>OZ004669.1:13685101-14136803 GCA_963924505.1 Agonopterix alstromeriana
ACCCGAACTAGATAAAACATTAAACGCCAAAGAATTAGTACAAAATAGTTATAGGCAACAGAACAAAAATTTCGTCAAAATGTGACTGGATTTTGAACTTTACAAAACACAATATTTCTGCTAATCCAAAAACGACCACATCAAAAATAGTTTCCAGTTTTTCCCATCAGAACTATCCTAGCCCTCTCAATGGAATCAGTTTAATCAATGTCGTTATGGTGCGTAGATGTCCCGATAGGTGCTGATGGCGATGGCGTGCTCGCCCTATGTAGGGTTACCAGAAGCAGTGTTGGAAATAAACAGTTATTTTAAAATTTTATAAAACAACCAATTCAAATTGTTTATCTTAAAAGAAATAAAACAAAAAAAGAAGAAAAAAAATAACACTAAACAAGTGTTTTTTTTTTCTTCTTTTTTTTTTCTTATAGGTTAGTTCAGGCCATTAATTTAAAATCAATTAGACCTATAATTTCATTTCTAGACTAGATATTTTCAAATTCTCCATAAAAAAAACAATATTTAAACACTGCCCTTTGTAGATACAGTCGCCACTACGGCTTTTTTACAAAAAATAATAATTGTCTGAATAGAAATTGCTGTAATTTTGTGACTGAAACGATGGCCATAGTATATTTAATGCATGCTTAAGCCAAGTTCAAAAGAAATAAAAATAAAACAAAATAATTTCTCATAGATAGCAGTTTCCGACATCATTTTTATTTTGACTACCGCCGCTTCGAACTCTTCCATTGTAGAGAACATACGGACAGAACAAACACGCACATCTTTCAAACAAAAAAAATCTACAAAGTACTTACAACTACAAAATTGGAGTACATAACGTAATATTGTCAAGACTCAAAACTAACTGGGCAACCGGTAACCCTAGCCCGCGCGGTATCAGGACCGCTGCGCGATGCCCGCGGGTTAATTTGTTGCTGCGATGTTTATCGGGCCGATTCGGCCCCTGCTACATTTGTACTACATGTCCACTTGATACGCGAATGACGGGTGCGTTTAATTTTGTCAATGTCAATCAATATTGTCAGCCTTGTCAATTTATTGGATGTAGGGAAATTTCATTTTTTAACTTTCGTATACGTCTACTTCACGTTTTATGTTGCTGTAAATAATTGGAAAATGTTAGGTAATTTTTAGGGTACGTAACCAAAGGATGAAAACGGGACCCTATTACTAAGCCAACGTTGTCCGTCCGTCCGTCCTACCTATTTAGGGCTTTAACTTTTGAAAAGTATAATAGCAAGACAGTTGAAATTTTCACAGAATGTGTGTTATTACGGCGGATTTGTTAACATTTTGACTTTCTACAGTCAATATATTTACCTATTTCCAGAATCCTGTGAAAAAGTCTAGTTCCGAGTTCCGAGTTCCGATTTATTATTTTCCTAGTCTTTCTGGCCAAGCTGTACGTAGTGATTATATTCTCCTTGATCTATGGTTCTCACTATGACATTATTGGTCAATTGTTTTTCTTTATTATTTTACTGAATTTATAAAATTTTTACCTATAATTCGAATAATCTGGTCCAATATAATACATATAGGTATCACCCAAATCGAGTACATTGACCAAGAAAAAGTTTGAGTGTGACCTTCTACTCCTAAAATGGGTTACCTGCCTCACGTGAATGAATGCTGTTTTAGCGTACCCCTAAAGATTGGGTGTATAATAATATGTATCGTTACTCTCGTAAGCAATTCATTTTTTTTTTATACCTAGTGATGATTTGCGCGATCTAAAAGTAGGTATAACGAATAGGAGAACCAGGGTCTTATAAGTGCCCTTTAGACGGGAAACAGATCGCAGACTTTTTGCCAAGGCCAAGCCAAATCACTCATTAGTAAAATTGTACGTTTAGAGGTCAGCCAATAACGAGCGCGTGCTCCTCCCCTACACCCGTCTTTGCATATTTTGCCTTTTAAGAGAGCATGCGATCAGTTGCCCGTCTAAAGGGTGCTTAATGGTCGTGAGAGTTGAGACACATTGACCAATGGCGACCGACGGCGGGCCCATACAAAAAAACACTATTACTCGTTGTATAGAATCGTATTCGGCGCCGTTTGCCGCGGGACGACGACGGACAGTTTCCCACACTAAACGTGCTTTTTGTATGGGCCCACCGTCGTTCCTCCTCGTAAAGCTAGTCCGTTTTAAGGACCCACCATCCACCCATCCTCGCACACCTCAGCTTCCACCCACAGCTAGTCCGTTTCACAGCTTAGGGTACCTTTCCATCAGGGCTGTGCGATGCAAAAGCTAGGAAAATGAAGCAATCTTATTGGTGGATTTTCTTACTCGTTCACAGCTCGGCTTCCACGCACAGCTTTGGTTGAAAGCTACCAGATCCCAGATACCCAGATCGGCGGGCGAGCTTTACCGCGGTTTTGGTGGCAGCCGGTGGATCATCGCAAAACCGCGGTATTGTGAGCAGAGTAGTATAATCACTACCGCAAATTCTGCAGGCTTTTATGCTTGCTCATCAATCAGGACCTTCAGATAGACATGTTCACCCACAGAGCTCAGCGAAGCAGGGAAAAGCCGAGCCTACATACCTACATATCGTTCCTAACTCGCTTCTTTATTCCCTCGCTAGCTCAGGAGCCCGATTGCGTTAAGTTAAAACATCGATGTTATATTCTTATACAATTTCAGTTTAATCACATTGCAATCCAATTACTATTCAACTGTGCTGAATTCCGCATCGCGCTAAACTCTATGTTACTGACAGACCTTAACGTCTGAGCGATCTGTCAAAACGGCTCTAACGGCCGTCAAGAGCAGTACCGCGATTAGCGCAATACCAAAAGTGTCAAAAGTTATGGTTCGTACGTAGTCCAATTACAGTTCAATCACCGAATATTTACCGCGATTGCAGCCCTGGTGAAAAGGCCAGTAGGCCACATGCATAGCAAATTATGAGGATATTCTGTTTTAAATAGATTTTTTATTTTCGTTTATTTTCAGTTTACCTCTTCTGCGGATGCTGGTACTCGATTTATGCCTGAAGGCTCATTCATGAGCACGGGTTGCCGTATTGTGAACAGAACCTATTACAATATTCTTGATATTCTTGTTTGGGCGAAAACCGGTGTGGCATGGGCAATGGTTATTTCGGCAATCGTCTTTTTAATTGGAATCTTTGTAGTATGCAATTCAACATATCTATCTGTGCTAGATGCTACCATTTGTAGATACATCGTGCATGTATCTAAAAATGGTATGTATGCAAATGCCTGGTGAGCCGCTGCTCTGGTGGGCCGGTTTAATACTTGTGATTAAAACACTAAACTGATCAAGTGCGAGTCGGGCTACTCGCGCACCGAGGGTTCTGTACCACACCACCACGCAACGTATTAAGGGGCATCAATTAATTACGTGAGGTGTTTAGGGGGGGTCGTGCCAAATCTCACCCAATCTGAAGGGGGGGGGGGGGGGGGGGGGGTCTTGGCAGTTTTTTCAGCAAGGTACAGAGTAAATTTGCGAGAAAATTTTAATTATGTAAAACATGTTTCTACATGAGGGGAGGCCAAAAATCGCCAAAATCACCTCACGTCATTAATGGACGCCCCTTTAACATGCAACAAATTTATTATTCTTCGGGACCTTTAGCGCGAGACCGACTCACACTTGGACAGTTTTTATTATTTGTTATTATACTTAACTGTAAAGTTTGCTCTATAATCACACCAAAAGTTTGACGCTTGTATGTATTAGTGTGAAGACATATCTGCCGAATTTACGCGACATAATTTACGCGTCAACTAGAAAAATGCCACGTACTAGACACCTAGTACCAATTCGCGTCCTAAGACACAACATCAACACTGAAACTCAAATTACGCGTATTTTCGGCTGCGTAAATTCGGCAGGTGTGTCATCACAATTGCCGTTTTTACGATAGAGTAAAAAAACTAGTTAGTTTTTAACTTTTGAAATTTTTATTATTTGTTAGCAAATCCGCCATAATAACACACATTCTGTGAAAATTTTAACTGTATCTACTCCATTCAAAATAGCAACGAAAATTTAAGACTATTTTTAATTACAAAAACAGAGATTAGAAACACTTTCTCTCACTTATTCTTAGAACAGCTTTAGTAACGTCCAAGATATGTCGGATAGTAAATTTTTCTGATAAATAAATTATATTTGCTTATCAGAATTGGCCAGAGAGCTAAATAGGAATCGGAAAATCTCGTCGTTCTTATTTGGAATGAAGTATAGCTATAACGGTTCAAAATTTAGGGTGCCTGCCCACTGATGCGGAGCGAGACTACGAAGCGGAGAAACGGAGAAATATTAACCAATAAGATTACGTAAAATAAAATTTCGAAGATTTTATGCAATCCTTTTGGTTAATATTTCTCCGTTTCTCCGCTCCGCAGCCTCGCTCCGCATGAGTGGACAGGCACCCTTACAGCCCTCAATAGGTAGGACATACGGACTGACGGACGGACGGACAACCTAGGCTAGGAAGTGGTCTAATCAGTGCGTTGCGTTGCAGTTGGTCCAATGGTTCATTAATTCTTTTATTTTAGGAAATAAAAATTACTGCTGTCATATTCGTGTTCGTTTGTTTGGCTCTTTGTGTACTTAAACTGGCAGTATCACTTTTGAAGATCGTGGGAGCTTTTACAATGGATATTGTAGCTTTTACTTCTTGTGATAAGATCACTGTCCTGACATGGGAAATCAGTAATCTCATACAATGTGGCCGTAAGTTCGGCCATAAGTTATATTGTGTCCGTATAGCTAGCGTACACATGAAAGGGATCAGGATAGGAGATTAGTGTCAATATAAAGGGTCCAACTTAATATGCTGACAGTTTTTAAGAGGATGATCCGACCATCAAACTGAACAACTTTCTCTATGGGACAAATGTCGAAATCGCGAAAAAAAATCAGCTTTCCCATACAAATGGAGCGAGTAAGATTTCAGTTTACTATGGAACAACAGAGCAAAAAAAAACTGCTTTTGCATACAAAACTGCAAACCTACTCGAGCCATATGTATGGGACAGCTGACTTTTTTTTCGCGATTTCGACATTAGTCCCATAGAGAAAGTTGTTGAGATAATTTGTATGAAAATGTCCAAGATATTTATTTATTATTAATTCGTGTGCACACTAGCGCCACGCCAGCCCGGTAGTTTATTCAAAATATTCGTTTATAGTTCCGTTGCTTGAAGACCTATTGTTATGAGATTTTTGATGCCCAATTCATTTAATAACTATTTTTTGGGTAAAAAATGTGTACACTACCTTGATTGACATCAAGCTAGCTTACCAGGTAAAAAAAATCTATATCTATCGTAAAGTACAGGGGCACTATTGGCACTAATTAGGCACTATTTATTGGCAATAATTCTATCCTGATCCCTTTCATGTGTACCCAACAGCACAAATATCTACAAAATATCTAATAGATATCTTGCCTAAGTGTTTACAAAATATCTAATAGACATAGCATAGCATAGCATATGCTCACGACTATGTTCCCCGAGGGGGTAGTCAGAGATACTCTGAAACCTCTGAACATCCACGTTTCACCAGTCGTACCTAAACGAAATTTACTAGGCGTCTAATAGATATCTAGTAAATGTTCCGTGCTGTGTGGGACGGACACGTTATATATTGCCTCAACGAGGAACGAATATTGTTGTTTTCACTTATTTTCCATTTTTATTTCAGTCTTATTCTACTTCGCCATGGTCGCCGACTCATATTCGGACGAAATGTAAAACCACCTGGCCCTTAACTGTTTATCTAATATATTCGTCACTTTAAATTCAAAGATAATAAAGTTGATGATGGGTCATTATTGAATAAAACGAAGAAAATTTTAGTCATGCTATTTATGTTGTATTATTTGTGAAAATATACAATAATTATATTAAATACATTCGATCTTTATTAAATTTCATTTTATTGTTTTAACATGAAACTGTATTACAGTACTAACTGTTGATTTCAACAATTAATCATAATTCAAAGTAGTTTATTTAAATAAAAATATTTTTTGTCATTTGGAGACTTCTTAAATTTATAAACAGATGGAAAAAAGTCACCCCATTAAAACCGAGTCAACAAAAAACTGGTTGCTGGCTGGCAGGCTGGTTTAAAAAAATAAGAGCCATACAAGGTGTTACAAAAGTAAAAATAAATATTTAAAACTTTTATAGGGGTTGTTTAGACCATCAAACTGAACAACTTTCACTATGGGACCAACATCGAAATCGCGGTAAAAAAATCTGCTATCCCATTCATTTAGCTCGAGTAGATTTGTTGTTTAGTATGGAACATCAGATTTTTTTTCGTGTTTTCCATATTGGTCCCATAGTGAAAGTGGTTCAGTTTGATGGTCTATCTAAACCACTATGTTTATTTATATTTTTTTAACACCTTGTATAGTTGCGCGAAAAAGAAAAAAAGGTGGGAATGCGAAGGGTTGTAAATTTTTCATATAATAAGGATCCTTTTCAAAACGACTAAAAATGACTCGGGCAGTCTATCTGTCTTACTCTAACATACAATACCAAAGGTGGTTCTGACCACGAAATGTCACAATGACAGTGACGTTTCTTTGTTTCCATTTTATAGCTCTGATTGTGTATAATTATGTTAGGTATATACCTAAGTCTCTACATCAAGCCATGCTTGGCTTGGCCTTGAGCGCCGTGGTGTCGTAACTTTGTGAAAAGAAACTAACATTCGGAAATTCCTGGAAAGCAAAGTGTTTTTACTGGACACGGGCGCAAAATTCCGGGATTTTCCCCGATTTCCCTGTCATCTGGCAAACCTATCCATTGTAGACCCCAGATATAAATAAGGGACATAGACGATATCCTATAAACTAAGTACATAGTGAATTTGGTTGATTTTTATGTTACTGTGAAGCCACAAGGTGAACCGACGACTACATTACTAAATCTGATAGGTGTGGATTAAGTTATATATCCACTAGCTATCAGATTTGGTAGCTTTTAGAAGCTTTTTTCCATTTTCAAACCTGCCCTAGTAGTTTACCTAGCTAAACAACCAAACTGAGGTTAGAGAAGGTTTGTTAGTCTAAGTTTGATAGATGGCATAACCCATAATCTTTAGTGTTACATTATTTCAAAAATGTTCACGAGAAACACATTCTTCAATATTTACAATAGCCCAGCAATCTTCCAGGAAAGCAAGTACAATCATCGTTTGAACAAGACCCTAATCGTTCCTTTGCAAAAAGACGACATACCTTAATTGCTCCGAAATTAAACAACCAAATTGAGCTCGTTTAAATAAATAAGATAAATTATCGAGCGACATTCAAATTGACTACAAAATGACACGGTGTGCTCTACAATTTTCTACTTAAAGAAAACCCTTCGAAAGTAGATTTAGGTATGGTATTATCAAAAAATTGGCTTTATTATCAACGTATTCGCTCGTAACTATCTTGATCGAATAAAAAATTAATGTTTCTTAGGGTGGGTGGACGTTACATGAACAAATTGGTTCAATCGGTCGGTGATATCGTACGGTAGTAAAATCATACTCGATACGCTCCCTACGAGTTGTTATTGATAGGTTTTTTACCCTCCAGCAGTGTCCGTGTAGTCGTAGTTTTCCCACGATAACTTGTTATATGGAGCTGTAGTTAACGCTGCAGCAACATGCTGATCCAGCGCCTGGTTCATTGGAACAGTACAGGTCGCATTCTGTGAATGATTATTTACTAATGTTTTTAGTGTACTGTTTCTTGTTTATTGTTTCACTTTATTGTATTATGTACTTTTGTAAACGAATAAAGTGTAATCTTATCTTATCCATCTTATATTGTCCTTTTATAAGCTTTTGTACATAAATACTGGCAAATAATGATGTTTGAAGATACCTGATAGGTTAAATGTTTTATATGATTTAGTTTCGTATTACAATTGAAAGGAAATTGATATGACTATTTGCTACACGATAATAAATAATAATGTGAATCTAAAGATCTCTAAAATATCAGGTTTCTTTATAAAATTACATATTTAATAAGCAGTCTTATCTCCTAGAGGTAAAGTTGATTGATTTCAGCTCTTGGTACCATAAAACTGTATAAACTGTGTAATACTCGTATAATCTTGTATCTGGGTAACCAAATGGTCTACGTGTCGAAATTGTGCTGTTGCAGTTAAAATGGAAAATATCTTTTTTTCTCTAATTTGCTTCTAATCGTAAATTATGTGGCGCCAGCGCGGCTGTTTTCAACGTTAAACAAATTATATTTTGAACTCTCTTCGAGATTGTGATTTTGTACAGTCGTGTTAAATTGTTTAAGTCCTCAGATCACATCTCTACGGTCGTTTTCAAAATACATTTGAATTGGTCACTTTTCGAGCTGCACTTTTTGGCCACTTTATAAAGCTATAAAATTGTTTGACCATCAAAATATGGAAGAAGATAAAGGCTTGTCTCTGCAGCGCTATGCCACGGAATAGGTAAAAGTATATAGTTCTAGATAGCTATGCTATGACGATTATGCTGATTTACTAGAAACATTTTCCAAATGATTTTTAAAGCAAACTTATTGGCTAACTTGTTAGACTGAATATTTTAAAAGAAAATCCATTTCGTAAAACATTCATCAAAAGTAACCTTATTAAAAATAAAAACAAAATCAATAATTATAAGAATTCAATTAACTTTGTTCTAACAAAATTATTCATCGCGGAGATTTTATAAAACCTTCGCGTCACACTTAAGCAGTCAAAAACAATACTTATTCAAATGAAACAAAAAGCAATTAACAGAGGAGATATCCCTCCGTCCTCGGAGGATACAAGAGGAGAGATTATTGAAAAAATAATTAATAAATATTTATGGCGGGCCACCTGAGGAACGAGAACGACACTGGGATTCCATTTTTATCCAGTCCTCGAGTACGCATCTGCAGCGTTACAGGGAAAAGCGGTTTATTACAAATGCAAAATTTTCCATTCATATTCAAAATTTTATATCCCGATGTGGCCGGGAGAGAGCTAATTTATTCCGGGGGAGCGGCTAAGGAGACGTCCCAGCACCTCGCGTCTTGGGGTGGATTAGGGAAGGGTTGAATGCTACGAAATTGACAGGTGCCTGTCAAAAATTACAATAAATAATTGAGACAATTGCGACTGCCGCTGCGTTTTGGTTTGACAATACGTTCTGTTTCTATCAAATAAAAAATGTCTCACAGCTAATTGATTATTTATTTACCACAACTGACTGGATCTTAATAAAGAAACTCATTCTTCTCCTAATTCTTTCGTACTTATTGCTTTGGGAAAATCAACCGTCACGGTGCTCTTGCATCATTTTAGAACATCATGGATAACCAGGGCAATGAGTAATATTTCGAAAAATTCACGGCAACCTTGACGGTTATTGTTTTTTAGGGGACGGCTATGGCAAGCCACTTACTTCCGAACTTTTGGTATTTAATTTGCTGTCTCGAGAAGTTTACTCATGAGATTTTTCTTTATCCGCTTAGTAGTACCCAAGTAGCCAAGAATCGAACCGCCGCTTCACTATTGACTCACCAGGGTCCCTAGACAAAGTACTTTCAATTAGCGTTAACAACAGTAGAAAGCAAAAAAAATGTATGGACTTGACGTATGGTAACGAAAACAAACGTCAAAATGTTTCGATCGCCAATGTCAAATCCATACATTTTGTCCGTTTTTACTAGCGTCGACGCCAATAGAATGTCACTTTGTCTAGGGGGGCTGCTCTCTTTCGTATAAGGTCTATTCAGAACTACTCTTCTATTTTCACTCTTTTGAAGTTTATCTATTACCTCTATGACATAGGTAGTATAAAAGTCCATAACAACAAATCTAGTGTGTAACAGTTATTAACGGCACTCTGACTCTATGGACCTTCGTACACTACAGGGTGTAAGAAAAAGTATCATTAACCTTTAAACCATATGCTCTACCCATCAAACTGAGCAACTTTTACTATGCGAGCAAACCAAGCAGAACAAAAAAAAAAATTAGCCGTCCCATACTAAACCGCAATACCTACTCGAATCAAATGTAATTTAAAGGTTAATGATACTTTTCCTTATACCCTGTATAATACGATTATGACAGGCTCACTCACACTCAGTTGCAGAAACGCTCATTAAAGTTAATCCTCCATTAAATCTCTTGCAATCACTTTTTGTCTTGTTGACGTAGTAAAAGCTAGCAAGAGATTTAATGGAGGATTAACTCTAATGAGTCTTTCTGCAACTGAGTGTCAGTGCTGCTTACTTAAATCCCCGTATAACTAGTGTTATCATAACAACAGCACAGATTAATATTAAGAGAAGTTTATTCTGAATGCGTAAATGCGCGCTGCATACAAACGAAGTCTGGTGATATTTTCAATAATAACCAATTAAAGTCAATGAAACTTTTCAGATACATAATATGTTTGTATGAAGCCAGATTTTCGTTAAAATATACAGTTTTAGTTAATTTAGGCTTTATACTCGTATGGAAATCTTTGAGGCACTGTAACTTTAAAACTATACATTTTAACGAAAATCGGACTTCATAAAAGCATAGAGATTAGTTTCTAGATTGTGTCTGAAAAATTGTATTGACATTAATTGGTTAGTATTGAAAATATCACCAGACTTGGGTTTTATGGAGCGCGCTCCAAATTGATAACATAACATTTTTTTAACCACCTGTTTTTAATAAAAAATATAAGAATAGGTTAAAAAATAAGAGATGCGTATTTTTCCGATTTTATTTTTGACCGATATTTCTATCTTTAATTTACTTTTGAATTTTCTGAAAAACGTAGGATTTATGGCTCAGATACCTTGGCCGCAATAACATTAAAAATAAAAACTGTCAAATACAATAGAAAAGCCAAGCAGGCTTTGTTCAACCTCTAATAAATTTTTCAAATAACTCGAGAAATAATGGATAGAAAAATCTGATAATTTTGATATAAGCTTTGAATCACATAATCTCCAAATGGTTTTCTTATTTTGGTACCTTTCTTAAAAAGAAATGTTGTAAATTATATTCCCTTAACGTATAAACATCGATCGGGAGCATCGGGACGCATCGATCACTAGGTTTACAGCGGAGCGGTTAATGACGGTAATCCGACACTAAGGACGTTTTACTGCAATGTTACGACTCCCTAAATCCATTGACTAGTGTACTATTGTTGTATTTGTCCAAACCAACATTTTGGGGTAACTGTTTGTTTCTGCTTTATTAATTTGGTTAGTATTAGGTATATACTGACGCCCATACACTCTGCCTGAGGGTAGGCCTCTGCCCTACAGTGGGACGTACATAGACTGATGGTGAATTGACAACATTTCATTTTAAGAAAGGTACCAAAATAAGAAAACCATTTGGAGATTATGTGATTTAAAGCTTATGTCACAATTATCAGATTTTTCTATCCATTATTTCTCGAGTTATTTGAAAAATACTGAAAAATATAATATAGGTTGAATATGATTTTATTCCTTTGCCTGCTTGGCTTTTCTATTGTATTTGTCAGTTTTCATTTTTAATATTATTGCGGTCAAGGTATTTTAGCCATAATGTTGTTTTATTCTCTTCAATACAATGTACTTTACTTCGTAACTGCCCTGCCAGATCGTAATTGACATTATAAAATATAAATTTATATACTTACCTACCTACTAATATATTGCATTCAATCTTTAATAATCAATTCAAACTGCTTAGCAATTGCCTTGCATCCTTCTTACTAGACTAACAAATATTCTAGGTTTGTCACGGCAGCTTCAGCGCCGTCAGCCGATCACTTGGTACCTCTCCAGTGCCGCTTGGACGCGGGGCGCGCGGTGAATAACGTGAAACATAAAAGAATTGTGCGCGAACAGCTGATAGCAGCCGTTATCAGTTGATACCGCCTACTACCTACTTTTGATCTTTTGATCTTCCACTTTTGATCTTCACACTTTTGGTCTTGTTTACGGTTTTTATTTTTTTTGTGCGGTCTGTTCGGTTGGTTATTATCGGTTTACAATTTACATTATAATTATGACTGAGGAGTTATGGGTTTGCTACAGCAACGTACTACTATCAAATCTCATCAGTCTACGTAACAAATTGAAGCAAAAAATATTCCTAAACACTTTCTGGGGAATCAATGACTGACTGACCATAAAATTTGGAATATACAGGCTGTAAGTGACAGCCTAGCAAATACTGAAACGTTGAACTCAGGCCATCAAACAACAAACAGGCCAAAAACTCATGACTACAACTTTCACTATGGAGCCTATCTCAGGAAACGCGAAAAAAAATCAGCTGTCCCATACAAAACTGCTGTACCTACCCGACTCAAATGTATGGGACAGCTGATTTTCTTTCGCGTTTCCTGAGATAGGCTCCATAGTGAAAGTTGTTGTCCTGAGTTTTTGGCCTGTTTGTTGTTTGATGGCCTGAGTTCACCGTTTCAGTATTTGCTAGGCTATCATTTACACCCTGTATATTCCAAATTTTATGGTCAGTCAGTCAGTCATTCAGGCAGTCAAGGAACTCTTTTATAAGTATATAATTTTCCCTTGCTTTTATCATGTCGTAATTTGAAATTATCGATACTTGAACACTCTTCACGCTACCTCAATCTGTTTACACACATAAAAACAAAACACAAATAACATTGTAACCACGAAGCAACAATTAATCAATCATCGATAGGAACACATCTGTCCCAGCCCGATACCGTGCGTTATGGATGGCGGCAATTTTTCACAGAGCAAGGACCGCGGGCCCCAGGCGCCGGCTCTCTGTCTCTATTACCACTTCATAGCCAACGTTTTGTATACTCGTTGGGGGTCATTTAACAGGGCTCCGGGTGGATAAATGATTGACAAATTGGCTTTTGGATTTTTAATTTGTGACCAGTAGAATGAGTTAGTGGTTTGTGTGTAACCGAAAATTTTACTGGGAAATCTGAATATGAGATTTTAAAATTTTTCGACTATGAGCTAGAATTAAAGGTAAGTGCATATTAGGGCAGGCTGCATCGGGGCTGGCCGCAGCGCAAAAATCTGTCCAAATTGCTTCTATACAATTTATATGATCGCATACTATGCCGGGGCGGAGCGGGTCGCATTTTAGCGCAGCGGATTTCCGTCAGCGTGATGCGGCCCGTCGTAGTCTGCTATACCAAGCGGAACATTTTTCAATGTCTGCCAGTTATACTTCAAACTAAAAATCCGTCAATACGTTGCAACCCGGCCCGCTCTAGTGTGCGAAGACCGGCTTTGGCGCCGCTGCGATGAAGCCCGCTCCACTATGATGCGGCCCGCCCTAATATGCGCTTACCTTAAATGAGTAATGATAAGTTTTCCTAAAATATTGACAGAAATATATAATGTAAAAACAAACGCAATGCAGGAGTAATTAAAGGGACGCGTGTATTCAAAACAGCATTTCCTATAATCATAACATAACGATCCTAAAGAAATTCATTTGTGCAATTTCATGGTGGAATTTTCATAACGTCTGCGTCATAAATATTTTGTCCGATAAACCGTTCGTTCGACAGCCGCGAGGCGTAAGAAAATGTTAATTAACGAATCCATTGTTTTCCCGCCCGCCGGCTCCAAGATGGTGCCGCTTCCGTTTCCGCCGGCCTTTCTTTACGTGCGTTTCGTTTTTACGTCAGCCGGGTAGAATGGAAGCATTGTGGATTTGCGGCGCGGGTGCGGTGCGCGCCGGAGTATAATGATTTTAATTTCCTCTAATCAAGAGCCTTCGGCGCGGCTTAAGAATTCTAATCATGCACACCACCGCCGCCGCCGCGCCGCTGCCGCCGCACCGCAGCGGGTGACAGAAACATCAGCACTTATTCTGATTGCGACGAGTGTGGCGCTGAATAATTAATATGCCTTTATTTTACGTCATGCCTCCTCCTGCAAAACAAAACACCACAGTATTTATTTATGAATCGCATGATTTTCGAAATGTTTTGTAGCGAAACAATTTTTTTGATCTCTCTCCAAGTAATTTAAGTAATAATATCTGAATATAAAACACGTAAAATTGTAGCTAGAGTGATATAAAGTTTAATTATATAGGGGTAGCGTAAAGCCACCCTTTCGTTCAATTCGCACTAACGACCACATTTCGGTCGTCTAAATCACGAAGACGCCACTTGCAATTAATTTTTTACTGTTAAATATACCTTCCACGGAAATTGCTTTGCGCAAACGTTCGACTTTACTATCAAAAGAAAATTTTACTAGTAGATAAGTCTTTTAACAAGAACAATTTACTTAAATGAATGCTCAAAAGGTCAAAAGTGGATGGAAAGGTCGAAAGCAGGAAGTTTGACTACTGAACTGTTTTTGGACTAGTTAAATATATTAAAAGTCCCCACTCCTCTGAGGTAAGCCCGAAGGGGGGGCATAATAAACAGTGATTGCATATACGGATGCATATGTACCGAAAGTACATTTTTGGCTATGAAATTATGGAAATTCTTAAAATATTTTTTTTTAATAAATCCGGGAATGAAATCTGGGAATGCATAACGAATCGGATGCATAGTATGGAAGCGACTTCTTACAATTATTTAAATTAAAAACAATTTTTTTTTGTACAGACGTGCATTCCATAATAGCGAACTCCTCAACTTTAGGTAAATATGCATCAGATTATCCGATTTCTGATAAAAAACCATTAGTTTTATATTTTAAAATAATTTGAATTGATAATAGACTACACAATATATTTCTTAAATTTGTCAGGGTTTCAAAGTTCCCAGATGAAATCCCAAATGTACTATCTAAATAACATGATTTCAATAAAACCATTTAAGGGGATATAATTCGGAGCGCGCTCCATACAAACGTACTATGGTGATATTTTCAATACTAACCAATTAAACTCAATGAAATTTTGCTGAAACAATCTTGAAACAAATGTCTATGCTTGTATGGAGTCAGATTTTCGTTAAAATATACAGTTTCAATGCTAGGATTAATTTAAGATTTGTATGGAAATCTTTGAGGCACTGTAACTTTAAAACTATACATTTTAACGAAAATCTGACTCTACACAAGCATAGAAATTTGTTTTCATATTGATTCTGAAAAATTTCATTGAGTTTAATTGGTTAGTATTAAAAACATCACCATAGTACGTTTGTACGGAGCGCGCTTCGAATTATATCCTCTTAAATATAATTATGAAATAATCTTTTGTACAATCTTAAAGCTCCACGTCACAGTGACGTTTGCCGGCTGCGGTCCACAAGGAGCACCGCACAATTAAGGGAACCCTTTCAGTTCGCACTTAGCATTCTAATAACCCGCCTCGCAGACTCGCGCCACAATACAACGCTTAACACCGCCAAATTAAGTGCGAAAATAATCGAATCTCGGCACGAGCCCGCTGAATTATGTCGCGAACAAGATTCCCATTTTAATTATTTTACATCGCTACTAATTTCCGCGAAATTCCCTCACAGATGTAGGTACTCATGTCTCGAATCATAACCCTCAAAAGCAAGGCAATAAAATGCGTAAAACGATTACAGATCAATGAAGCGTACCTTCCCTCGGAGCGCAAATAAA
The DNA here is from genome assembly GCA_963924505.1 of Agonopterix alstromeriana. Lineage (NCBI taxonomy): Eukaryota > Metazoa > Arthropoda > Insecta > Lepidoptera > Depressariidae > Agonopterix > Agonopterix alstromeriana. The sequence goes on from OZ004669.1 coordinate 13,700,710, forward strand.
GCTCGAGTACACACTTCAAATATGCTTTTCTTAATCGTTCTCATAAAACAAAGATCAGCCGCTCACGATCTCCCCTCTAGTAAAAATATAAAAAGTAAAAAACTCCCGTTGCTCATATCGTGCGCCTATCAGTGCGGATTTTTACCACAAATTGTTTCCTACGGAACCCTCGCGAATCGATATTGTTTGGATTGGAATTGCAGCTTCGGAAGTTATTATTAGTAGGGCATTGAAAATACAAATGGAATTACGGACCATTCCGCGCACTCTCGCGATTCATTTGCGTAAATGATTTCCGATTGATTTTGTTGTAGCTTTCACTTTTTTTAAAATACTTGAAAGTAAGATATTTACAGCTCTAAGCATGCAAATACTTGAATTAGTTAAAAACGAAGGTCTTCACTATTTACGTTGAAGTAGAAGCACATGTAGCCAACCTTGGCCTCATCATCAGTCTTTAAACGTCCCACAGCATGGCACAGGCCTACCCTCAAGGAGGATGTCGGGCGTATCAGAATGTCTTCTTCAGTGTATGCAGGTTTCCTCACTAAGTTTTCCTTCACCGTTTGAGAGCAGTCGTTATTATGTTCATAAATTGGAAAAACTCATTGCTACATGACATGTCATCGGTGCGGATTAGAACCCGGACCCTCATGATTGAGTGTCCATACCTCTCCGCAACGCTCCACCGATGCTCTTTACGTTAATTTTATGTCAACTTTGCCTCCGCTAGTGAAAATCATTTAACATACCTAATAACGATAACTATACAACGTGTTAATGAATTAACGCAAAACTAGAAAGTAGTTTGTTTAGAATCGAGAGCAGAATCGAATTATCATGGTTTCAACATAGGTTTTTTTTTTTTTCAAAATATTAAATAATTTGCTTGTAAATTTAACATTTCCTGAACTCGATCTCAACCCACCGCTCGGGCACTCTCAACCTACTTACTACCAAAAAAAGATTCTTAAAATGTATCTATGAGCACGTTAGCGCTTTCATACATTGCTGAAATGATAACAAATCATTTTTGCCTCAAAACTTAAAATGCGAATAACTTTAAATTTTAACTATCAAAATAATACAATTATTGTTTCAATCTAATTATAATGTTATAAATCACTCGGAGTGTATCATGTTTTTCGCTTATTCATTATCACGTTGTATAACCATCGAAATTACATCACGTATAAAGATAATTCTTATATTATAAGTAACACACACAAAACCTTAAACCTACCCTAAAACAGATTCCCTGTTTGTTCAAAGTGTCAAAAACCATTGAATGTCGACTCCATGATTGAAACAAAGTGTATGAAGAAGTTTAGGATGCTAAGTTTGTCTTTTGTTTTGTGACATTTCTAATGGGATAAATACGAACGTGTCTTTTATCCCGTAAACATCGTAATTTACCTATTACCAAGCCAATTTTTCTTAAGGGGACTAGCTTTCGTATCGGGATTTCTCAAAGTTGAATTGGCTTAAAACCTCCCGGCGGATGTGTCATTACAATTTTGGTGGGGAGAGATGACGGATCCTTTGCCCCTGGCGTGGCGCTCGCAAATTATAATACCGTAAGCTATTTTAATCTTAACTTAGTTAAAAATCTTGCGGCGGACATTAACATTAATCATTTTTGACAGCACGTAATGGATATAGTGTTGAGTAATTAATGCGCTTTTGTTTTTGTAGAGAGGCAATATTATTTTAAAACTACTTCTTCCACACTATAATTATCACAAAGTAAAAAAATTGTTAAAATCCTAAAATGTGTTTTTCTGTCAGTCTGTTACTTCTTCACGTATAAAATATACTCCATAATGTTGAAATGAATCTGAATCTTTATTTGTTTAATAAGTCCACTATTGACATCATATCCCAAGAATGTTGTTTATCTGGTATAATCCAAACCCAAGTTAAAGTTAAAGTCTAAAAAACGACGAAGCGTTCGAGAAAAGTGCTCTTGCGCTTTGCTTGGCTCGTCTAGGCACTACCGTACCCCCCGATAGAGAAATATAATTGATTCAGCGTGAAGATATCGTTTATACGAAAAAATAACAAACGCACGGCAAACGCAAACCACAAACCGCGTTGTCTTGACCCGTACCTTTGATGGTTTTGAATTCGTAGCTGATTTTAGTTTTAATGTCGTAGTATTTAATCACAAAATTAGTTATTGTCCTCATCTTACCGTGAAATTGTATTAAAATTTCAATCCGAATCAATCGCAGAGATCTTAAAATAAATTAAATTATTTTGTAAGAAACAATGGAAATACCTTCTTAAGGCTTAATTGAACGTCGACATTGAGAGATTTCAATTCAATTACTAAACCATATTTAACGAAATCCAATCCCCTTTCGTTGGAGGAATAATATTATTTATTCACAAAAAATAATACAAAACGCGGTTTGGTGGCGCCCGGCGTTGTGTTGGTTTAGCTGAGATCATTCGATGTAAAAGTTTGGTAGAGGACCGAGACAGGAAGAAAACTTGGATAAGCGAAACCCTCCAAAAATGATTGATGCCATAGAGTGAGTGGGGGCGATCGCTCACCGTCTAGCTTCTACATTTTAAAACCAATAAACGTCGAACCGTTCGAAATTTGAAAATGAAGATCATTAGCGCTATTGCCGGTTTGGCGCTGATTCATTGTGGAATTACAATTTTTTTTTACCCCTCATTGTATATTTTTTAAATAATCATCAATTTAACCCAATGAAGCTATAAGTTTTAATAAATTTCAATGTGCAAAAACAAATTTCAGTCCATGGTAGAAGTGGATTGAAGAATTTATGAATCATCACAAAGTTTTTTCCACCGTTTAATAGCCCATGTATCCGATTATTGTAAATATAGGTAGTTACAGTGTTGTAAAACGTCTTGAATTCAGTATCGTATCAAAAATATAAACTGTTGAATGTTCAAATAAAATTGTCTCATACAAAATGTAGGCCGCCGACATAAACTGAGTCTTGATACGAAACTAGTTTCAAATCCACAATTTAAACACTACAGAAGTAATATTCCATTTCTCTATTTTCACAAGCATCGAACTCAGCAGTCTATAACAGACAAAAGCTCGCATCGCAATCGCGTATAGCCAATTTCCTAACGTATTGGAAACATGGAACAATTGTTAGAAGACATGTTATTACAGCGTTTAGCCTGGAAGCTAGCAGGCTGACGTTTGTTTCTGCAGCTCTTTGTTCTGCGTATAACAATTAGGCAGACAAAGCGGCCGGTGGCTCTTATCTAGCGGTTGTGTTGTACAATGCGCCCGCGACAATGCGCGCTCAATATCTTTATGCGGAGGCCGATGCACTCGCTGTTGAGTCAGTGTTCTTGGGCACGTTTAAGGTAACGTAGACTTGTGAAGGTCTAGATTGGTTTTTCTGTTTAATAGTTACAGTTTAAGTAATACTGCATACATATAGGGGTAGGCAGAGACAATTGATCGTCATCGGCTACGATCCTGACAAACCACTTTTGTGGAAGAGGTTCCACAGTCATAAGTCGTTTCATACACTCTCGTCGGTTTTGGGTACATTTGATCTGACCCTTCTTAAGTAAGCTAAGCTTCGTAAGTAAGTAATACTGCATACCTGTACAAATATAAACTTAAAACATCAGTTCATCATGATGATGATGATGAACCGTATTCCTTTTTGCGGTGGTCAGAATCATTGCTAAATCTACGTAGTTTTAAATTAGTTTTTTATTTCAAGCTGTTATTGGCCTAGTATTGCCTACTGTCTTTCTTCCTTTAAGGTAGAAAGGCTTTACATTACAGTGTTCATAGAGTACTTACTTAAATAAGCACACTAGCATTTACTTATCTAGCTATCGTATAAGATTGCGTTTGTGAAGCATAAGCATATGATGCTCATGACTATATGTCTATTATGTTTCACTAATAGGTAGTACCGAAACTCTATCCAGTATGACGGAAAGGACGTTCGTAAAGATTTTATAGATATTTTGAGATAGGAGTATTCTGAGGTTTAACCCCATTAAATTAAACAAAACTAGCGGGCACTCGGTTTATAATTGAATAGGTGAGAGGCAACTTCTAAGCAATTACCATTTTCTTGGGTCGGCATGTCTGTTACTTCACATAGTCTCTGTCTAGTTCACCGAGACGCCTGCGAGCATCCCGTCAGGTCTTTGTGCACTATTTCCTTCTTCCTCCTGTCACTCCTCGTGATATTATGAATGCACATTTGATGCTCTCACTGTTAGGTGTAGAGTTCTAGTGTTAGGAAATTTGTGGTTGTTATTTTGTTATTAAATTTAGTTTAGTTACAAAATATAAATAGCAGAAATATGAAACGTCCTCAAGTTCGAAAGAAGGGCTAACTGGACTTTAATAAACACTATCTGATAATAATAAGTAACTGAAAGAAAAGCACGAATTTAGTTTCGTAGCGTTGTCGTCGTTACCGTATCGGATGTGATAATGATAATATGACAATTAAAATAGCTACTCAATTCAAATACCATTAATTACTAAACTGTTACAGTCATTTTGTGCTAGCTACTCATATGTCCATAAAACAGTGTCAGTCCCACTGCAGGGCACAGGCCTACCCCCATGAAGGGTACATAAACATCAGTCCACCATGGCCACGCGTGCCCAATGCAGTTTGGTGGACTACACAGAATATCTTCTATATTACGTACATAAGTATGAACAAATCATTAGTAGATGGCATTTTATCCGTGTGGATTTGAACCCGAACCCTCATGATGACCCTCAAACACACAAATGCTTTATGAAATTACTACGCAGTAAATAGACCACAAATAAATAACCACTAAAACCGCACATAAATCAACAAATCTACCACTCAAATAGGCAAATCAGAGCAAGTGACGTGCTACAATCCCTACGCAATAAACGTTTGCGTGTCATGTACGTCGACACCTGCGGATGTGTAGATGCGGAGAGCTTTAATCGCATAAAGAGCTAATTGTCTGTGTGGATTCCGCAGGTAAACACTACACGCTGTGTAGTGGTGAGCTACGAATAAAGTTCGCTTGATAGAGTGGGCGAGCTATTGCCATTTTACACAGAAATTTGTTTTTCTTAAATATAACCAAACTTTTATGACATATTTGTACGGTATATTTTGGTTATAAATTATTACCCAAATTTTGATTATGTGCTACACATGAGTCATAAAACATTTTGCGTGAAAACGATATTTAACAAAAAAAAATTGTTTCAATATAGAACGGATTTAGATTTCATTCTTAAAATCCATTTTGTTTCGGTATGCATTTAGTGATACTTGTAAGCTATATGCGCCAGGATCTTTGGTTCTGGTGACTTGTTGATATCATCATAATTATTTTTATGTTTGTTCAAAACCCAGATCGATCTTTCTTATCTATCTGCCACTGGTTAGAAAATACGGGTTTGAATAAGCATGCTACAGACAAATCATCATCGTCATTTCGACCGAAAGACGTCCAATGCTGGACAGAGGCCTCCCCAATGATCAAATTTTGTCATTTATAATTGCACAAAAATGTTGTGTAGATACGTTTATGAGGGACTGATTACTGATTAATCAGTTTCATATGACATACTGTGAGTGATATTGATTTTATTTATATTTATATCATAACAATTCGTAGCTCGATGTAAGCAGCTCATCACACTATCACATATGCACGATTACGTTAAACGTCGATCGTGTACCGGGATTACTCGACGAGTGATTTAATTCCTACTGATATTTATTAACTGAACGCTTTGACATTAATTAACATTTCACTGCGGAATTACGTGTGATTTACTTGGGGTGTTATTACGCTTTACGATTTTATTTAAAAATAAATTGGTCACTTCAGTTCCTCCCGTTACAGCCGTAGAGGATTTTTGTGGGAGAAAGGTGTTGGCCGAAAGGGACGAACAAAGTGTTTTCAATTTTTTTTCCTTAGCCTGTTTCATCCCACAGCTGGGCAAGGCCTTTATCCTCCATGCATTCAAGTCTTGACCCAGCTCCATCCACCCTTTCTAAGACACATAGGTCGTCACTCCATGTCCTCGACCCTGACAGCGGCGTCCATTCTCCGGGATCCAAGGTGTTGAAACTTTGTTTTTAATACCTTATTTTCCAGTACTCGAGACACGATGGGCAATAAATATGCCCATCATTTGTATCAATTCCATGAGTGGATAAAATACTACTCCATACAATGTTATTACTATTATACTGTACGTATCTTCTCTTCGTTACCTCTTGTCCTTATGGAAGCGGGACGGGTAACGAAGCATGCGAGCGTTTCATCATCGATTCAGAGAAATCTATGAAGATTTCGCCGAAAACAGACAGGTACAGACAACATGATTCATAAAAAAGGGGAGGCTAGTTTTTGCGCATCAAGTAAGACCTTTGTCAAGTATATAATATACCTACAACTTATGGAGCCATTAAGTTAAAGTAAGTTATAGCCTGTAGAATCCCACTGCAGGGCAAAGTCCTCCTCTCACGAATAAAGGTGAGAGGGAGTGGGCGATACTCCGATATAATAGTGTTGGTTGCAGATAATTTTCAAGCCACCTTAATAGGCCTCTGACCTGGCATAACGAATAGTTACGACGCCATCTGACGGAACTATTCGAGACCAACTGCTTAACGTGCCTTCCGAAGCACGGAAACGCTCGAGATGAAATACCACGAAACGGTCACGCATTCAAAGACTGACCGGACCTGACGTTGCTTAACTTCGGTGATCGTTTCCAATACCGAAGCTACACTACGCCAACGAACGCAAAAAAAATTTTGATCTGCTATTTCGTATATCTAATCTGCACTACAGACACGCCACAAATGTATTCGATTCTATTCGATGGCCTAACCACCCCTATAAATATTTCTAGGATGTTTTGTTATACCATGTATAGGCTGAGAGTGGAGAACTCTTGAAGACACCAAGGTTTACGTTTATGCCGATAAAAAGAAACTGTCTATTTTAACTAAATAAACAATTAACACGAATATTGTATTTAATTGGTATCTGGCTTCTATATCCGTAATCTCACTTCGAAGTGCCCGTAAATTTCGGATTACCTTGTAACAGTTTAAATGGAATCTAATATGCTACATTTTGAATGTGCAATTGCGAAGTTGTAAAATATTTATAGTTAATTATTATGATGGGATTAAATATTTACGGGAGGCCTGTACCCAGCAGTAGGTCACTACTCGAGAATATTTCTTCCCCGTAGGATATTACTTTATTTTTTCGATATTTCTATATTGGCTCCATAGTGAAAGTTATTCAGTTTGATATTCTGAAACACCCAATTAGATCTGTAATGTATTTAATTTTAGATCCTGTATAATTAATTATACAACGTGTTAATGAATAAGCACAAAACCTCATACACTCCAACTGATTTATAACAAAATAATTAGATTGAAACAATAATGTCATCATTTTGATAGTTAAAATTTAAAGTTATTCGCATTTTAAGTTTTAAGGCAAAAATGATTTGTTATCATTTCAGCAATGAATGAAAGCGCTAACGTGCTCATGGATACATTTTAAGAATCTTGTTTTGGTAGTAAGTAGGGTGAGAGTGCCCGAGCGGTGGGTTGAGATCGAGTTCAGTAAATTTTAAATTTTACAAACAAATTATTTCATATGTGAATGTTCTGAGGTTTCTGAATATCTCTGACTACCCCCTCGGGGAATATAGTCGTGAGCATATGCTATGCTATGTTATTATTTAATATTTTGAAGAAAAAAAATCCTATGTTGAAACCATAATAATTCGATTCTGCTCTCGATTCTAAATAAACTACTTTCTAGTTTTGCGTTAATCCATTAACACTTTGTATACGGTAGTAAGTACTAGATTATGAAAGAGTTACAATTGTATTTAAATGTAATTTAATACCAAAAGGCCTTCCAACATAGTACTAGTACAAATTAAATCAACACACCGTTAACGAAATACCCTCAGCATTAAAACAATGTAGGCTCCTCGCTTCTCGACAAACGCACGCGGCCGTTCGGCACAAATTGATACTCGATCGTCGCTCATATAAAACACTCTGTGAGCGGGATCGCCCTATGAATAATAAAGAATTGCGGAACGACGCCACGCGGCTCCCTACTGGCTTGCTGCGACGAATATCATTATTATCATCCTTAGGTACAGAAAATTCATATACAGAGTGTAACTACATACATTTAAATATAATAAAAATGAACAATGGAATGTAAAATTAATAAAAAAATTAGTGAATGTCATGGTAGAAAATTATTAAAAGTTATAGAATATCAGTCAGACAATCAATTCTTATCAATTAGATACATAGGATTCAATATCAGTTTTACTGTTTAACTGCTACTTTCAATTTGTCTTATTGTCATTCAAAAAATCTTTAGGAGACACTTTAACACTGTAGGAGAGTTTCGAAAGCACGTACCCCCCCCCCCCTCCCCCAACCCCCATAAGTTCTATGGAACAGCAGATCTTTTGATTCTATCTATTGTGGTCTCATAGTGAGTTGTATTTATCAGCTTTATCTCAGTCATCAGTTGTTAACTTGGTATGTTAATAATTTTTTTCAAATTCTCGTTTTCACTACATAAAATGAATACATACTCATACGAGTAAACCTTACTTTTTCATTTCTTTAAAACATATTATTGTAGTGCTTACACTATTCTAAATCGTAGCTGCTACGTCGTAGCAACTTCGTAGTAACGTCGTAGCCACGTCGTAGCCAACGTTCGTAGGCACAGTAATAATCACAAATTAGTAAAGTTTCGAATATTAGCTTAAAAATAGATCTAGGTATAAATTAAAACTTCTCTTCTCTCTCAAAATAAATATCGCCACGATATAAAATTGTCTTAGCAAACCGGCACTTCCGCGACCTTATTCAATGCACGTCCAATATAAAACATAACTCCGATTTTCATACAGACTCGGGCCTCTTGTGTGTTCATTCTGTTAAATTCCCCCACCGTCACATAAAAATACCCCCAAACGGTAGTAAAATACTATGTTGATATAACTTTAGTACTAATATTATTGTAATTTTATAACTTTACAATTGTGGGGTTCGAATTTGAACTGAAAGAGATATTTTCTCTGACTGACAATGATTTGATCCAAATTTTAAACAAATATACTAATATTTGCCCGCGTCTGTATTCTTAGAGGTCGTCAGAGATATTTTGGTTTAAATGAATATTCAGAATATCTACAAATTTAAAGTTTAAACCTACTTAAAACTTTGAAGGAAACTTCGATACATTTTTTATATTGAAACAATCTCCTTGAATTTTAAAGTAAAATTGGTAAAAAGGTTACGGATAAGGAATTAACATAGAATACTATGGACACAGGGTCTGGTACAAAATTCAAGATAAAAGTGTCCCGAACTAAGCTATACAACGTGTTAATGAATAAGCGCAAAACCTCATACACCCCAACTGATTTATAACAAAATAATTAGATTGAATCAATAATTTAATTATTTTGATACTTAAAATTTAAAGTTATTTGCATTTTATGTTTTTGGCAAAAATGATTTGTTATCATTTCAGCTATGGATGAAAGCGCTAACGTGCTCGTGGATACATTTTAAGAATCTTGTTTTAGTAGTAAGTAGGGTGAGTGTGCCCGTGCGGTAGGTTGACATCAAGTTCAGTAAATTTTAAATTTTACAAACAAATTATTTAATATTTTGAAAAAAATTACCTATGTTGAAACCATGATAATTCGATTCTGCTCTCGATTCTAAACAAACTAATTTCTTGTTTTGCGTTTATTCATTAACACGTTATATAAAATGTAGGTATGCACAGTAATATAAACAAACTAAAAACATTGCAATTGAAATCGTATGACGATAGTGTCATGGGTTAATTTTGCTGGTACCTATTTAACACCATATTTAGCTTCGACTGAAGGCCGCTCAATTTTCACCCCACGTAGCTTCGAGTGGAAATCATTTGAACATAGTAGTGGAGTAGCTTCATAATGTTGTTTTTTTCCATCTTGAAATTGTCATTATAGTGCACGTTTGCAATTCTTATTTTTGCACGCTTAATAATAACTTTTAGTAGTTGTAGCTAAGTGTCTGATCATCCCGAAAGGGATCACACCTTTCGAGTCATAACGTCAAAATGATGACTTCCTAAAACGACCACGTGAAAATAGAACACCCTGTATCTTTTTTTTCTCGAAAATATTTTGATGCCCTTTGTACACAATGTACGTTAGGATATCCTCTAACTGTCCCTACCTGTGCCATATCGGGAGGCTCTTGGACCAGGAGCCATACATTTTTGCCCAGTGTACTTTATAAAGTGTTTATAAAATCACCTTGCATAAGAAACAAAATTATTTTACTGAGTTTTAATATTTAGTATGACCGATGTCCAACAGTGAACGTCTATCGACTGAGATGCTAATGATTGAGTCATTAATAAATAACTAAGACTACTTTGCACTAATAAAAACGTATCTCAAACAAAACACGAAGAACTCAACAATGAAACAGACAGCAAAACCGCGTATTAACAAAACGCAAATCCCACAAAGCTCTCAGCTCATTTCACTATGTCTCCAGTCTCCACGAAGCTAGGTAACATTCCGAGCTCACAATACGTTAAGTAGTGCGCTTATGAGTGTTCATTAAAGATACGATAAAGACGCTTGGAGGCGACGGCTAAATTGGCTTCTAGTAGGAAATGGTAGTCTAGCGGTCGGAATTCAGTTGTGCTTTGAAATTACGCGTTTGTGCAGCTAAATAGACATAGGTAAAGTAAATGACAGTCAATAGTGGATTAGCTTTGCTGTTTATGATGGGATTAACAAAATTTATCGTGCAAACGATAAACTGTACACATAAACTGTGCTGCAACTTCAAAAAGTTGGTTTCAATCACTCCAAAATGCAATAGTTTTTAATATATAGGGTCCTTCTTAATATGCTGACACTTTTTACGGGGATGATCAGATCGTCAAACTGAACCACTTTCTCTATAGCACCAACATCGAAATCGGTGGAAAAAAATCGGATGTTCCATACAAAACTGCAAACCTGCTCGAGCAAAATGTATGTGACAGCAGATTTTTTTTCCCTGATTTCGGTGTTGGTCTCATAGAAAACGTTGGTCAGTTTGACCGTCTGATCATCTCCTTAAAAAAGTGTCAGCATATTAAGAAGGACCCTGTATGTAAGAATAATAAAAAATCCTACTAATGTTATAAATGTGAAAGTTTAGATGTCAGGATGTTTGGATGTTTGTCACTAAATTACGCATAAACGGCTGAAGGGATTTGGATGAAATTTTACATACAGAATACGTTGAAACTATAGTTTACTTTTTTAAAGTCACACATCTAGCTCTCTCAACGGTATTGGTTTCGTCACGATGTTTTAATTACCTTATGCCCACTGTATTACGCTAGTCAGAAAACCTTTTAATAACTTTGTTAAGATTGTCTACTACTTACACTTGATTATCTTAAATCGAATCATGAAGATATTTCAGTTAAAAGAAGGCCTTTGCCTAGCAATGGAAAAAGGATAACTAAAAAATCTGTTTACAATAGTTCTGCCCTTCTATACAGTCACAAAACACGCTAGTAATATTTAAAGAGGTGGTTTATTTCTCTACGCTACGTAGAGAAAAATAAAAACAATCAGCTGTTTCATACAAAACTGACCTTGACCTGACTTTACCTACTCGACTCAAATGTATGGGACTTTAGCTTGAGAATTTATATTGTAATAGTTATTAAGTCGTGTTATGTTGTAGAGTTTCTGGCCGCATCTTCTCTACAGCGACAACACGTTCCGACGCGGTGGTAGCTTTGAAAAAGATTTGACGTTTGATAAGTGTGCTGCAAGCTCCTATATTGATTAAATTATATTGACTTTGACTTTGACTTTGACTTTGACTTTGGGACAGAGGATTTTTTTCTCGGTTCTTTAAATAATCCTAAGGTGTTTTGTTACACCCTGTATAGTTTACCTAACTTTTATATCACCGTCCACCATTTTCTTACTTTTAATTATCTTATCTAATCATTTGGTTATCTCAATGAAGAGATGGCTTTGCCTTACAGTAGAAATAGGATACCAAAAAATCTATCTAAAATATATCTGCTTTTCTATACAATCATAGAAGTTTAGGAATGAAACTTTTCAGCGTCTATTTCACACTTACATAAAAACAAAACACGACTAAAGCTGAATCATGTCGCGAACAACACGCAATCCCGATTTTAGCTCGCGAAATGTACAGTCATTTCTGCAGTACATAGTTTAACTAACAAGGGGCTGTTAATTTAAATTTAGTATCTTGGCTCCGCGTAATGAACGGGAAGATGATTGTTATAATGGGATTGTAGATCTTGAGTCGCGAGTTGCTATACTATAGTAATTAATGTATAGTGCAGACTTCATTAACTGATACAGATTTTTTTTTAATAGGTTGTCAGGGAAAATGATTTAGTTACATTCGAGTATATAGAACTTTTGCACTTCCAACCTAAAAATTATACAGGGTGTAAAATAAAATGCGTTACATATTGAACAGGGTGCTTCAGACCATCAACCTGGACAATTTTCACTATGGAGCCTACATCGAAATCGCGAAAAAATATCCGCTTGTCCAAACATTGGGGTCGGGTAGCCATTGATTTTTTCTATGGAACAGCGGATTTTTTATGGTTCCGTAGCCAAACAAGGAACCTTTAACTTTCGTCAATAACTCGCTCATTTTTGCACCAATTGAATCCAGATAGCAGTCACCCAAAAACAGAAATTTAGTAGTACTGAAAAAATCGAGTGAGCTGTCGTTGGATAAGTCTAGTGCTAGGTCTTAGAACAAAACTAAGAAACTAAATCGCTATAACGCTTCTGTTCTTTTTTGAGAAAAATTGTGTTTCTTTAAATTATCAAATGTTTTTCGAACTGAACAATAATTTTGATGAGTAAATCTAGACTTTAAGGAACTATTTCTCCTTTTTGTCACACTCTCTAGGAGCACAAATCCTCCCTCGCACACATTTCGTCTCACGTCTTTCATGCAAATTTATGAGACGGAGGCAATTTTTAATTACTAACTGTGTCTGAGCATCTGTCTAGAGAAGACTGAAAGAAGCCGACTAAAACCGAAAGGATCCGAAGCTCAAATCATAATCATAGTACAAACAGAACAGTAAGAAATCTTAATTGTAGTCGTATGGGTTACAATACACCATTTCTCTCTTGTGTGGCGTACCAGGTGATTATTTAAGAATTCTTTAGCGGCAGTTTTTTGGAGTAGTTCACCACGCATGCCCAATGCGGATTGGTAGACTACACATACGCATTGGATTTTCTTCTTCAGCTTATGTAGGTTTCTTCACCGTTTGAGAGCAGTCGTTATTGCGTATACGGGGTGTAAGGGAAAGTATCATTAACCTTTAAACCACATACTCTACCCATCAAACTGAAAAACTTTTACTATGGGAGCAAACCTGTCAGAACAAAAAAATATCAGCTGTCCCATACTACACTGCCATACATACTCGATTCAAACGTATGGGACAGCAGGTTTTTTTTTCTGACTGATTTGCTCCCATAGTAAAAGTTGTTCAGTTTGATGAGTAGAGTATGTGGTTTAAAGGTTAATGATACTTTTCCTTCCTTCCTTTCCCCGTATTAGTTAGAAAAACTCTTTGGTGCATGGCATGTCCATGCGGATTAGAACCCGGACCTCAAGAATGAGTTTCCATACCTCTCCGCAATGCGCCACCGACGATCTACTACAAAAACAGCAAATGTGTTACTTTGAGATTCCTCATCGTTCGTGTTCTACTGTGCACTGGATCTCGAAGCTTGAAGCTTGCAGGTGACAACGCCGCGAGGCGTCGGGGAGCGGTTAAAGTGCGGCATTTTACGGCTTTTATGCATATTTGATGGCGCCGCCATAATCTCTGCGGTGAGAGGGGTGTCTTGCGCACTTCACCTGTATTGGATATGAATTGCTGTTAACTTATGTCGACGGAGCGGCAAATTCATCTTGGCTGTGGGAAAGTTATGGGTGCCCATGGGTGATATAGGAAAGCTGGCCGATATTAATCAAAATATGAAAGATTTAAAAAAAAAACAATTTATTGATATAGAGAAGTTAATATTTGCGATATTTGTATCGTACAAATAGCAGGCTTATGAAAAATGTTTTTTTTTCCAGGCATTATACAGGACGTAAAAAACAAATAAATATATTTAAATGGATGTTTTAGACCATGAAACTAAACACTCACTATGAAGACAAAGTCGAAAAAATCTGCTGTTCTATATATTTGAGATTAGTACTCACCGTACTGCAGTTTTTTATGATTTTTTATTTTTTCTCTATGTTGAAAGGCAATTAGTCCTGTTCAACATGATTTTATTGTAACACTAGCGACCCGGCCCAGCTTCGCCCGGGTGGGATCTATAATGTAAGTAAATATATTATGCACATATAAACCTTCAAAAAGAAATTATCTTAATGACAGTGAAAACCGTATTAAAATCCGTTGAGTAGTTTAGAAGAGGTAAGAGGATAAAGAGACAGACAGACGCGGATAACGACTTCGTTTTATACTATCTAGTGATAAGATGAAAAATTGAGCGACACTTCTGTTGCCTTTGAATCGAACAAACTTTTTTTTTCTATTTATAAATAACAGTTGCACTATAATAGATATCTTATATTTATGATACAAGCTTATCAATTTCCATAACAAATTCCTTAAACACGAACCGAAAATTAATTCACAAAGCTTGGGACGGTTAAATAATCCACCGTTTAAAATGTTAGAGCCGATGAATTTGAAAATAATGACAGGCATTAGAGTCTTGTCGCATCAATTACTGGCTAGAGCAAACAGGGCATTACGTACTCAATATTAAAATCGAATTTACGAACCGCCCTCGTCTGCGGAGAGCCTATGGCGAGCTTCGTGCGGTGTATGGTGACATGTGGTTTGAGGACCTTACGTATGGATAGCATACCAAATTTACCACTTTTTGATCTGTATGTATGTAGTTATAATGAATGATGGAAGAATGAATGGTTATTGTTTTCACTAAATTTAACGAAATTATCCACAGGCTGTTAAAGTTAATAATTATGAAACTTTAAAAGTCTGTGTTTGTTCGAGCATCACGTAAAAAGTACTGGACCGATTTTGATTAATCTTGATGTGTGTGAAGCGTTCGTTGGCGTAGTGTAGCTTCGGTATTGGAAACGATCACCGAAGTTAAGCAACGTCAGGTCCGGTCAGTCTTTGGATGGGTGACCGTTAAGTGGTGTTTTATCTCGAGCGTTTTCGTAATTCGGAAGGCACGTTAAGCAGTTGGTCTCGGATAGTTCCGTCGGATGGCATTGTAACTATTCGTTAAGCCAGGTAAGAGGCCTATTAAGGCGGCTTGAATATTCTCTGACAGCAAGTTGATCACTAACTTGCCTCCACCAAAACGCACTGGACCCGCGTGGTGGAGTATGGCGTTTTCACTCTCACCCTTGTTCGTGAGAGGAGGCATTTGCCCGGCAGTGGGATTCTGGAGGCTATAACTTGTATACTTTGATGTGTTTAAAACTTATGATCAGAGTTAAAAATTGGTATATACTTCAACTAGCTACGAGTACGATAATTGGAGCCAGTGCGTACTAAGCGAACAACTTTCACTACGGAGCCTACCTCAGGAAACGCGAAAAAAATCTGCTGTCCCACACAAAACTGCTGTACCTAACCGACTCAAATAAATGGGACAGCTGATTTTATTCGCGTTATCTAAGATAGGATCCATAGTGAAAGTTGTTCAGTTTGATGGTCTGAGTTCACTGTTTCAGTATTTGCTAGGCTATCACCTACAACCTGTATAGGCATTGTCGTTTATATTTGCGTAATGCGCGATAACGACTGTAGTGAAGTACACACATGTATGTCTACATAATTTTTCTACTGTTTGAAATTGTTGGACATCCCAGAGAAAACATATCGGCTGATCCGCAATTTTGTATGGGATGTCCACATTTTTTTTTCGTTTCTCGTCCCATGTTCCTTAGGAAAAGTTGTTTAGTTTCATTTTCTGAATACACCCTTAAAAGTAAAGCCCCTCGTTACGTTCCACACAGTATAAATTAAAAAAAAATTTTTTTTCGCCGTTTGGCTTAGATTGGACCACTCCAATTCTTCCCGTGGGTATCGTACGAGGCGACTAAGTGATTAAAGGTTTTTTATGCAGTGTTTATGGGGGTGAAAGGCCATATCTCACTACTTGACACATCATTCGATCCAGAAACCTGATGTGAGCCTAATGTGCCAAATGTGAGGATTGATGAAACAACATTCTAAATAGAAATTTTGTAGTGGTAGCAATGTTTCTGACCATCCCGAAAGGGATTCCGGTCGTGAGTGTGTGTATTGTATGTACGTTTTATTTTCTTGTCTTTTTACGCATACCATACTAGCTAAGACCACGGTAGCCGGTGTCGTAACATCAATTAAAATCGCATTTCGAAACCGTCAGCCACACGTAATGTCGTCATTTCCATTTCCGTAACTATAACTCTACCGATCTGATACTGAGGCGTGGTTTAAATCATTAAATCATTACGTATTCCTTTCATTTTATAATCCTTTTGTGTACAAGTTACACAAGTTCTATTGAAACACGCTTTTAACTTTCATTAAATGTAAATTTTACCCTTTCAACGTTTATAGTGAGTTTGTTTTTATATGCATTAATAATGGTGTTTTGTTTTTGTTACAGAATCCAGAAGATCGTCAGATAACACATAAGTTGTTCCGGCCTTCTACATCTAAGACGTAAGTTATATTTTTGTTGATTATTTGCGATTCGATACATAAGTTCCAACAAATTTTCTTAAATAACTTAAAGAGCTTTCATATCTCATAAATGGATCAGCGCGACTCAAGTCTATAACCTTTTTTTTTTATTTACCTGTATTATGTTCCAAAATACATTATGTTTTAAATAATATAGTCCTACAAAACTATATACCTTATGCTGTAAGAATTTAATTATTTCAGAACTTATTGAATCCAATTTTTTTTAAAACCAATTTTGTTTTAAGTCTGCCTCTACGTTTTTCAAGATTTTTTTCATCAAACTAAAGCATTAATCATACAGTCTAAGCCTTATCTAAACCAAGTAACACGTAGCGCCCCAAGCACCAATTAAACACCAACCCATAAACCCTGCAATTGTCGCGCAACATATTTATTTATACATATTTATGTACCGCACATAAATACGTGGGGAGCGCGTGATCTCCAGCGGTAATTATTGCTTGACTTATTGGCGAACCAAGATAACACGTACTACGTCGCGACCAGATTACTAAGGCCTACACAAATCTATTCAGCATAATTATATCTTCACTGGGTACACATACATAGTGACGAAAAATCTTTTCACATCAAATCACGATTTTTATAGAGATTTCTTTTTAATCCGATTGGTTTACTATTCCGAATTTCTAAATTAAGAATTATGAAAATCACGAATGATATAATTCCGGACTTTTACCTATCTATTCTTATCTATCTTCTCATCAACACTATTAAAACTGTAACAGAAATGTGTCTACATCAATGACGTTACCAAATGTCTACATGGAAGATAATTACAAATGGTGAGTGTCAATGACTCTAAGTCAGATTTTTTTTTGTCTTTCGGTTCGACCATCACGCAAAAACTACTGGACCCATTTTGATGAATTTTTTTGTTTTAATTCTTAAAATTATACTAAAAAATTTGTATTTATTTTATCCCGCTACGATGACGGGAACCAGTGCTGACAAAGTCGCGGGAAAAATCGAGTGAAATATAAATATATTGGTTTACAAAAATATCCTGCATAGTAAAGGACGGACCAAAAAACTAAATAACTCTTATTAAAATATTTGTTAATCTTATTCAACCGTAAATATCATATTCCTTAGACTAACAACATCTTTCCCAATTTTATTAATGCTACTTCCCAATTTCACTATTGTCATACGAATGACATACGCAAAGTTTCAAATCGATACGACAAATATAATTAGGTTAAAATCGATTTCCTAGATTTTCCTACATACTTAGTTTGTTAGCTAATATTAGGCATGTAAAAAAATAAACTTTACAAATGAGGTGTGACCGTTGTAGTCTGTTGGGGTTCCGATCGTTTGTAGGTTCGCTAATAAGTTCCATATACCACGAGTCACCCTGTATATAGGTCTAGTTAAACTGGTAGAGGCATCTCGCTTGGAGGGCTGTGGCAGCTTTATCTAACGCTTGACTGTTGGTCGTGACTCTGCGACTGAGATTTTCAGTAATTACGCTGATTATGAGAACGAATCGTGCTTCGACGTTCAAGGAGAAAGGGATGAAAAATATATAAGTAATATCGCAACGATTTATTCAAGTTGCAAGAGTTTTTAAAATATTACTCTTTTCTTCGTACTGTAACTTTGAATCGGTAATTCTCAAATTTTTTGAAGTTTTCGTTGTAAAATATAAAAATGTTGAATTAAATATATTTATTTATTTTATTGAAATTTGTAAGGATGGATTTAAGTAATATTTATTGATCATGTATTTGACTGTGATAAATATTACTTTTTTTATGAAGGAAATTATTAAAAAAAATCTGTTTCATTACGTCACTGCTGATCATTACGATACATGGAAACATATCGTAAAGGTTAATCCATTTAAACGAACTCAATAACTAAAGGGAAAAAATCCGTTAGCTTCCGTAGAGCTCAGAAATGATTACTTTATAATACAACACTCTTTCTGTAAATTAATAACTTCAAAGTTTATAACTCGTTTGACTACAAAAACTTACCATCTAACCCCAAAATATCCCAAAAACTAAGTTTTGCAAACAATATTCTGTAACGAACTAGGTAAATGAGGATACTTAACCTTGTTGCGAAGTTTGATCCAATAAAACAAAGTTTTCAACAAACGAATGCATTAAAGTCACCAGCGAACTGATCCAATCGTAATATCGCCACTTCCAGACATCGAAAGTTAGTATGCATTGACTTTGAAAAGTCGTCCAAAACTAAGTTGGGTTATGTTTATGAAACTATTCGGATGCGGGTGTGTGCCGCCGATACACATGCAAGAACTCGCGCCCAACTCGAGGCATAGTTCGCTAAGTGGAACAGCTGTAAAACAAAGTAGCGAAGGGTCTAGGAACTTAGTGTGTACGTTAGGAAACTATTCGCAGTTCGGAGCACATGTCCTCCGATCGCGGTAGGCGCCGCGCCATGCCCCGGCTCGAAACGCGCCCGTCGCCCGTCGACACTAGGCGCTCCGCAACTTTGACAGTTTAATTCGGGAAGTACGAGTGCGGCCGACGACCGGCGTCGATTTATAAATAAGTTAAACTAGGTTCAACTAAAGTATTGCGGCGGGATGATAACGAACCCGGCGCCTACGCTCCCCCCGCCCCGCGACTCGCGCCCGCGTGCAGATAAACTTTTAAAATGACTTTGGAAGCTTTTGAGCTTTTAATCGGTAAAGTTGTACAGACAGACAGTTCGGGCACAATCCTTGAACCGCTTGCGCCGGCGACGGCGGCCGCAAAACTTTGTTTTACAGGACTACTTTTCTTCTTGTTTCAAGGTTGGACTCTTAAAACAAACTCCGGTTCGACGGAGTTCGTGAACTCGGGCGCCAACAATTTACAAATTTCTCTCTTTCATAACAACTAACTGCCGCTCGGCGCCGGCGAAAGTTGTCCTGCGTAGATCTTAATCGCATTGTCTGTTGCGCTCGCGGCACGAACAGCTGACTCGCGACACTGTTTATCGAACTTTTGCTTTAATTCGAGTGCGATACGCGATACGCAGCCAAACAATAACAAACGCGTTTTAAAGTCAATACTAGGACGGAAAGTTTGCGTATGAAAGTTAAAATGGGAATTAAACATTTTATGTTTGGAAACGATCGGCGTGTTAGTGTAAATCATCGATGAAGGCAGGTCTACTCGGGGTGGGAGACGGCAGCGGCCAGCGCCCTCGGACGCGCTTATTCAATTTGTTTAAGTGACATTGATAAGTTCGACTCGCGGTCAAAAAACTCGTCTGCAAAATGAGACGGTGCGACCCTCGCGACTGTCGACGGGTACTTTTTTAACGCCTCACCTGACGCGTGGGGTAGAAGTGACCTCGCGTGAAAAACGTTTATTGGTATTTAATGCTCAACTGTCTGCTTTCAGTTCAACGTCGAAACCTTAAAGGTTTCATTCCCTGAGGACGGCTATTTTCCTTATATATCTTACCCATGTAGGTTCTATAAAGACGATTTTATTAACGTAAATATGAGTACCGTATATTTCGTAGCTCGCGTAAAACGATAAATCATTCTATTCAAGTCAAAATGAACGCAAAATGAAAAAACTAAGACTACAGCATTTTATATATAACCATCTTATATACTGAGAAATAGATCGTAACATAAGCTAAATGCGGTATTGGGTATTGCGCGTAAATTTTACGTAACTAGAAATAAATAGGTTGCGGGTGTATAGGGCGGAGCGGCATGGGCGGCGGCGTGCGCGCGCAGCCCCCGCCTGGCGCGGCGCCGGGCCCGGAGCCCCGCGTAGTCCGCGAGTAGCGCCCCGCCAGCCACCACGCCACTCCACGCACTTGCGACACCCACCACGGGCCGCAGGACAAACTTTTCCGACGCGAACGCGCTACGCAGTGCTACGGACTACGAAATGCTACGACTAACGCACTAAAACAAAGTGCCATTTTTATGTGAAGTGTAACACATTTTTTTGGGAGTGAAATCGTGTTTTTATAAACTTTAGTGCGATGAGGATTCGTGCCTCTGTTTTATAGCCATGTCGGCTCTCGTCCGGCCCGTTTGGTAAGTCGCAATTTTTTTACCAAAAACTTTTTATCTGACGTCAACTATTTTTTTTGCTAAAACAAATAGTTGACCGCGCGTTGTTTCGGAATCACGTCTTTACTGTACACGTTTTCGTAAAAAAAATACGGAAGTTTAATTTCAGCAGTGCGTTCAACATCGGTGATATACTCAAGAAGTGTCAAGACAAAATAATACAAAAATATATATCGTTTACGCACAATTCCCACGCTCGTAAAACCATTTCACGAAATGCTTTCATTAACGTTTATGAACCAAACGTTTACAATTTAAGTGGTAGGTTAATTAAATGATTATTTAAATGACATGTGCTCAGTTAGGTTGATTATGCGTGCCTGCATATATGCGGTAATCGAATCAGTTTAGATTCAGTCGGTAGTCGGCAAATAACGCGACATTACGGCGGAGACAGAATACGTAATAGCTATGTTAAACTTGTTACCCTTTACCATACATTTACATTATGCATGCTTAAACGTACTAATGTAATTTTCCTTTGTTTATTTTATAGGTAGGTGTTGTCAGCTATTGCATCTTCATTACTTGAATAAAATTAATTTGTTATTTTGAAAAAAAATCATTAAAGACCTCTATCCATCTAAGATTAAGGAGTAATTTTGTAACTAAAAGAACTGGATACCTACGTTAAAAAACAAAAAAGTTGTGGATTCGTTTTAAAATAAACAATAACTAAGTAAATACATCATACTACAATTACTATATTACAAATAATAGTACTACAATTTACGAAGTTCCCAAAGTTTCAGAAGCTATAGTCTAGACTTCAATTATGATAAACAAATATACACATAGTGCAATTCATAACAAACGGGTAGTAAAAATATTATATTTTAAATAAAAATACAAAGAAAAATAAGGCAATATAGACTAGACTGGTCTAGGTTATACATGCAAGCTCGGGTATGAATTTACTAAAAGGACACATTTTTTTCTTGGATTATTTCTGGTTATACTTTCAGAAAAAGGAAATACTTGTCGATTATCAAATAATATTACGTACGATATAATAATCTTGTGCATCCCGCAAGTTTACTCCTGTTTATATTGCATTAAGAGGACAGCCAAGCTTTTCCATTCCAGAAAAATTATTTATAAAACGGAAATCACTTATTTTTGTGTTTTAGGCTTGACAGACTAATGGTGTAGGTTCCTCAAGTTTAAGCATCGATTCAGGTATAGATAAAAGTTAGCATGTCAAGTTTTATCAAACAAACGAAATTAAAATAATGGTAATCCATCAAATTAAATAAATTATAAACTCTTTAATACCTTACTTAATACCTTGTTATAAACTATCAAATGCAACTGCATAGTTATATATGTTCCATCAAATGAGTATGAGTAAGGATGTATGGAGAGAATAGCAATTTTTATTTTGAGCAGCCAATAATAAAACTCACATAGGATTTTTAGAGAACCTTTCAAAGTACGAAAAAACAACACATTAATTACTAGGTCGCATCGAAGCTATACTATTTAGGTTTTAATTTATATAGTCGTAGTGAAAAAAAATAACAATTCTTAACTAAAGTTGAATTGAAAGGTTTTTGTTACTTTTTAATAAACCTTTAGAGTCAAATATCTCCGCTCCGATGCGTACTAGGCCAAACTTGTTCGTAACAAATTAGGTTTGTTATTATAGTACTATAATTATACAATGCTTTCATTGGTGGCCGCGACTGTAAAAAAATTACAATACCTTTACTCATCCCCATTTATATCAGCATTACTTTGAGTAAGTACGTGATGCAATCGACACATCGAGACCGAATCAATATTTTTTAGCGATTAACGTCTACACGACTTTTTTTTTAAAGTAGGTTTGAAAATCTTCGAATTGCTATATTTTATATTTTTCGGGCATAGGCCCACCACACATTCCCACCGCTGTAAATCCTGTGAACCAGGATCAACAGCGGCGACCATTTACAACACTAGACAATGAAGTCCAGCGAGCCCGGGGGATGACTCTAATCTGTCTTGGAACCCGCAATGAAGAGTAGGAAAAAGAAATATCCGACTTCTCATTGCTAGACAATCATTTAAAAAACTAATTTTCTATCTTCAAAATGCATGAAAGTAAAATACCAGAGTTAATTTTATTTGATACAGTTACAGGCATAATACCCGGTGTCCTGTATGCAAAATATTTATTCTTCAATACTGTAAAACATAAATATCAGACAAGATCTACATTATCAACTGTACAAACCAATCGCACGAACACCCTTCTTGTCCTCGCAAACGAAACCGAACATAATACGCAACATTTAACATTAAAGTCAGGTGGGTTAAACCGATTTCACGTGTAACGCCTCCAGGGGCGGCCAATCTGATAGCGGCCCTGAAATTGTTTCCACTGAAGGCCTATCTGATGTGGCGGAGTGCCTTAATTGTGGTTTATTTTGTCGGTTTGAGTGTGTTTTTGCGTATTTTACTTGTGATTTATGGTTTTTAAATTGGTTTAGGTTAGTTAGTTACTTCTTAGAATAGCATAGCATATGCTCAAGACTATCTTCTTTGAGGGGGGGTAGTCAGAGATAGGAAGGTAGAGAATAGGTTTTTTTTATGGAACGTTTACAAGGTGTTACAAAACTCCCTAGGAATATGTGAAACGGTGGTTTAGACCATCAAACTGTACGGTTTTAACTAAGGAGATGACGTTGAAAATAAAATCTGCTGTCCCATACATTTACGTCGAGTAGGTACCTACTGCAGTTTTGTATGAAACAGACGTTTTTTTTCCCGATATTCTCTCCTACAGTGAAAGTTCATCAGTTTTATGGTCTAAACAACCCCTTAAAATATTACTAGAGTTTTTTTGTTACATCCATAAACTAAATATAACTTTTATGGTTACATCCTCCCCCTCCCCCTTAATTTTCTACTTTTTGTTTTTTCATTGTTGTCAAATCCAAAATTAATAACACATCTTCTGCGATTAAGACGAGTATAGACGGACGGACAGACAGACATACAGACGGAAAGACGACGTAGGTTTAGTAATGGTGCAAAGCAATATTTTTTTTTTATTGAAAGATGGATTTTCTTTTGACCGCAACCTAGTCCTCAGGACAAAGATTCTGTCGAAGATGTAGCGAGCTTACCCAGAAGAAGCCTGTTCACTCGAAATTTAAAGGAATTAGGGTCGTAAGCGTTTGGAAATACTGACGCAGGCAGGGCTTTCCACCCCTTGGCTGTGCGCATTACAAAAGATTCTGAAAGACGCTTAGTGCGAATATGTGGGATATCAACCAAGTAGGGGTGATAAACGGTAACCCGTTGGCACCCTTTGGGTACAGAATCCTAAAAACCACGCTATTTTGTGGTAAAGATGCAAAATTCTATCCCGGCAGCAGTTCTACCGTAAATTGAAATTTGTTTTTTTAATTAGTCTATTTCATCAAACTACTGGGTAAAGGCTCTCCCTTGCTCTTCCACTCGTCGTTCCTATTTTGGGCAACCTCTCTGGCCGTCTTTATCCAGGTCATACCAATTTTAATTCATGAACAAAAATACAACAGTTAACATATCTTATACGTGTAATCAAGGTATAACCTTCACTATGTTTAAAAAATATATATTCAACAATTACTTGATGAATATTAGTCGTTCCAGTTACACTGCACTGTTGCGTAAAGTCCTCCATTCTCTCTAAAAATAAATAAGGAATTAATTAAATTATTTTGTTTCGCTACAATCTGTGACACTTTAGCTATTAGCAGATTTGGTTTGGAGTTATAGAACCACAACGTAGAGCTATAGTGTCATTATCCGAGTAATAGCTGTAATACAGATAGTGTTTGGGATGTTTTACTGCATATCATTACCATATTCTGATGGAGACAGGCATATAGCCATAATTATTAGATATGAGAATTGATTTAATACATATTTCGGATTATAACAGTTCTCTAACGGTCCAGGTTCTACCTATACAAGGTGTAGCAAAACATATTATTGTGGTAGTAATATTTAAAAACAATTTTCACCGAGACAACATCGATAAAAAAGATCAGCTGTCCCATACAATGGCATTTGACTCGCGTAGGTGATAAAGTTTTGTATGAAACCTAACATGTTTTTTTACCCTGTAATCGTTCTCTAATATTAGAAGCAGCATTAAAATTTCAAAATACACTAAAAGCCTATAAACGTGACAAAAATAAAACCTTTTTTCCGACTACGGTAACGTCCCTCAACACAAATAACAGTTTCCAGAAAATGCCCAACAATTTTTCGATACTTACCCAAACAACGTAAGGAAACGTCCAGGAATCGTGTAAAATATAATAAAATAAGTAAAATACATGAGGAACGTGTACGCATGCCGCACGAGGGTCCGATCCTCTGCACGATAACCCTCCCATTGAATGAGCCCTTTGGTTAGGGCTGCCAAAAAATATATTCAGAAAAAAACTCTCTTTAGATTTTTTGTTTTGAACCGTAACTTTAGCCGATTATTTACGATTAGGATGGGTTGTAATCGCGAGGCCAAAGCCAAGCTACGCGTAGGAGCGAAGCTCCGAAGCCCCCTGGAACCTGGTGGACCTGGTCTCCGGGGTCAATCTGCCCGCCCAGCAAGGCCGTGTCGCTAAGGCGTAGATTTGTAAATGTTTTTTTTTTTTTTGATACAAATAATTTAATCTTTTGCACTAGTTTGATGTTTGTGCTATTAAATATACCGTCTTCTCGTTTTCACACCATGTTCTTTTTTTACACTATGACAATACCATCAACAATATCCATGACAACATTATAATATAAAAACTTATAGGTACTATTTCGGGTTTTGGATGCAGGTTCCTTCTATAAAACTAGTACTTTTGTTATTAATCTTCACAAGACCAGAAGATATTTTCATGATAATTCAACCAAATAACATAAAAATACTGATGATATTCGTTTATGTCTTTTGTGGGTACGCGAAGCCGTTGCTAAAGCCGCAAAGCTTTCTTTGAAAATAATAAAACGTTGTTTTTACTTAATGAATTATTTACCCATGTGTTAGGAAAAGGGCAATGTAACTGTAAGCAATTATGTGTATTATTTTAGGAGACCATAAACAGTAAATGGCAAAATATTAATAAAATCATCTGTTTAAAATTATAAATTAAAATAAATCTAGAAAAGAATACTGATCCATGTTCATATCCTTCTTTCCACTATACAAATGTTACATTTCTCGCAAATTGCAGTCTCTGGTGTTATGTTGGTAAACAAAAAATAAACGTAAAGACAAATGGATAATGTAAATATGTAACCGAACAACATGTATAATAACAACAATCATTTATAATAAACATATTTTTTTTGTTGAAATGCATTTTATATAGCCAAACAATACAGAAACCGATGAGACGGAAATAAAAAGCTTTTGAGAAAAAAGAATACTAATTCGTTTTTAACTATATTTTAACTACCTATTGGTGTTGAAAGATCATTTTTATCAATTGTTATCGTCAATAACAATACATTCAGAAACGTAGAAATTACAATAAAAGCAAAACCTTTAAAAAATTTGAAAAGCTACTTTTTAAAAACAGCATGTATTTTTAGACTTTTCGTACAAACTCCAAAACCGATGCGGCCAGTTTGTATTAAAATTGATTTTGTTAATACTTTGTTAACCTATTCTCTTAAAGCCGGAGGACCTATTTTAAGCACTTTCTAAATAAGTACCTACGCTTTGTCTTGAAGAGCCCTATTATGCTAAACAAAAACTAAGACAAAATAAATCAATCCTTTTGTAGCCGAAAAATGCTACGGGCCAAAAGTATTAAACCTAAATATAGGAATTTACTTTTACGGTTTGAGGCTGGTGTCTGTCATTGTTCCTTTATTTTTAATAATTAATTTCCTTAAATTAAAATCGTTGTTTTCAGAGTATCCTTCCTATCTACTAAGGTATCAATTTAAAAGTAAATTTATTTGTATGTAAATTCATAAGAGAGAACAAACTTCAAATCTGCACATACTTCGTCAAAATGGCAAAATGTCCGTATCTGCCACATGCCTCGATAATGGACACTCGACAAGTATTAAAATAAATAAATAAAAAGGATCCCGCAATCATGCTTTATCAAAAACTTAAAAGATAAAGATCTAAATAAAGATACATTTATTTGACATACATGAGCAGTTTTACAAGCAGGTGTTGCAATAATTCTCAAAAATAAAAATTTCAATAGTAATCTTAATTTTACGCATGCATCCTAATCCATACATTAAAAAGTAAAACATTTTTATGCCTGTTAATACCTTAATATTTCAATCACGCGGATTTTTTTCTAAATAATTTAAACCTATATTAATTTATGTAATGTTTTCAAAACAAACATTATTTTTAATGCTTCCTTAAACTGGCAACCCTACCAAACCTACCGTCACTCGCGGGGGTTCATACGCGGGGCAAGCAACAATGCAACGCTCTCTACCATTACCCCACTTATTTAAACTCTGTTAAACTATTGCGATATTGATTTTTGCACTCACATGGTGAACCCTTTAGAAACTCTTGTTTGCTGCGATAATCAATATCAAGAACTTCTAACTTTTCTATGCTGAATTGGAGTGTTGTTTCATACTGTTTCATACATTTTAGTCTGGAACAGCAGTTTTTTGTTGTTGCTATTTTTAAGGTTGGCTCCATACTGAAAGTTGTCCTGTTTGATGGTCTAAATTCACCGTTTCAGTATTTGCCCGGTTGTCCCTTACACTCTCAAGTTTGTCGTATGATGTCAGGCTTCGAATGACACCATCCCAGGTGTCGCTTAAGTGGGATTTACACAGGACGATTTTCGGCGTGCGGCTAAGCGCATCGATTGATGCACGATATATCGAGCGATGATAGTCCATACGGAAGAGAGCTAGCGACTCAATCACGAGGCGGCGTTTCGATTCCTGGCCTGTACCACTAAGTTCCACTGAATTTATTTACAGTTGTATTTATCATTATCACTAGCTCGGCGGTGAAGGAAAACATCGTGAGTACACCTGCATGCCCGAGAATAAAAAAAAAAGTTTGGATGTATGTGTAAAATATGGGTGAGCTTGGGACGAACACAATAGACCAGCGATGGTCGCAGTGTTACATAACGACCCTTGCTTGCAATAGCCCAGCCAACAACAATAATAAGTGCATCGACTGGTTAGTTTGTCATCAAATTGAAACGTATCTAACACTCACGCAGCAATGTACTTCAAATCGCACTTAGCCGCACGGCAAAAATCGATCCGTATAAATCCCGCTTAACAACCGATCAAGCGATTGTCAATATTGTGGTGGTATATACCTGTGGTACTACTGGTACCTAATTGTTATACTAGAATTTGGTTACCGTATCATTATAGTATTGAACACAATTGAACGCTGTAACGTCTTGTAAAACTTACTACATTGCTTCCCTTCGTACGAATGCACCGATAGAGTCAGTGACCTAATCAGTTATTTAGAAAATTCTACATTTTATTAATGTTCCGAAACGTTGATGATATATTTATGTCTTAAAACTAATAAAGATCTTAAGCAATTTTGGAAATAGTTTTTGAACTTCTTCCACCCTGTACAGATACTTTAGTGTACATCTCTATACCTATTCTACTGAAATAAGCAAAATTTAAAATTGAATTGAACGTGAATGCCATGGCACGGATGGCCTAAGCCAAAGTTTAGTGGGACAAGCGACAGCATAACATAATTTATCGTGTGGAAATAAATTATTTTGATCTTGAAACAGAAAACTTAAAAAGGTGAACGTGAAGGATACAAATGGAGGCATTTTCGATTTTTTTTAAATTACTTTTACTTTTAGTATCTCTTCTTTTTTTACTTGAATAGGAAGAGAAAATTCGTTGTCTCGTGGTTTTTGTCAAACTCTTTACAATATGTTATTCAAAAACTCTTCTTTCTGTCATTTCCAGCCCTCGTTATAAATTTTAACCTACCAAGAACAGAAAATAGGTAAGAAAATTATGTTCCTGATCATCAGTTATGTAATTACAGCTTTCACGTTATAATTGGTAAATAAAATAAGCTTTCCAATACGTGAAATCAAATTCCAGTGTATTAGACATCAACGAACTATAATCTCGATTATTATTTCTCATTTTATTATTTTGCTTTATTACTCGTAGTAAAACTGACTGAAACCATAGACACAGTACCGACATAATTATGTATTCAATTAAAAAATCTACTTAATTTAATTCAAACCGTCTTGTATCTCTAATCAATACCGCAACCTGCCAAATCAGGGCTTTGCGTTCACCCAATTAAGGTAAATAAAGGAATATCACAAGATGGATAATAAGTATTATTTCAACTTTATCTGTCCACTATGTAACGTTGAGGTACATAGGAGTAGTACAATATACATATTTTAAAGCCCGATCGACCAGTCCAATCGTTGCCAGAATTTAACTTACCACTGCTTAATAAAAACTGTTTTTATTATGGCCTTCAGCATACAACCGAAAAATGTTGGCCTAAAATTTTATAAAGTATTTCTATCTGTTAATATAGGTACGGTTATTTGGCCCACGGAGTAGTCACAGATATTCTACATTATTCAAAAAATGCACAGGTCATTTATTAAGGGAATATAATTCGGAGCGCGCTCCATACAAACGAAGTCTGGTGATATTTTCAATACTTACCAATTAAAGTCAAGGAAATTTTTTAGAAACAATCTAGAAACGAATCTCTATGCTCGTATGAAGTCAGATTTTCGTTAAAGTTTATAGTTTTAAAGTTACTGTATACAGATTTGCATATAAATCTTAAATTAATGCTAGCATTAACACTGTATATTGTAACGAAAATCTGACTTCGCACGAGCATAGAGATTCGTTTCTAGATTGTTTCTGAAAAATGTCATTGACTTTAATTGGTTAGTATTGAAAATATCACCAGACTTCGTTTGTATGCAGCGCTCATTAGCGCGTTCGGAATAAACTTCTCTTAATCATTCTCTTTTTCAAAATGTGCGTAGCTTTATAGTCAAAGTTGAATTGTTTTTAATTTTTATATAAAAGATCTTTTATTCATTATAAATAACACTATAAAAGGTGAATTGTAAGTACTTAATTAAGTACGCCACATAAGTTATCCTTACTGAATAAATAAACCTAGGTAAATTAGTTTTATTGTACTATTTTATTAATTAACTGTTATTTTTCTATAATAAATAAACAAATACAATACTAGTGCCCAAACAAAGTCCAAGTAAAGTTAGTAAGCAGTGCGACGAAATATTTGCAACAAATCTATTTTGTCAGACAACAACGGAAACTAATTCTTTTAGCTCTCTTAACTTAAAACAAGCTTTTATCTCGCCCATGGTCCATCGCACAAACTCCAAACTCCTTGTCCAGTTATCAGTCAACTCCAGTTGTTATTCGCTATAAACTCTCAACTAACTTCACAAAGCTTTAACGAAGGGCTAAAGCTAAATTGGAAGAGTATTTATCTTAGCTGAGAGTCGATTTAAAAGCAAAATCACGCGAGCACACGACGCCATTATCGCTCGCTTGCGATCCGCAGGCCGAAGCAACTCTATGAATCTAATCCAGAGGATTTAGTCTCTGATTTACAGCCGAGCCGAGCCAAGGAGGGCGCGACTGCTTGAAAGAAAAGTGATAATGTCTTAATCCTTACCACACTCGAGTTTCCTTACTTCCTTTACCCCTCCCAATTTTATGGTCGCTACCCAGACGGCACGTTTTGATTTATGATTTCAATAATTAAGAATTCTAAGGTGCAATTTGAATTTGGAAGCCGTGATATCTTCTGGGGGCCCGCGGGAGACCGACGCGTGTTTGTTATTGCTCAAGGGCGGGAAAGGGTCTGGTCTTATGGCTTACCTTTCATTTTCTTAGGTATTATGTTGGGTAGAGAGGTAATACTCGACATTTTGATGTGTACGTTTATTTAACGGGTGGCTTGGTAATAGCAATAAAAAATTTGGTTGTAGAAACAAAATGCAAGGTTGTTTGGAAGATAGGATCTCACGACACTTTTCACATCAGAACTTTATCAATTTGATAAGTTATATGTCTAGATAGACAGTCGGAGCTACGAACGCGTCGAAAAAAATATCACGCACACTGAGATAAATTGTATGACGCCTCAAGCACACCAACCTAAGAAAGTTGACCACTTTTGTGTTATACCGTAGAAGCGTGAGGCTCAATCTAGACTTATACTTTATCTAAGCTTCATCATTATAACCAGCATAAATTACTGGTTAAAATGAGGGTAGGACGAGCAGAACCGAATATTATTTTCTCGAGCATGTATGATTATTTTCTCTAGAAACTAATTCAGTGTTTTTACTACATTTTACTTACTTTATCAGTAATTGTAAGGCTAGGAAACTAAATAGAAGAATTTTTTTAAAATGTTATAAAAATTCCTTAAAGACAGAAACTTGTCAGGTTTGTTAAGTGTAATATTCTAAATGGACACTGTTTCATTTCATACTGTATGGGCACCTGCAACCTACCGCACGGGCACATTCACCGTACTTACTACCAAAACAAGATTCTTAAAAAGTATCCACGACCACCTAGCGCTTTCATTCACTGCTAAAATGATAACAAATCATTTTTGCCTCAAAAGTTAAAATGCGAATAACTCAAAATTTTTAATATCAAAATAATGAAATTTTTGTTTCATTCTAATTATTTTGTTATAAATCAGTTGGGGTGTATGAGGTTGTGCGCTTATTCATTAACAAGTTGTATAAATTAAAGATCACAGGCATATACTTTGTATTGGTCCCAAATTTAAGCTACTGGGCTTTTTATTATGGAAACCATACAACAACGACACAAACATGTAACATCTATGACCAAACCGGGATTCGAATTCAGGACCACTTTGGTATTAACCATTACACCAACCGAGTCGTCAATATACTGATATGATCTGTTTAAAACTGACAAAATAAGCTAGTCACGTCTCGCTGCATCGTCTTCCCGATCCACTCTACAATTCCTACCACACGTCTCTATATCGGGCCCTAATCTCGTCGCATTACAATTAACGCAGGGCCGAGATAACCCGGCACTCGCCACCCGCTGATAAAGGTCCGCACGAGGCCACGAGCACTAGTTTAAACCGGTTTAGCATCCAACCCTCAGGGTTTATCTAATTACCCTACGCGTTTTCTCGAACGCGGAATCTCGCGTTATGGTTAGGGTTGGCGGATAGATTGATGACAGTGATTGTGTAGTAGGCCAGTTCAGTTCAGTTCTGTTGATCTGCGGACAGTATCATGGTTAAAGTCCACGAGTCTGATTTTTCACTAAATTTATGGCTATAAAGGGTGGAACAGACCTGATGGATGTAACTTTTTATTTCAGATTGTAGATTAGGGGTTCTACCAGGAGACGCTAGGAAAAAAATCAGAGAAATTCTTTTTTATTTAGAATCATGTAAAAGTGCACTTAAAATCAACCAGTCGGACACTTACCGGCCCGGTTATTTTTGTTGAGAGAGTACCTACAGTTAATAAGTAAACACACTGCATAAAAAATTCAAAAAATTAATTGAATACTTTTAAAAGAAATTTAATGTTCCTCAAGATAGAGATAAACAAAAAAAATTCTGTAATCTGGTGGAAACCGATTTTATTCGAAGTAGGTCCCCAAATCAGCAATCTAAAAAAAATTAAATAGTTATCTCTCTGGTCTGGTCCACCTTGTATAGCGCAATTATGGCCAACACGGCCGAAAGTTAAACATTGAAAACCTAGTCAGGTATTTGACCGTTATTCAAGAAGAACTTTAGACAAATGTTTTATGGCATTGAAGGTCTGAAGTCTTAAGCATCAGTCACCGTAATGGTTACAAACTAAGACTCGACCACTATAAACTGTAATATTCAGATATTTTCATTTAATTCCAAGACAAAAACAAGCATTTTATTAAATGGTTTTTTTTGCTGGTCCAACTGTATTAGCTTCCGCTATTTGAAGATCATGTCCGGGTAGGTTTTCTAATTTGGCAACCCTAAATACAACAGTAACCCGAACGCACGTATCGTGTAGTTTCGGATAACATCGGTAGTGACTTAAAGGGCACGGCACGTATAAATGTTTGCCGGCGTACTATCGGTATTTCGGCTTTCCGGTGAGGGAGCTACGTACCTTCAAGGACCATCGATTACTATCTTGAGTCGGACGCATATTGCACAACTTTCGAGGAGTCGCCTCGATCAATACAGCTTAAACGCTTCGTAGGGTTAAAAAATTGTATTAGAAAGAAAACATGTACAATGTAACAGTGCAAGAAAGGTGACTAAGGCGGGATTCGACCGAAAGCGAGTAAATATTATTATTTGAATAAGTTGATTGATGCGAGAGTAAACTATACATACTTATACCGAGACTAATGAAAGTTGATTTGATTCTAAAACCACAAGTGATGTATGAACATAAGCTATAAAAAATGTATAACCTCATATTGCAATAATTACGGATACGGCCTCTTTCTTTAGGTGGATTATACATTCGTTCATTGCATTCATTCGAGGATAACGTCTGGGTTTAGTGTGGTAGAACACAAATTAAGTTATTTCTGAGTAAATACTAAGAGTAAAATTGTTCCTTGTAAAGTTACTCTTGGAAAAATTAACGTTTGATGGAATCCGGCATAAAAGTTGTAAGAAGGTATTTCCAGGGTTGTACTCCACAAAAGCAAAACATAAATAAGTACTACAAAATAAACCAATGTATAAATAGATGAATGCTTTATTTAAATAAAATTGTATTGACAAGCATAATATTTGAACATTATCTTCACTTCACATTCAGATTTTTTTTTTCACTGTATGAAGAACAAATTCCTTTCAAATTTTCTTTTATTCGTAAATCCCCTTTCCCGTTCAGTGCTTGTAATGAAATATTATTTGGACACAAACTACGCCTACATTTTTGAGATTTTTTTTAGAATCTGTAATGTTCACACCACGAAACTATACCGTAGTAGTCATATAACGTACCTACTTAACAATTTACAATAGATAGGTACTTCTGACATTTACTGTTAAACTACATTTTCCATAATATTACTTACAATTAGGTACTTTTGACAGATTCGTTTAAAGTGAAGCGAAACTATTGAAAAACTAAACTGATTCAGACAATCTAAGAAATTCGTTGCCAACTCTTTTTAATACAAAGGAATTGTGTTCTAGAAGTTTCTAAGTAAAAGAATAGAATGTAATCCTAGTGATTTTCCAAGAATTTCAGCCCGATTTTCTCTTTCAAAGACGGAGAACAATTACCTATTATAATTTGAGTGAAAGGATAGATTTTTATTACCTACGCAAAATTCTTTGCTTTGGTTTTTTTGTTATAGAGTTGAATTGCTTTGTGAGTGTATTTGCGTGTGTGTGTGCGTGGTGTTTTTTTTTAAATTAATAACTTAACATAACATAAATATTCTTTAATTATTTCCTTTTATTTTTTATTAATTAAATGTGCCTGCGACTTCGTACGCTCAAACAACAGAATTACCTCCTACTATGCCGTATTTTTGAAAGCTTTCAACTAGCATAATTAAATTGTAGCATTTAATTTAATGAACTGATGAAATAAAAACTATTTTTTTTTTACTCCAAGATAAATTAAGAATTAAGTCAGTAGTTCTTATAATAATTTGCAACAAAATTAATTGGGGGCATGAAGAATAAGTGAGATAAGGGGGTGATTTAGACCATCATACTGAACAACTTTTACTATGGAGCCATAATCGAGAAAAAATTTAAAAAATCTGCTGTCCCATATATTTTTGTCGAGTCGAAACTGCAGTTTTGTATGGGACAGCAGATTTTTTAATTTTTCTTGATGTTGGCTCCATAGTAAAAGTTGTTCAGTTTAATGGTCTGAAGCACCAATGTGTTTTGTTACACCCTGTATGGGGAAAAGAATTTGTTCTGAAATTCACTAAACAAAATTTACCTACTAATAAACATTTATGCTTTTCTAAAACAATATCTAGCACGCGTTGCAAACCCTGAATGCATTTGCGTGAAAGACGAACTTTTTATGGTTATACGATCTCCTTCGTGAAAATATACAATTTAAATCGCCGAATGCTATTTATAACTGATAAAAAGATTTTAAAATTGTCATCATCTAAAACTTTGCTGAAAAGTTTCGGAAAAACTTATTGTAACTATGAACAAATTGTTATAGGTAAACGCGTATATCTAAAAGTGTATTAAAATCTACGACAACATATTTTCTAGGCAAATTTTGCAATAATTCTAAGATCCTTTAATATGCATCTCGAAGAAATTAGGATCAGTGGACAAACAAAAACGATTTTCTTTGTAAACGTATTACAGTCATTCTTGCTTACATTTTATAAATTTTAGTTTGAAACTTTCAACAACATTCCATAAATGACTCCATAGTTTAGTCCTTTTCACTTCACCGATGTCAAAATTTCCATTTGGTCTGAAAGCTCTTGAGTGAAATGGTTTTTACGTGGGAACGATTTTTGTGCATATAAACTTAAAACCAAGTGCCTCTAATTTGATGACGTCGATTGAAAACGCCGAGAATCATTTCCGCGTAAAAATATTGTGACTGTGGATGGAAAATCGAATCGCAAGTACAATATTTCTTTTTCATTGATGTATATTTTATATCAGATTGTTTAAGACGCGGGAATGGATTTGATGAGCCCGTTTGTTGCAGGACGGCGCCGCTGGCCGCACAGGCGTCGTTGTCGCAGATAAACAAGAGAAGGTTGGAATTTGGGGTGGATGTAGAGACGTTTAGACTAAACGATAGAAGACTGGAACGACTCGATAGCGAGGGCTCTATGGACGAGGAGGATATGGTCGGCAAGCGGCGGCGACGGCTCCTCGACGACGAGCGGCGAGATGAGCTCGATGCCCGCCGCCGTCCGCTCCCCGTGTACAAGCCTCACGCGGCGCGCCCCGAGGAAGACGACGAAACCCTCATTAGAGAAACACAAGCAGCACTTAAAACCCTCTCCGGCAGCTGGTCCCGGGACCAAATCTCGAATCACAGCGGCGATGAGAACGATGACGCGAATGGCTTCGAAAATCTCTTCAACGACAAGCGATCCGACAAAATGTTACCGTCTTCCCCGTCACAATCTTCCGAAAGTGCCTCTCAACAAAGCTTCTCGGCACGTACGATGCATCAAACTGATGAACATCATACGAACGGTGCCAGTGATGACGACGAGAAAACTAGAAAATCTCAGAGATCAGATAGAGAAAAGTCTAGTGAAGAATACGATAAACACAAGTACTCTAATCACTACGATGCGCCAAATTTCGACGAGCTCGTCGATTCGTCTTCCAATGAATTAGAAATAGATATGTCAGAGAGAAACGATGATAAATATGACGACGATAGAGAAGCGAAACCGAAACGAAAAAGCGAAATGGTTTCAGTCAATAAGCAATCTTTGTATAACGCGTACAAGGCAGCTACCGCTGCGTTGCCGTATTCGACGCAGTCGGCGTTCAAACCGCCCGCGGAGGTGAAGCACAGGATTCCCGGGTCTTCGCTTCCCAGTGAACCGTTTGGGGGTTACTCTAATGACCACGAGAAGAGCTCGGTGCACAAGGGTTCGAAGCAGTACACGGTGCTGCAGCCGGCGGCAGCGGGCTCGCGCGCCGCCACCGCGCTGCAGGAGGCTCGCGCGGTGCCCTCCGCGCAGCCGCTGCGAGACTCGCGACCTCTCGCCGCGCTCTCCCCGCCGGTCGTCAGAGGTACCAGCTACGTTCACCTCAAACAACGATAGTCAAACTTTCTTAACGACATGACTATAACGCAGAACTCCGCGCTATGAACTAAGTCGAAGTTTGTTTCAAGGTCGCCCCCAATATCTCATAATGCAGCTGCCGGGTCAATCTGAATCAAGCCTGTCTTTTGGAGATGTATTACTCATCTTTTTAGTTATAATAAAAATGTTTACTACGCTGTATAACTATACTGGTAAATCTTATACATACGTACTAATATCTAAGTACATTTGGGATTTCTTGAATTTGATGTAATCATTCAAAACCATCCTCATCTGCTCGGGAAAATACTAGTTCGTAACAAATGCTGGCAACAAATCATGCCTCATTTGTGAGATGTCTCTCATAATTTAGTCGGCGACGGTTAGAGTAAGGCGAGACTCCACCTACGCCGATATCGTATATAAGATACCTAAATGTTTTCCTCGTATTGCCCGTGATAGCTAGGTTTATGTGAGGGCGACGCGCAATAAAAACGGGTCAAAGCAGGCAGTGGGCGGGGCGTTACTTCGCCACCCCCCTTCTCCTGAAAGAAAAATTGTTAGTCCGGGCGCGCAGCCGCCTGGCGTTCTTTATTTTTTCTTTTAAGTTGCCGGTGGGGTGGGGCCGGGTGAAGTGGGCGGGGCTGCGCAGGTACGCCCCGGCCGGCACGCCCGCACGTATCGATCGCGCTCGCACGCCCCCGCCCGATGATTAGGAAAATACTAATTTGTTACCCGGTCGATTTGTTCGCAGAAGGCAACAAGTGTCCGACTCCTGGCTGCAATGGACAGGGCCACGTCACCGGCCTCTACACACACCACAGGAGGTGAGTGATGATGATTGTCATGTATTTTAGCTGCAACACCGTCACAAAGTCATCAAAACACGAGACCTCTGTCAAAATCGCAAGAGAAACAGCTGCTGTAACAGTTTCCAAAGTCGAGCCTATGTTAAGGCCGATTCTGAATAGACATTATTCTTGTTTATGTCTAAAGTTTAGGACGTAAATTACCTCAACAAAGTTTATGACTACATTCATGGGTATACCGATGTACTGACAAGTTGATCATTTGTTCCCTCAGTCTGTCAGGATGTCCAAGAAAGGATAAAGTCACTCCGGAGAGTAAGTACTACGACTATTTAATGATATATGTGTTACTATATGTTGCCTTTTATAGTGTTCCGTACCGAATTATCAGTTCAAAAATTGTTTTGGGAACGAGTTATAATAATTAGTAAACATTTAAAAATTCACTAAAGTCTTAAATCTGTAAATCAATGAAAAGAATGAATGAATGAATGATATACTTTGAAAGAATTAACATAAGTGCATGTATTTCTTTTATTTTACCTATTTCTACAAATACATTGCATGGTGTTAAACTCTTATATCACGGCAGTTGGATTTATTCTTGCATAACAGTTTTGCAATATCACCATATATCAACACTGAATACAAAAACAGGGAAAGAATATGTCATTGATAGCTTGTAACAAAATCAAGAATAGATGTTTGTTTATCCCTACACTACATAAATATAAGCATTATTTAACTAACATACTCCCATTTGGCGCTAAGACCCTTTGTGGGTTTTCACATACACACAAATGTCATTCAAAACTTCACTTAAGCACCTTAAACAATTTAGATAGTTTAACACCTATCTGCCTATACAAAGAAAATTATAATTATAAAGCAGTGTCAAATTACTTTGTGAGGAAACAGACAGTTAAAAATCTATACCTATTCTAAATTCATTGAATATGATACGGAACAAAATTTTTGAAGTTTTTCGTAGATTTCCCACAGGTTTTTTTTTTTCAGTTTGTAGCTATAGAGTTCATTTTAATGTAGTCTAGTTAAATGTTGTTATTGGTTACTATAGCTTTTTATTTTTGAACACATTATTTAGTTTAGTCTTAAGTAATTCGAATACTTAAATGTAGATGTTAGCTTTTGTAAACAAATCTTATAGCAAGTACATATTTAGACGTAAAGACAATCATAAATGCAGTAACAAAAATCATTTAATAACAATTTCTGATCAACAATCAACGCGAAGCACCTAATAAATGTACTGGCTATTAAATGACGCACCAAAATAACACATTGTTTCATACTAACATGAATAATTTTGTATCCAGTATTGGCGTTGCACGAGACAATCTTGAAGTGCCCCACGCCGGGCTGCAACGGTCGAGGTCACGTCAGCTCCAACAGGAGCACACACCGGTCACTCTCTGGCTGCCCCACTGCAGCAGCGAGGAAGGCAGCCGCGAGGTCACAGCGTGCCAGACCCTCAGGTAACTAAGAACTAACTAGCAAACTTGGAACCTAGCAAACCACACATATCTGTCACTCTTAGGATGCCACACAGCAGCAGGTCACAGCGACCAAGACTCACTATTAAATAATAGCAGTCTAAATAGCTTGCAAATCAGGGCGCAATATCCATCACACTCAAGCTGCCCCACAGCAGCTACGAAATAACAGCGTGTGAGTTTATGCAAACCTAACCTAACCAACCTAACCCAGTTCCAATCAATACACGCGTCGATCTTTCTCCGACAACCACATTATTGTAGCTAGGAAAACAGAAGTAAAGTCATGACATGAAAGAACTTCAGAAAGTTATAACCAGCGACCATCTATCTACAACTGCGACCAGGTCTCTTGCATGGTCCATTTAAGTTGCACTTCTGTCTAGAACTCACAACTTTCTTTCAATATGCCGAGGATACTGTAAATCTCATCCATTTAGCCCCTAATTCTTAATCATTCACCTCTCTCATTCGTCTACAGTGCCATCAACAACCCCAATAACAATAACCTGCGAGAGCCTCGGCAGCGGAGGCGCTTCACGCGACCGTGAGCCGGCGGCGTCGCCGCGCAGTCCCCCAGTGAAGCGAGAAGCGCCCGAGCTGCTGGTGCCGAAGCGAGAGGCCGCCGAGCCCGAGCGCGACTCCCCAGGCATGGAGACGCGCCACGCTGGGTACGGCGCGCCGCCTGATCAGAGATCACCTTATGAAAGGCCGCCGGACGACCACGTTCGGTCTTACAGGTAGGCTTTTGCTACTTGATTAGGTACTTTTGTTGTGTGTTTGAAGTTTTGCTGGTACAGGTCGCACAACGGATGATGAGCGCTCGGGGAAAGTGGTAGGGCTTTTCGCGCAGGTGATGACGTAAAAGGCGACTGATCAGCCAATTACGTTCGTGCATTAGCTAGCCGCCCTTCCCGCCAAATAGACGCGAATATGATTTCTGCGAATTCAAAATCATCGCTCATGATTCGTTGCGTCATCTGTAGCTACCCGCCTCTTTACTTGACAATGACACAAAGAAGAATAAACTATCTACCAATATCATCATCGTTTTAATTTCACTCACTCTGTCCTAAAATTGTAATTTTTTGCCTGATAAATCGTAAAGGATTCCCGAGGATCTGGCTTGCCGCATGCGGGGTCCATTGTATCATGTGTACTGACTTACTCTTTTT
This sequence comes from Agonopterix alstromeriana, assembly GCA_963924505.1. Taxonomy (NCBI): domain Eukaryota; kingdom Metazoa; phylum Arthropoda; class Insecta; order Lepidoptera; family Depressariidae; genus Agonopterix; species Agonopterix alstromeriana. The sequence goes on from OZ004669.1 coordinate 13,740,953, forward strand.
GTTTAAAGATATTTGTATTTATAATGTAATTTACAATGCTGATGCTAACTTCACTAAACATGTGTAACGAAGGTCCTTGAGGTGCTAGATGATCTTCAATTACGTTAGGAGAGATGTTTAGCCAGAAGTCTAAAATCATGTCAAGATGGTCAATTTCAGTTATTGTGCAACAAAAACATATTTTTAGGTACTCTTATTTCTCATTATCAATGATTCTTTCTAAAACGATTAATAATAGGACTTTTGAAAACGTTGAGTCATTCCATTCCTATAGTCAAATGAACGAAGCGCGGTACGGCTATGAGTCCCGTTGCTACGAGGGTGCACCTGCCTTCGAGCGGTACGATCCTGCGCAGTGTCCGCAGCGCCCGTACGGCTGGGAGGAGGAGCGGTACCACGACCCTCATCTACCCACGCCCATGAAAACCGACCAGTCCGAGCAGGAGACCAGCTCCGGTCCCATTTACCCTAGGTATGTCACATTCCATTAAACTACAAATGTAAAATGTATGCCTAAATTAACCTATGTGATGTGGTAAACGGGAATCACCAGTCTCTGTCCGTTAGATTGCGTTATAGAACTGCTTTTAGACTAAAGCTTAAGACTTGAAATAAAGTGTGAGCGGTCATGAACGATAAATCTCTCTCTAGACCAATGTACCACTACGAAGCGAGTAGCGCCGGAGTGGGTGCAGTGAGCGCGATGGGTCCCGGCGTACCGCCCGGCTTCTCTGCGATCAACCTGTCCGTGAAGATAGCCGCGGCGCAGGCGCAGCGACCGCGCAGTCCCACGCCTAGGGATCCCAGAGATCCCCGTCCAGCCATAGATCTTTCTACGTCTAGTGGTAGTCCACAGGTGAGAGTTGTGAAATTGACACCATTCAGAATTAATTCGTAATAAAATCAGGGCTGCCACCTCAAAAAATAGATTGGGCGCTAAAACTGTGGGAAAAGCGTTAGATTCGGCGCTAAATTCTTCTCCCGTAAAAAGTCCTTTAAAGTTCTCTAAATAGTTTTATCAGTCTTAGAAACCCATCTAGAAGTCAATCAAGTCGTAGGTCCCTAGTAACATTTATGATAGCACTTCAGATAAGCGTTCGTATTTGAATCTCCCGAACACTACACACTCTGTGGACATGTTTCGACCATAATATGCTATCAATATTTATCATATTTCAATCATAAAACACGATACAGCATATTCAAACACGAATAATGTTGCTTTATTAAAAGTTATAAAAAAGCGCTAGATTCTTCCCTATGCGCTTAATTATATAATACAGCGCTAAACATACCAAAAAAGCGCTAGATCTAGCGCCGAAAGTGCTAAGGTGGCAGTACTGAATAAAATATTGTTGAAAATGACTTGACTCGTCAGTAATTATAGTGTCAATTAAAAAGGTAAATTTTTATAACAGGGTCCATACGCATCACCGGTGTACACAAGCGCCGGGGGCGGCAGCGGGGCAGCCCGAGGCAGCCCGCAGCCGGGCGCTTCGCCCCAGCTCACAGCCAGCCCCCAGGTGCCCAGTCCGCAGGGCCAGACCCTCGACCTTAGTGTATCCCGTTTACCACATAGGTGAGGCATTAGATCACATGTAGGAGTATTTAGTTTTGTATGATTATTATATTATTTTTAAATTGCATTGTGTTCTTTTTTTGTTTGCTCGTTGATACAGTTCCCCTTGAATTATTAGAAGTACTAATAACTTTCAGATTTAGACTCATTTAATGCCAAAATGTAGTGCATTCATTACAGTGTCGATAACCTACGTTTTGCGTGAAAATTTTGTTTTGTAGCAACTATTTTGCTTTGTAGCAACTAGACAACATTTACATAACATTATTTTAAAGAAAGGGAAATCTGCGAAAGGCATTACGGTCGTGAGTTTATGTATGTCGAAGTATGTATTTTATATTATAAATGTCATTTTATTTTAACGAATTTTACATTTCAAATTTATTAATAGGTACCCATTGACCAAGTGCTGGACGTAGGGTCCGCACTCAAAAGTGTCCGAACCAAAACAGCACCAAAACTTTTAAAGAGAACCAATTACGCGACAGTCTTCGTTTGACCAGCCGACAACGCGCGCGCCGTACCGCGTTGGCGTAAAAACTACGCGAGCAAAATGAAAAAGAATTTCAGCATTTTCGATGTTTATTATATTACTTTACTCCCTAAACCTTTGCCCAGAAGTGGGACAAAACAGGTTAATAAAAAATATATATTACTATACACGTACTTAGTGATTGTGTAGGTTAGTTTCGGACACTTTTTTTCGAGAATCTTGTACTAGATCCGGCGTCCAATATTTTGTATATCAATGTAGGTACCTAACATGGACCATGATAACTAAGAAACAATAATAATTTAACAAATAAGCATTATGATACTTTTATTTACATTTCAACCTGAATCTTTCCATCCTTCAAAAGCGAGTGTACTTCTAAGAGCTCAAGTAACTAAGCAATAACTTCATTAACTTCAGACCGATCTTGTGAGATAACAATACCTAACAAAGTTGAATGTTTGTCAACAGTCGAGGCTTCCCCGGCGGCGTGTCATATAGTCGAGAATCAACGCCGGACAGCGGAGGCAGCCACCCTTACCTAGAGGCTTACCATCGAGACACTGCCGGTAAGTACAAACGTTTGATCAGCTGATTGCATTTAGTATGGGAAATCCGTAGTTTTTTTTTTTTGCGAATTTATTATAGGTATCTTAGGGAAAGTTGTTCAGAATCATGGTACAATCACCCCTTAAAGTAATGCAACTATTTACCCTAACACCCATTATAAACCGTTAAAGGTAGCCAGTTGTAATTTTCACAGAAAATGTTTTTATATATAAATATTAATTTCGATTAGCTAACAAAAAATAAAAACACCGGCCAAGTGCGACTCGGGCTCAAGTCATATGAGGGTTCCGTACAAACTTGATTATGAAGGACAAACTTTTTTATTGTGTGGTAGTACGGAACCCTCGCCTCGGCCTCTGTACGCCGACTCGCTTTTAGCCGATTTTTTCACTTCTCTTTGAAGTTCATTCTTGTATTATTACATCAAGACGACTAACGACTTTTACGTCGTTTAAGCTTTTTGAGCACAAGGCAGGTAACATCGAATCTTATTTTTCCAAATTCCAAAATATTCATTTTAAAACGTACAATATTTGACGTACACATTAAACAGGGGAGGTAAGAGAACCCTGTACGAACGTTGCCGTAAAACACGTCATACAAATTAAAACGAGACCGCGATAATCACTCCCCACTGAAGCGCCTTGCGGCCGCAACATGTGCCGTCGGGCCGTAATGTTGCTAATCCGAGCTCGCAGGCGCTTGTGTTATGGTTACTAGAATCTCGTTGCTAGGGAATCCTTAATGATCTCTATAATTACAGTTTTTGGTTTTATACCGGCTTTAATACTCTTGATGTATTTATTTTGAAGCAAGAGTTTGATACGTCCAATTAAGTTTATTATAGGCAAGAAAGACTCGACAGACGAAATTGTCCTCGTCCGATATCGTCACACATGAGGTTAAGTACGTTTAATGAAGTGACCTCTATATTTCATATTATATTTCCTCTTCATTTATTGTTCCATGTTTTCCTGTCGGACTTGATTTTTGATGGTCTTTACCCATTTCTATTTTATGGCACCATATTAATTTTTACTACATGGCAGCGTTATTTTTACCATTTAGTAGTTCACATTTCATTTTACCCCAGAAACAGTAGGATAGGTTCAGCGTGGATGAATTAGTGGTTGTAGTAGGTATCGTTATAAAAAAATGTTTTTGTAAAATAAAAATAAAATCCAAGTTTTATAGTTTCCGAGATTTTGAGATTTTTTTAACATTGGAAAAATCGCCACCCTGCGCTCAACTTTTAGATGTAGTTATTACAAATTTGTAAATTTTTTCATGAAAATACTTGTTATACAATCCTGAATAATCTTTTCAGTGATCCCAATGCAAAGATAAAGGATTATTGCTATACTTTTTAAAGAAAACACTACCTTCCGACCTTTACTTCCAACCATACTTAGCGTAGGTATGTCACTGATTCGGTTGACTCTGCTACCTAAAGCTTCGCCGCCCGAGTATGATATGATGTCTCTCCAGAAGCAACTCCCTGAGCAGTGAGCAGATATCTAAGTGCATCCCTATTCAGCAGGTTACGGCGGAGTTAGTCCACACCCGGTCGCGGGCTATGGTCTTGCGCAACCAGACTATGCAGCGGCTGCGGCGGCAGCAGGCTACGGCGGCTACCAGTACCAGTGCGGCGCGTACCCCCCTCCACCCACGTATCCGCCGCACGCGCCGCCGTACTCACCGCCGTGTTACATGCCGCCGCCGCATGCGCCACACGACAAGCCGAAGGATAGCAGCAGGTGAATATGCTTTGCTTTATAATTTGCAGCAGAAGACTGCCGCTGCCTGGCTGTTTCACGAGGCGGTCAGGGTAAATTTTAAGTAAACTTGTTTTAATGTTAGTGGCTTCCGTATGCGTAGAATGAGCTCCGTCATGTATTGTCAACAGCACATTACGCTTTGCACTGTACCTATAAAGGAGGTAGACACGATTAATGGAAAGAAATTGTATCGTGCGCGATTGAACGCAAATTATGAACTTTTTAACAGACTTCTATAAAGGAGGAGGCTATCAATTCCTGTTTAGTTTTTCAGTCTTCAGACTGCGAGCACCAATCAATCATCTCAGCTTATCCTTGAAAAGTGTAAAGCGCAATGTCAAGTTTGACGTGCTGTTGACCGTTTGTTGTGAAAAGGGCCCTACGCTACGGTCCAAAGTTAAGCCGTCATACAACAAACAATATTGTTTTCATAAGATAGAGAATAGAGATAGAGACGAAGAAAGGTCGTATTCAGACCAACGTGTCTCCCTGTGCGGGTAAGTATTGAAAGGAGGACTGTATTTATAAAACAATACGAAATGCGAATTGCGATCTTTGAAACTGTTTGACAATCAAATTGATACCAGAACTTTCCTACTGTACCTATTTCTGTACTGTGCCTTAGGTGTGTTTCGCGAAGTCTGAAATCGACTGTAACAAATTCTTATTTGTTTGTTTTTTGACTAGCTAAGAGTAAGTAGGTAGGATAGGTAGTTAGATGATAGGTAGGTGAACTACTTAACTTAAACCTGACGATCGAACGCAGTAGCATTTTTTGAAAAAGCCCTATGTCCAGCAGTGACCTAGTAAGGCTGACCATGAAGAGTAGGAGCACAACTAATATCGATCTACAAACGATTCGTAATACGGAGAAAAGTTGAGCTCGCTTCCCTCGCTCCAAAAAGTTCTGTCTTTAACAGAGTCACACATGTTGTGTAGGTATACAGAACTCTAGCTCATACAGGAACCACCGATTTGTATTGCGGAGAAAAATTCAGCTCGCTTCGCTAGCTCTAATTCTTAGAGTTTGCTTCGCTCGTTATTTACCTACCTAATTTATACTTTGCTACACATATGTATTAGCTTAAATCTACAACAAAACCGTATACTTGGTACTTATTTCTGAAAGAAATGAAAATATTTCCCTAATAATTTCCTGTTTTATGTGGTAAATAAGTAAATAAAATACAATCATTAAAAACTTAAATTGATCGAGTAATAGTGTTAAGCACTGAAGCACATCACAAACATTTGGAGGTATGGCTTGGATATCTATCTAAGTAACGCAAGGCCTTCTCGATTAGCATTGTAGGTATTCATAGCATCACACTGTACCTACATACATACCTAATTATCAGCACGGTATACCAAACACTTCATGTTTCTTAAATTCACACTCTTTTATAGCCCTAATTGTAAAGAGATACGGTACATAATGGCTTCAAGATATTCTTTCTACCTGTTTTGGCAGAATATCTGAATAGCGTAAAAAAAATTACGACGGGACGGATTTTAGGAAGTTGCGAGAAGTTTTTGAAAGTGTGTTCGAGTGTTAAGTACTTATTAATCACATGTTGATTGATTTGATATTGAAAAGTAGACACTGCTTGGACTTTGTTCATTTAAGGCAAAGTAAATAAATGTTGGATAACCAAAAATCTAAAACTTTTCCAATAGTTTGATGAGTTGTTAAAACTCGTAAACTGACGTCATCACAATAATACATGTGTGAGTAAAGCTTTGTCAGTGTGCATTAATATTAACTACCTTTTCACGTTACTTGAAATTATGTTGTGATTCTATAGCGATAAAGTTGAGTTCTGAGTAACTTGTCTTCTGACTTACGAAATGTAACGCGGCAACCGGACGGAAAGCCAGTGTAGACATTCGGATACACGCACCAGCTTTGGTTCAACTTGCTTCAACACCAAGTCATTTGAAAGGCTAAAAATAAAAAATAAAGGGAAATCACAGAGTACGTATGGTTGCGTCTGTTGACGACGATATCTTTTTATGTTTTTCCATTTAATCAACATCAAAGTCGTGTGCTTTTGCACAACCATCTTGTCAACGCCATCTTTCGAGGAACTACTTTTTAATCGGCTGTCTTAAATCCCCCATTGTTATTCATAAACCTAAATGTACCTGCCTAAAAACTCAACTAAAACTAGGTACCTAGGTACTGAAGTTTAATTTTAACTTACGAAACAAAAAAATCATACTGCCTTTCTTTACATTTATTAATAATAACATAAAATTTCATGAATAGCAAATTCACACAGGTGTTAGGGTGCGCAAAAGAGACAGAAGATATACATTTTCTGGTGTGCGAATCCGAACGCGTCTTATGTCACAATCCTCTGTGGGGCAGTCTAAATATACCGGCGCCTGCGCAGGCGCGCACCACGCTGAGTGCGTACGAGCATGTCAGATAATTAGTGAACGATAAGATACAAACTATTTTAACATTTTGTGCTAGTTTTTGGACATAAAAATTTCAAAAACATGCGGCGTAACAGGTAAGACAACTTTGAAAACTTTGTTTAACAACTTTAGCGTCGTATCGTGTGTAATAGACGCGACAAACTTAACAATAGTAAGATGTAACAATAACTTTGTAAACTTTTTCACCACGCTTTACACAGGCACTGACGCCGATAACGTTCATTCAAAAGTAGCGTCGCGTTTAGTTTACGCTATTTTAAAAGTAATGTAGAGCGATTACAGTTCGGTTGTTGACAGTCTTTTACAAAAATGGACAGCATATAAATAGCTTAAGGTTAAATTTTTTTTTATACAACCCGTTGGCGCTCTTTTGAATTTTGTTGCTATAGCTATCTATAAATTATACATGGACTGTTTACGTCTATACTTCTCATTCTTTTAAAACTTTTATTTTCTTTGCTTCTTTTTGATTTATTGTTTCTTTTTATTGTTTTTCTTTTAATAAACTTTTTGTTTGATTATGTTATTATATTTATTTACATAAGCTATCACCGCGACGACTTTTATGGGAAACTGGTATACCGGATACGGGATCCAAAGGAGCTGATCCAGTGTCCTGTGGTGAGCTGTGATGGAAGCGGTCACATATCGGGAAACTTCGCGACGCACCGCAGGCAAGAGAAATACAAAGTGCAATATTAGATTAGTGACAATTTCACCCTCCGAAGAACAATTTGCACATTGTCATAATATACTACGTGTAGTACGTAGGTACTAAGACTAAGGCTTGCCAATTGACTGCGTTCTTTCCCGTGTTATTTACAAACTTATGAATTGTTTCATGTTATTATGACTGTTTCGTGTAGATATCAGACAACAGTTTTGTTTTATTGATGCCCCGGATTTGTAAGTCTAATGCGGTTAATCCGCCTTTTCACCATTTGTGTCAAATTGTGATGAAAGAATGAATAAGTTATAAATAAACAATCAGTTTGAAGTAAACTTGAGTCCAAATATTTTTCAACGTATTTTTCCTACACGATACAAATTATCTAATGTAAAAAAGTGTTCTTATCATCAGAATTTGTAGTACGGATTTCGAAGTAGCTACCAACTTATCTAAACATTTTAATTGTTTCGTGATCTCGCTAATGGTCCCAAAAGATTGTTACCTGTTTTTTTTTTTTAATTTATAATTAATGGACTTCTTGCTTGTGCGTTAGCACCGCATTTCCGCCAGTATCAAGTGATTTTTTTGAGTATCTATCCAATCTCGAGGATTGTTTTTGAATAAGAACACAACTGAGAAGGATTGCGGAGCCTCGTGGCAGGCTGAGACACGAACCGCGCGAACACCACGCGAAAGACAAGTATTCGGGGCAAACCCTGCAACGTACTGACTACTCTAAAACTTTTTCACATTTAAAATACTTAGGGCCTGTTTCACCACTTCTGCATAAATTACTGATAGCTTATTTGACAGATCGTTTGACATATTATTCATATAAAATTTGACAAATTTTTTCATATAAAACATGAAAAATTGTTCATATAAAATTTGACAAATTTTTCATGTAAAATATGTCAAAGGAACTGTCAGATGAGGTAACAAGACCTTATCCAAAAGTGATGAAACAGACCCTTAGTATAGTAACACGAAAGATCTATTAATATGGAAGGAACTCCTAACATTATTTTGTATTTTTGCTTTGTACTTTATTACGGAAAATGAGTGAGTAGGTACTTTACTTTATACACCTATCATTCCTTTAAAATATGTTTATTTAATGAGAGAAGCGTGCTCTTTATCGTTCCTATTTCATAATTAATATTCCAAAGCTTAATGGAACTGGAGGTCAAATTAAAGACGATATGTACGTTAGTTTCTACATCTCAGCACATCAATAAAATGTCGATGCGCTAGAGTGCACATTTGCTAGGTATATAGCTAGATCACTAACGTTTATTTACACATCTACGTACTTATTTAAGATTTATAATAGTTACGCTTCGTCGAAGATAGTAAATAAATCAGTCTAAAATTAAAACGAGATACATTCGACTTGCCCATAAAATAACACAGACGCATCACAACATTTGCCGACTATTTTTACCATTGACTATGTACACTATACTAAAGCAGACCTACGGTACAGTCTATCAGACAAATTCACCAACGATCGCAATTCGCATGTGTTTTAGATATTTACTTTACGAAAAATTAAGTACTCAGATTTAGGTACCCAAATCTGTATATTTTTTGCTGCACAATTAACTTTTTAGTTGTGCTATAGGTAGTTACCTACTTAATTTACGTAATATGATGTAACTTGTCAAATATTAAAAAACAAACATCATGCTTAACTTACAGTAGGTAATCCAATGTAGCCTATTACGATACGATACCATTACTTAATCAGCTCAGGGTAGTGATTTTTGTATCGCTGATATATTTTTTTTTATAAACGTAAACTATAACTAAATTATCGCTGTCAATACTAAAAGTATCAAAACTCGCTGCCCTAAGCAATAAAATTAAACAAAGAATGTAATCGAACAAGACATTAGCCTGCCACGTCATTGTAAGCAGTTTGTATATGTGCAGTCTGTCTGGATGTCCCCGCGCCGACCGCTCCCAACTGCAGCCGCACTCTCAGGAGCTCAAGTGCCCGACCCCTGGCTGCGATGGCTCCGGCCACGTCACAGGCAACTACTCCTCACATCGCTCGCTCTCCGGCTGCCCCAGAGCGAACAAGCCGAAAAGCAAGCCAAGAGATGGCCAAGACTCCGAGCCACTTAGGTGAGTTAGAGTTTCTCAACAAACAATGGAAGTAACATCAGTGATTATTGATTGCTGTTATCGGGGCAGTGATTTTTGATTAATGTTCTGTAATTCATTGAGATTTATTTTTCGTAATTTGGCGGTGTTCTGAACTGGTTTTGAGCCAATAAATTTAATTGAACGTTGAAATACGTTAATATTTTATTTAAATATCCTAAGTTTACCTAAGAACATAAAATAAGACAGTTAATTATCTACGGGCCGGTGTATTATTCAATAAGATCCAGTCGCCAATGTCTTCATCCTTAGTATTCGTTGTGTTATTGTTTACAATCTTAATTATGCATATAGGTATGTCATTGAATCTACTGTTCTCAATTCACAATACAGAACCCTCCTACATGTCTGTATTATTTTTACAACATCGATCTTTGTACCGTAGTAGGTGCCCTTGTACGAATTTGTTGCAATGCAAATTAGTTTTATTGTATTATGACAAAAACTGAACACGCTTTATAATACGTTTACAATGAGTTTCTTGATTATTTCCACGCTGCTTAGATGCCCTATACCGGGCTGTGATGGCTCTGGACACGCTACAGGGAAATTCTTATCGCATCGAAGGTAAGATTAGTTAGCTGTGCAAAGAGTAGTGTTTGTGATGTAGATGTATATTAATAGATAGAAAAATTTTTTCCCTTAGCTGACATAACCAAAACTAATGTGAATTAATTACAATCAACAGTGCCTCCGGCTGCCCGATCGCGAATCGCAACAAAATGCGAGTGCTAGAAAGCGGTGGTACAGTCGAACAGCATAAAGCAGCAGTAGCGGCTGCGGCATCAGCGATCAAGTTTGATGGAGTCAACTGTCCCACGCCGGGCTGTGATGGTTCCGGACACATAAATGGGTCTTTCTTGACGCACCGCTCGTTGTCAGGCTGCCCGGTTGCTGGCGCTGCCACGCCCACACCTCAGTCAAAGAAACCGAAATATCCCGATGACATCACGCCACTATATCCTAAGCCATATGCAGGTGTGTATTGCATACTTATTATCCCAATAAAATTATCTTGTCTTTCCCATTTTTGCATACTAGAGGAAGTTCCAAGAAAATAGACTAATGATCAACATTGTGTCTTCTAGGAATGGAGATGAACATGCAAACGGGAAACGGTGAAGATCTGATGACCCTGGAACAGGAGATCACAGAGCTTCAGCGGGAGAACGCACGCGTCGAATCTCAAATGATGCGCCTGAAGTCGGACATCAACGCCATGGAGACACACCTCAGCCACGGAGACCGGGTAAGTTATATGGGAAGTCTGAGGGTGGAACTCTCGGAGAGAATAATCATTTTTGTGGCTTTCGACAAGTGCCCTTTATAAAGGAATGTCCGATAGTTCCACCCAGTACCCATCCATATAATCCTGTTCACAACAAAACAACTATAATTCAATATTTTTCTCTGATAACGTAGATGGTACAGTCATGGCTCCAAACATCCAACTTTGAATGCTACTAACAAGTCAAAAACATTTGTGAGTACCGCTACATTACTATACTAAAGTAGCCACTCTAAAGTATGATGGCAAAGAGAGTCTTTATCCCTAAAAAACTCGATAAACCGACAGCACACTGAAGTGAACTGAATTCTTCTTTGCAGGAGAACCAGCTGATGTCACAACGGAACAATAACCTCAACGAATACTATGAGAGTCTACGAAACAATGTGATCACGTTATTGGAGCACGTCAGAATTCCTGGCGGAGGCACGGTACCAGTCACAACTGCCAGTGGAACGCCCGGTGCGCCGCCACCTCCTGGACCTGGAGAGAAACCAGCTCACGACAACTTCGACTCCTACCTCACTAAGCTTCAAACCCTTTGCTCCCCTGACGGCTACTGCCCCGACGAGAACCGCCCTATCTACGAAACGGTCAAAAACGCGCTTCAGGATTTCACAGTGCTACCTACACCCATTTAAGGCTCACAGAGCGCCGCCGATTCAGAACGACAGTGAGGTGACTGATTACCGTCGCAATCACCATCGGCGGAGCTTATTCGCTAAATAGACTGAAAGGACTAGTGTAATTTTAATTATCGTTAAAAGTGCTGATAAGTGCGTTGAGAATATATCTCAAATACTAAAAGCTATTTACCAAAGATGCACGTGAACTTAAAGAGTCGGTGATGGATAATCCATGGTTTATCAAAACTCTGTACAGTGTATCACCCGCGAGTGTCGGGCTATTTTCAGACATTATGTGTTCTAGTTAGGTAACAATGTCTGTTTTGTAAACCGTTGTATACGATGTGTGACTTCTTTAAAATTACATCACGTCAACACTCGAAGATTCGTTCGACTTTAAATAAGATGGACTTAATATAGATTTTAAACACTGTTACTCGTATATGCTTAAAATTAATGTTAGGGAAGAAGTTTATACTATTGTATTATGTATAAGCGATTTTAGCCCCACAGACACTATCAAGTTTGATGTAAATATTGTACCTACTTTTCGATATAAATAAAGACTATCAATTGAAATGACAAAGCTGCGTCGCAGTTTATAGTAATTGTTAAATTCAAACGCAGGTTCAGATTTTTATCAATCAAAAAAGGGATTTAAACTTTAGCGACTAAGGAATACTGTACGTCTTTTAAGTTCACATACTGGGAATGTGCCAAATGCTTCAGACTCACAACAGCTCCCGTTCGCTGATTATATTAAGGCTAAAATATTGAGATAGAAGGTATAAATAAAGCAAACGAAAATAATAAACTCCTTAGCGGACTATCTAGTCAGTTTTGTAAATAAAAATTGTGAATAAATAGTTGTCACGTCTCGTACGGACGTTTTTATTTATATTAGGAAATAACAAGATCTCATTAGATCGAGTAAGTTAATTCAGTCATTAATTGATAAACAATTTTAGGAATAAATTAATACTTTCTTTGTTAGCCAATATTCACTTTGCTGTGATTATGTTACGTGTTATGTATGACTTATTTGTTGTTACCCTTTACGAAATGTGATAGCTTAATCGACTCAAGTTAGTGTTAATTTGCATTAATGTTTAGTTATCGCTTACACAAATAATGTGTGCAATTTGTTTTACTATTGTAACTGCATGTTTTGTTATTGTCTTTAATCATATTCAATTTTTGTTTCTTTCCAAGAATCACATTGGTACACTGAATCGATAATATTATTCGCATTTAAAATACTAAACCTATTACTATGTTACTACTCTGATTGTCATATACGTTTCTGTAAAATATTGAGTATGTGTTGTTAAAGAGAATAAAAATAATAAATACCAAGAATATCGCATCAGTTTCTTTATTCCCTTGTATCTATTTTATGAAACTTCCTAACTACCTAGATACCTTATATTTTGTTTCAAATAAGGAAAAAAACGATTTTCCGGTTCCATTCGGTTTCCATGTACCTAAGTATAGCTTTCTGGACAATTATGATTTGCAAATATAATTTATTTATCAGAAATATACAGGGTCCTTCTTAATAAGCTGACACTTTTTAAGGGGATGATCAGACCATCACCCCGTCACACTGGACAGAGTTTCGGTATTACTGGTGAAACGTTGATGTTCTGAGGTTTCAGAATATCTCTGACTACCCCCTCGGGGAATATAGTCGTGAGCATAATTATGTATGTATGTATCAGACCATCAAACTGAACAACTTTCTCTATCGGACCAACATCGTAATAGCCTACCTATGCGAAAAACGGTGGCAGAATTACGTATTAGGTAAGCAATTTTTATTGCTGCCGACGCGATGGATCAGACAAATTAATCAGTCTGTAAATTATTTTATTTCAGAATATAATATTATACCTATGTCCGACGGTTGCGAAGAGGTGAATGAAGCGAAAGTAACGATCTTAGTAAATGGCGCGCCCTAGAGTGAAATTTTTGAAAGTCACACGTTCAAATCAGCAGTAGTAAATGTCATAATATCCATAGTAAGTTTAACATTTTCTACTGCTGTGTATATTTTTTGTTTATTATAAAGCTTGTACGGCTCAAACAGCTTTAATAGTAAAATAAATTTCGAAAAAAACCTGTCAAAATCAAGCAACTATCTTGGACGCAGTATAACCAAGCAATTAGCAATTTATTAATACCTACGATCAAACGAATTATTGCCAATAAATATAAATTTAATTTCAAATAAAAATCTCTGCATTGGACGATATCGAAACTCAAGGGAGTGTTTTCTTCGTGATTACATTTCCTCGTGGCTACACCAGTTTAATCACTAGGAAGACCCTACTACTCCGTGGTTACACCATACTATTACCCTAAATGCTAATACCATTAAAGTTTCATTATCATCTCAGCCGATGGACGTCAACTGCTGGACATAGGCCTCCCCAAGGATCATAACGACCAGTACTGCGCTGCCCTCCTCCAACGGGTTCCCACCGCCTTCACCAGGTCTTCGGTCCACCTTGTGGGCGGCCTACCCACGCTGCGCTTTCCGGTACGCGGTCGCCGGTCGAGAACTGTTTCGGCCCCATCGGTTCTGCGAGCAATGTGCCCCGCCCACTACCACTTTAGTTTAGCAATTCTTTGGGCTATGTCAGCTACTCTGGTTCTTCTGCGGATCTCTTCATTTCTGATTCGATCTCGTAGGGAAACTCCGAGCATTAAAGTTTATTTTAGTAGTATGTTGTATGTAAGAAAAAGGAGACAAAAATGTTTTTCTTGCAAAAAGAAATGAATGTTGCTAAAAACAAATGAATGTCGATCGATAAAACAAATGAATGTGAATAAAAACGAATGATTGTCGGTCAAACAAATGAGTGTTGTTATTTACTTATACTTAACTATATTCAACGCCTATACTTATAGAGGCTTCAGAGCAGGGATGTCGAACCTTTTTTTCTAAATTTCAAATTACTTTTCAGCCATGAGCCAAAAAGCAATTTAGTGTGCGAAAATTTATAAATGAAAATTACATCAAATAGGTGGCTGGAATAGAAGTCCAAGTTACAATTTTTTTCATTTTTCAACGAATAATCTTTAGACAAATGCAGTCTCAATGAAAACTTGATGAATAAGTCTATACTAGAGTGTTTACAATCAGTGCTATGTAAGTGAAAAAAGCCGCAATGTTGTTTGGTTCTATAAGTAGATCTGTGATCCAAAATATCTGAATACCACCGGCGGCACCGTGCTTATAATTTTCAGTCGCATGCCACCTTCTCGGCACGCGTGCCATTGGTTCGCCATCCCTGCTTTAGAGAATAGGGGAATATATAGTTCTCACTCGGGTGTTCCGCGTTCCTATTTATTAGGGATCTACTTATTGGTAGCTTCCTACTGTTATTTTATTGCGAAAGTAGGTATTTGTGTACACACGGCGACACATCAAGCTACGCAAAACCAAAATAAGCGCGCGTAGGTAGAGTAATGTATAACGTCGCGCGGCCAGTTTTGCGTAGCTTGATGTGTCGCCGAGTGTACGTGGCGTCTAACGGCGCGATATACGTCGAACAATATTTATATATATTACATACTCTTTGCGTCGAACGTACCCATATAGCCTCTCAGAGGAAGGATCTCTTCACTCTTTTAGGTATAATCTCTTTGTACAGCTTAAAGAACTTCTTCATAAAAATGCATCATCAAAATAAGTCCAGCTAACAACCAGCCAACCAGCACTTCTAGTATGATTACTATACACGCGCGCGACGCGCCTTCGCTGCATACAAAATAACCTGTTCCCGCGCTTTTCGGAGAGCTAAAGCTGCGCTTGCCGCGACTTGTGGTAACGGAAAAAGCCGAGTCGCGCGCAAATAGACAAATCATGCTAGACGTGCAGCTAAGCATTCTTTGCTGTCATTCGTTTTT
Organism: Agonopterix alstromeriana; assembly: GCA_963924505.1. Classification (NCBI taxonomy): domain Eukaryota; kingdom Metazoa; phylum Arthropoda; class Insecta; order Lepidoptera; family Depressariidae; genus Agonopterix; species Agonopterix alstromeriana. The sequence continues at coordinate 13,756,486 of OZ004669.1, forward strand.
TCAAAAAGTAGATATAAAAAGGTAAAACAAATATCCAGATAATTTCGAGTGATAAAAAAAATCCGCAGAATAATGTCATAACTTTTCTTGTCTCTTGGAGAAATAACATCTCATTTGACCTTAGCTAAGCATTTTTACCGAAATATTGGAGAAACAATGCGCTGACCGAAATCCGAAAACTTCCTTCCTAACCAAACAATGGTTGTATCCGAACGTGTATAAAAAAAATACTGTCACAAATGTCAAATAAACGTCAGTGTCAGTCACACATGTTTACGTTTCGAGGTTAGAATTCGGAAACAGGATATTTCTTAAATAACATATTTCAATTAATTCAATAAGGCAAGGCATAATATAAACATGAAGGTACAGAAAAAGGTAAGATTAAAAACGCAAGCACTTCATGTACAGCTTGTAATTTAAAACAGCGCAGATTGTTTTGAACGCAATTTTTTTCGATTTCATTTCAATAAATACCACAATTTTGTATATCCAGCCGAAGCGGTATTTCAATACGGAAAATGACAGCACTGAACAGAAGCCTGAGAAACAAAGCCAAGATGTCGAAGTATACAACGTTAAAATAACACCTCGCCTTTTGAAATCACAGCAGTTTAAAGTAAGAAAGATATAATATTAAATAACTATAAACATTTCGTAACGTGTGAAAATCACTCGGGGTGACAATACAAATATACAGATAGACTCCCAGAGTGATTTTTAAATGTTTTGATACTGATCCTAAGTAGATAGTCGATAGCCCTAACACGGATTAATAGTCACTTTGTAACAGATACATCCTTGGAAAACGCCAGACGGTGCACACAAAAATGTACCTAGTGAATCTTGTCATAGTGTTGTCATTACTTCGTACAGCACGCGACGTAACTGTCCGGAGCGAGTGGCAGAAATTAAGCAAACACATCCCTTATGATGCTCCAAAGTGTAGGTACTTTTTGGAGGCCTGGCCCTAGGTAGAGATAGATTCTCTATTACATCAAAGAATGAATAAAAATGTATGAAAATTTGTTTCACCATTTATGATAAAAGAAGTAGCAGATGATAGCAGATGTAATTCTCCATACTCTGTATAGTTCATTTCAACTGCATATAAATATGAATTTACATTACAGAAAGGCAAAAAGATAGATAAACCAAAAAGAAATGGGAAGCAAAAATTTCCCGGTAAAGCACCAATCGATCCAAAGAAGTTGGAACAGTTTTCCCGAGGTGAAGGATTCGACGGGAAAGGTGTGAAACATCCCCTTCATTTGGCAAAATTGAAGAAGAAAGAACGTAAATTTAACTACGCACAAGCCCAGGCTGCTAGAGCAGAGATATTGTTAAATGAAGATCAAGGGTACGTTATCAAACTTGTTTCAAATCCCAGAGTGACAGCGTAGGTCTGTTATTGCGTGGTCATGTGTCTGTTGCCCCTCCCCGGCTTAAAACAAAGCTCTTTGAAAGAAATCTCTCGAAAGAATTGTTTTATTCCGAAAAGCAACCCTTGAAGTCACCAAATATTTATAACCATATAACGTCAAGCACTTAATCGCTGCCACAGATCAAATTAAAAACATCATTATGGGAATACTGGGAATACTTATATTTCTTTTAGGATTGAGTTGATTTAACCCTTTGAAACATAGTAATAAAATTTTTAGGCAAATTGCTTTGCACTTCCATAATATTCAAATAATTTGTGGTTTAATATTCAAATAATGGGTTTTAAAACAATTAATAAATGTGTCCAAAATCAATCAATCAAATCAATTAATGGTGAAGAAAATCTGCTCTAACATTACATTGTCTGTGATTGGATTTGATTGAAAAAATGATAATGTATTCTATATTTATTTGTGACTCTTCCAGATTTCTAGAAGTAGATGAAGATGAGAAAACAACAGCAATTTCACAAAAAATAATAGCAGACAATGTGGATATTTCTGCAGCTACAAAGATATTTGAGTTAAACCTTGACTTTGGACCATACCGAACCAAATATTCCCGTAATGGAAGACATTTATTATTAGCTGGAAAAAAAGGGCATTTGGCAGCATTTGATTGGGTGACGAAAAAGTTACATTGTGAAATTAATGTTATGGAGTCTATTCATGACATAAGGTAACTTTTCAATTTAGTACTGAGGTATTTGACTTAACTAAGGACCTGTTTCACAATAAGTTCTTAATAGCTTATCTGATGGATCCGGCTATAAATATGTATATTTTATTTTATTCGTCTTAGGACCTGTTTCATCACTTTTGGATAAGTTCTTGATAACTATATGACAGCTTGTTTGATGTAATTATTTTGTATTGTATGAAAAATGTTTCAAGCGATCTGTCAATTAAACTGTCAAGAACTTATTCAGAAGTAGTGAAACAGGCCCTAAGTACATTTTTTTTGAAAATAATGCTACACTCATATTCTCAGTATTTTTTAAATAACAGGATATATGACGTCATAGGAATGTATTTAGTTTATTTTTCATACAAAGCGCGCATTTCGAAGCCCGATAAAGAGTTGCCGATTTGATTACATGTATGAAAAAAGTTTACTTATACAACGTGTTAATGAATTAACGCAAAACTAGACAGTAGTTTGTTTAGAATCGAGAGCAGAATCGAATTTCATGTTTTCAACATAGGATTTTTTTTTCAAAATATTAAATAATTTGTTTGTAAAATTTAAAATTTACGGAACTCGATCTCAACCCACCGTTTGGGTACTCTCACCCTACTTACTACCAAAACAAGATTCTTAAAATGTATCCATGAGCACGTTAGCTCTTTCATTCATTGCGGAAATGATAACAAATCATTTTTGCCTCAAAACTTAAAATGCGAATAACTTTAAATTTTAACTATAAAAATAATGAAATTTTTGTTTCAATCTAATTATTTTGTTCTAAATCAGTTGGGGTGTATGAGGTTTTGCGCTTATTCATTAACATGTTGTAGATGCTTATAGTGAAAACTACATTGATGAAATATTTTCAGTTGGCTACATGTTGAAACAATGATTGCGGTCGCTCAGAAGGAATGGCTCCACATTTACGACAACACAGGAACTGAATTGCATTGTGTGAAGAGGATGGACAAAATATTGCGAATGGAATTCCTACCATACCACTTTTTGCTAGCAGCTGTTGTATGTATCTTTTTTGGCAAGTGACTTATGTACAGACAGACACAACTTTGATACCGTTTTAATATCGTCTAATTATTTCCTATACACCCCTATATTTTAATTACTAGAATGGGTGTATCCTGATGATAAAATAATCTAACCAACTTTCCCTGAGGATCATGGGTCGAAAAACGAGAAAAATATTTGGACCTTCCATAGAAAATCGATCAGCTGATCTTTAGGGAAAATTGTTTAGTTTCATTTATCTGAATACACCCTTAATTTTTTCTAGTTACCTACTTAATTTAAAAATATATAAGGTCCTTCTTAATATGTTGACACTTTTTAAGGGGATGATCACACCGTCAAACTGAACAACTTTCTCTATGGCACCAACATCCAAATAGCGAAAAAAATCGGCTGTTCCACACTAAACTGCAAACTTACGGTAGCCGAAAGTATGGGACATTTATGGGAGATCTTTTTTCGCGATTTCGATGTTGGTCCTATATTGAAAGTTGTTCAGTTTGATGGTCTGGTCACCCCCTTAAAAAACTGTCAGTATATTGATAAGGACCCTGTAATCTGTATAATATAAAATTAAATGCATTACATATCAACCTTATTGCTTGAAACCACCAAATTGAACAACTTTGACTATGGAACCAACTTCGAGACAACGAAAAAAATATCTGCTGTTCCATACATTTAGTTTCAGTAACCATTTTCTATGTAACAATAACATCGAATTCGATGTTATCTGCATAGTGAAAGTGGTCCATTTTGATGGTCTGCACCACCCTGTTTAATATGTAACACACTTCATTTTACACCCTGTATAGATCTACATTATCTACCTAAATGTTTTCAAGACCACTTTGTTCATAAATACACCTTTAACTAAATTGTTTCAGAATGAATATGGGTTTATGTCATGGCTAGACATATCCATTGGAGAAATAGTGGGCCACTACAACAACCGCTTAGGAAGGACAGCAGTAATGGCTCAGAATCCATACAATGCCACTCTGTGTCTGGGAAATTCTAAAGGAGTCGTTTCTCTATGGTGTCCCAGTGTGAAAGAACCACTGGCAAAGATATTGTGTCATAAGACTCCCTTGACGGCGATTACAGTTGATAACAGAGGAATGTAAGTACACCTGCATTTTATACAACGTGTTAATGAATTAACGCAAAACTAGAAAGTAGTTTATTTAGAATCGAGAGCAGAATCGAATTATCATGATTTCAACATAGGTAATTTTTTTCCAAATATTAAAAATTTTAAATTTACTGAACTCGATCTCAACCCACAGCACAGGCACACTCACCCTACTTACTATCAAAACAAGATTCTTAAAATGTATCCATGAGCACGCTAGCGCTTTCATTCATTGCTGAAATGATAACAAATCATTTTTGCCTCTAAACTTAAAATGCGAATAACTTTAAATTTTAAGTATCAAAATAATGAAATTATTGTATCAATCTAATTATTTTGTTATAAATCAGTTGGGGTGTATGAGGTTTTGCGCTTATTCATTAACACGTTGTATAAGCAATATTATTACCTAAATGTTTTCATTACATGCTCATGTTACATCTTTAGTACTGTTGAGTTAAGCCTAGTTCGGACTATGCTAGTATTTTAGTCGAGTGGCGAGTAATTTATTAACTAACTTTAGTGTCTGAACAATGAAAATCGACTAAATTTTCATTGTTCAGACACGTTTAGTTACTAAATTACTCGCCACTCGACTAAAATACTAGCATAGTCCGAACTAGGCTTAACTGACAGTTTTTATGTAGTAGTAGCGGCATCCACGACTTTGCACGCGCTGACCACTGAATTATAATGTACTTGAAAACTTTAAATACTCATAAATTTTTGAGTGAGTGATGAATGCGATGAAATAAACCATAAATGTTAACCAAACTAAAACTTTTGTAAAAACCCTATCCAAATCGGTTTAGTAGTTTTTAATTGATGCATGCACAAAAAACAGATAAAAATGCATTCTAATACGTAATAATTTCTTTTTGCAAATACTTTCAATGTACAGAAGTTTACAATTTTTGTATGTATGTATGTATATGCTCACGACTATATTCCCCGAGGGGGTAGTCAGAGATGTTCTGAAACCTTAGAGCATCCACATTTCACCAGTAGTACCGAAACTCTGTCCAGTGTGACGGGGGGTGAGCCCGTCGCCACTTGTAATGGACAGTGGGTACAATACATGCCTCGAAATTGAAACATGCAGGTTTCCTCACGATGTTTTCCTTCACCGAAAAGCCAGTGGTGTTAAAAATCGTACATAAATTCCGAAAAACTCATTGGTACGAGTCGGCCTGGACGGGGATCGAACCATCGCCTCCTGCACGGCAGGCAAGGTTACTCGCCACTGGACCACCACGGCTTATCTTAACAATTTTATATGTGTGTATAGATATAGATTTTGTATAAACAATCAACCTAATACAATCTAATATATCCTACGCAGGTACATGGCTACATCTGGTGTGGATCGCAGCTTGAAAATATGGGACATAAGAAATCTGGATGGTCCTTTACAGCATTACAAATTGAGAACTGCACCAGTGGACTTAGAATTCTCACAGAAAGATATGCTGGCAGTTGGGCTTGGTGAAGTTGTCGAAATTTATAAGTAAGTGAAGTGTATGTTACTTTACTTAGCTGTAAAATAATGTACCAATTCTAACATATTTACTGTTGTTATTTTCAGTAACTGCTGCACTCAAACAACAGAGAAACCCTATTTGAGACACAGAATGTCGAAATCAATACATAATTTCAAATTCTGTCCATACGAAGATGTCTTAGGAGTTGGTACAAGCAGTGGTTTTACCAGTATAATAGTTCCAGGTATGAATAAATTTACTTTAAGGGCCTGTTACACCACTTCTGGATAAGTCATCGTTAGCTTATTTGACAGATCGTTTGACATATTTCAATTTCGATATGTCAATTTATCTGACAAGAACTTATCCAGGAGTGGTGAAAAAGGCCCTAAATTTTCTACCTACTACTAAAAGCCGCACACCCATTTATTCACTGCCAAACCATTATTGACTTTGTCTGCGTTGAAATAACATCTAATATCAATATCACAACTTTCGCCTCAAGTCGCTTCGATGCTCTCGGAGACAGTATTCGTATTAATTGATTTTCGGTGTTATGTCGCACGCAAATTCTATAATAAAATACATGAAATTGGCAGTGAAATGCTCTGCGCTTCGCTAGGTGTGCACCGGCTTCTACGTCTATGTTTGTAATGGTGATGATGATAAAAAATTTATTTACAGGAAGTGGTGAACCTAACTTTGATGCTTTGGAGAGTAATCCCTTCCAAAACAAGACCCAAAGGAAAGAAGCAGAAGTCAAGGCTCTACTTGAGAAAATACCTGCTGAACTTATCACTCTTAATCCATTCGAAGTTACTGAAATTGATGTTCCTTCTATGAAGGAGCAAATGGAAGCAAAGAAGAAACTTTTGGTAAGTTTTCTTATACAGTTGAGAAAAAAGGTGACTTGGGATAAAATATCATTATTTTCGCCGTTGATTTTGGCGCGGCCATCAATCAACATCGAATATTTTAGTTTAGAATAAAGTAACAAACAAAACATGGTGTCGAAACTCAGTCCGAGTAGAGATATAGGCTTGAAGTTGAAAATATATTCATTACGTTTACTTCAAGCCTCTCAAGGATCTCCGTTCGGACTGAGTTTCGAGATATTTGTAATAACAAGTTTTGTTTGTAACTTTATAATATTCAAGTTAGATTGAAGGCCGCGCTAAAAAAAATTGCGAAAAAAGGCGCCATTTTTAGGCATTGGATTTTTAACTACCTTTACTAACTTTTAATTTTATTTTAGTATGTCAAACCTAAGAAGGTGGACTTCACTCCGAGACACAAGATTAAAGGCAAGACGAATATAGCGCGAAAGAAAATAATAAAGGATAAAGCAAGAAAGGTATAAACTTTAGACTTATATTATTTTTTAATATAAAGATGAGGCTGATTCTCGATTTGGCAATCTTCTTATCGTGTGGGCAGCAAGCCCTGGTGTCAGAGTTTTTTCAGACCGCCTTACGGCCTCTGACGTGGTTTTTATGTAACGACTACTACCACCAGAGATTGTAGCCGGGATTAACGGCTTAACGTGCCATCCGAAGCACGGATCATCTTTCTTTTCAGACAATCATTTGGCAATTAAATTAATATTAAAATCTTTTCAGGAATTCATTGAAGAATCAATTGAAGCAAAGAAACTAATTGGGCTACCAGAAAAGCAGACAAAAAAACAGTCGTTCGGCGTTCTCGACAGATTTGTTTCAAATCCTAAATCTAAGAAATAAACCTTTAATTAATTTTGTAGAAATTTTATTTTATTATCTCACATTTCCTTAGCTTTCTTATTTACATGATTTATTTTTATTTACATATAAGAGTTAATATGATTGATTACAAATAAAGAAAATGTCTTTTAAAATTCACTTCAAAAATATATAAAATATGATGAATTTTAGTTTAACAAGGGATATCAAAAAGGTCACACAATCCTTCTGAACCGCACAGAGAGAACGAGAAGTCACTACTTGTGACTGGAGGACTCAATCTGAGAAGGTAATCTGAAATGAATAACATATTTTTATTTTTCAAGCAGTATTCATATCATGCTAATGTTCTAAACAGAGGAAACAAAAATGTCCTCCATCTCATGGAAAGTTGGTGCTAAACGTGTTCAAAAAATCCATAAAAGTGTTTGTTACACGCACTAGTATAGGTAACTACTCTAATAAATAATGATATCATCAATAGGACTCATCTTGGCGAGGGGGCACTGCCGTGCCCCCAGATCAATGTCATACAGGGTGTTAGGGTAAACAGTTGCACTTCCACTTGCAGTTCTACTTTAAGCTTTGACTATTTATATGTGGACTGCTTACGCGTGTAATTTTTTGCGGGGGGCGAGGTAACATGAAATCCGCAACTTTGGATTCTAATTTTGAATGTTAAAAATCATGAAAAGTAGTCTCGTGTGAACCCCAAACGTTCTAAGTTCGAAGTTATTATTTCGCAATTATAGGCTGTCTCGTTTAGTGATAAGGTGTAAAATTGAATGTTAATGCACAAGATCAATTGTGCTTATACCGTGGCAGAGGGGAAATGCTACCGCAAGGCTAGTCCTTATAATAATTAGTCAAAGACTTTAAGGGGTGATTGTACCCATGATACTTAACAACTTTCTCTAAGAAACCTAGAGGAAATTAGCAAAAGAAATTTTGGACTCCATATGTATGAAAAGTTGAAATATTTTTGTTCGTATTTTCTATAGATTTCTATGGGAAAGTTATTCAGTATCATGGGTACAATGACTGCATGAATGAATGAATGAGTAATGCAATTGTTTACCCTAACACTGTATAGGTAACTACTACAAATAATACAAATTACAACGTATAGGACACATACAATTTTAGTAGGTCTACCAATAGTGTTACTATTTTTCAAGACCATGCAATGGCCTATAATATTGTTGTGAAGCCAGTAATTGGAATTTTTAGGTCTTCAACTATAGATGTAGTTGAATTCAGTTAGTTTTGAATATTACACGGATATAACACTGTTATGTATAATAATTTAATTTGAAAAAAATGAAAATTGAATTTGATTTTTCGATTGTTTTATTTTTTAGTTTAATTTTATGTATGTCTGTTTTGGTGTGAAATAAAGTATAATTGAATTGATAAAAACTATATGGACTTACCAGCACTGTAAGTGGGATCACAGCCACCCATAAAACTTTCTACTTCACTGTCGTCCATGCTTTCCTTGTCTAGTTGCTGAAACATGGTCATTTTTTCGTTAATAAAATTCTAGTACACATTACACAGTACAATTATTAAGAGGGTACTGAGCCTATAGTGCTGTCCTCAATAGTATTTTTTTTTCTAACCAATTAAACAATATTCCCAAAAAACAAGAAGTCACATTGTAATCATTGTAGGCTTTCGATTTAACTAAACATTATGGACTAATTATGTGTGTAATAATCATCTTTAAAACCGCCGATAGTGACCACTTTTGTCGGTTTTAACAATGGTATAAAGATAGTAACTACAAACATAACAACAAATCTGTAATGACTCGATACATTTATAATCGACAATGTCTATAATTTGTTGAGGGTAGCACTGGAGGCCCGATATCCCCTAAAGCATTAAAATCTTACTTTATCTTTCTCCTTGTCACACAAAAGTATAACACCAATAGGGTCATTTGCTTTCACATGTAAAATATACTGCTTTTCAACCTGCAATCAAAGTTATTTCACATTATAATTTTTTCTCTCTACTGGTATAGAAAAAAACTTGGAATAAGCCTTCTTTATTTTATCTACACCACACTAATAATATAAATTACTAGAGTTAACTCGCGACTTCGTCCGCACAAATAATATACCAGATTTTAAGACAGATCAAAGCAAAGTAAGCAAGCATGAAAGTAAGCTATCAAACAAAAAAGTTTCATCAAAATCGGTTCAATAGTTTTTGCGTGATGCTGTTACAAACATACAAACGGACGGAGAGACAAAAATTCTAAAAAGTTTGATTTTGAGTCTGGGATACCTAAAAACCATATAGTAGTCTTTTTCATGTAAATATTTTCAATGTACAGACACACTTCTGTTACAGTTTTATAATAGTTAAGATAATTATAGGTATGATTTGTTTGTATGCAGAGGGAAATTGGGGACCCCACCTTCTCTGAAAAGTCTTCGTTTTCCTTCACTGAAAAGCCAGTGGTGATAAAAATATTATATAAATTCCGTAGAACTTATTGGTATGAGTCCACTTAGATGGGGATTGAACCATCAAATCCTGCACTGCAGGCATGGTTACTAGCCGCTAGACCACCACGGCTTTTAAAAGTACTATTATGTCAAACAAAATTAAATAAAATGTCTACTCACTTTCCCTACTGCTGTAACAGCAAAATTTGAGCCCAATGGCGTCTCCAAAACCAAGACTTGTCCACCATCATAACAATCCTTGATATCACTCTCTGTGACAAATACCAATGATTCATTGTCAGTATCTTCCAAAACATTCTTTATGCTTTGTGCAATCCATTGCATTTGCCTGCAAACAATGAAAATAATGGTCACCATTTACTTCAGCCTGCTAATTGACACTTGTGTGACTCAACGTACTTAACTAAGGTAATAAAAACAATATAATGTTACCGCGATAAAATAGTGATATATGTTAGAGGAGATTGCATACTTATCGAGTAATCGTTCATGTTCTTCCAAACGTCCGATCTGACGCCTCAGCTGAGTAACTCGCTCGCCAATGTCTGAAGCATTCTGGTCCGGTCCAGCACCTCTGTAACATTCATAGACATAATATAGCATATCATATCTTATTCTAATATGGAGATTATGAATTTAGCATATCATATCATCTCTTCTGTACTAAACTATTATAAAACTGTGAATATTTGTTTGTCAGTTCACACATTTTAAGTGAAAATTTTAAGTATTTACTCAATCGCAACTAGGTGATTTAGTTATTGCCCTTCTAAATGTATGGGAATTTATTTAATTTTTCTTTTTCTGAGAGTTCTAATACCTCGACCTCGGTTGACCCCAAAGAGACTTACGTTCCTTATCAGTAAGAGGATCAAATGGGATGAAAAAAAAGTATTGTGAAAATTTCAGTTTTTCTTGATGACTGTACATTTTTTCAAAAATCTATGAATGCAGAAGTAAAATACTCCAAATGTTAGGGTTAGTCTTCTTAGAACGTTTTCTTGTAGCTACAATGCTTCTGGTTGCCGCCCTTTGTGCTCCATCTCATATTTCCACCCTGTCTAAGGGTTGCTCTGCCAGCACCAAATCACATTTCTTCACGCTCTATCCTTTTCTGTTGCTCTGGAACATAATTTGCTAGAGCAGGAAAGATAGAGGGAATGAGATCGCACGCGGCACTTCTTGCGACCTTTCTCGCTCTAGCCAATGATGTTCCCAAGCGACAGAATAGGATAGAACATGAAAAAATTTGATTCAGTGCTGGCAGATGAGGCTCAACCCTTCAACAGTTCCGTCAGGCCTGTCTCACTACAGTTCACCGATCCCCACCGAGGGGTGAATGGCAATAGGTCAGGTATACCATGTAAACTTCTTGGTAAAATCTCATTAGATTTGCTGCCATTTAGTAAGTAGTCAATGTGAGACTTGAAAACCCTAGCGATGTCATGCTGCCAGCATGTGAAAGAATGAAAGAGGGGCACTATGAAGCTTTCATGTCTACTGAGACTCAGTTAATTTTTGTTTACACGTGTGCCGTTGTGACGGTTGGTGGGTTCTTTGTGAATTGTACGATAGGACGGACAAATAACTTAGCCCCTGATTACTTCTAGATTCTTCTGTACGGGTAGTGCTAGTATTTATTCTGTGGTTCCACGTGTTACCGACTAAATGACTGACAATCACACAGCCTAGACCGCTGAAGATAGAAACGTGAAATATACTTATAAAACAGTTCCGTGACCAATTAGATGACTGACAGACAATGCACAGCCTACACCGCAAAAGATAGAAACATGAAATTTGGGATAGTATATTCTACGGAGGATTTAGGGGTGCACAAAGAAAAGATTTATCAAATATCGACCCCAAAATGAGTACAAGAAGGTTTTGAAGTCGCGGGCAAAAGCTAGTTGTAAATACAGCGCATTTATTTTTATCATCTAAATTGGCAGTTTCCAAGAAAAAAAATGCTACTCACTTCCATTGAATACTGTTCTTACTGCGTTTCTCTATCAAGCCGATACCTTCAAGCACGTTAGTTATATCGTAAATGCGCCTTTTCTGCCGCACTGCTAATAAATCGGTGGCCTGAAAATAACATTCAAAAATGTTTATTTTTCGTGCCACAAAACAGACATGACAGATCGATGGCGGCGTATACTTACGATTTTCAAATCCAACACTCCATCCTTGGCTTTTTGCAGCAGTGAAACAAACCTTGTTGTAAGTAGACCCAGAGATTTCTCGTATCTTTTGTAAATCAAGTCCGTCATCGTTGAAACTCACACGATTTTCTATTATTTATTTCGATTTGATGGAATTTTGCGTTGCGGCGGGATTTTTATGTTGGCAGGACTGCTGTCGCGGGACAATAGACAATTTTTTTTTTTTTTTAAGATGGCCATTCACGGTCGTTCATCAAATCATTTAGTCCGTCTGATATGTCGCGGACACGACATATTAAAAAAATCTTCTTTTGAAGCACAGAACAAAAGAAGAATCGTTTTTAACATCTTATTTTTTATTATTTTATCATTTCGTTGCACAGACTAAGTAGAAAGATATTTCGTTGCAATCGGCTTACTCAATCAGAATTAAGTTTTCAAAATTACGGCATCGGGATATTCTTTATTTTCTATAGGTATAAAATCAAATCGTGAGGAAACCTGCATGCTTCAATTTCGAGGCATGTATTGTACCCACTGTCCATTATAAGTGGCGATGGGCCCACTAGGTCACACTGGACAGAGTTTCGATACTTCTGGTGAAATGTGGATGTTCTAAGGTTTCAGAATATCTCTGACTACCCCCTCGGGGAATATAGTCTTGAGCATATGCATATGCATAATAAAATCAAATACCTAGATTATTTGTTGAAAGCAAATACCAAGAAGCTTGCAAGATATCCTATTCCATGCTATTCATAAACATTTGATTGATTTCTGACAATAATTATAATGGACCAGGGCCGGACTGGGACCTGAAATCGGCCCGGGCGTTGTAGAGACTGTCGACCCTCCAAATCTCGAAAAAAATGAAAAAAAAAATTTATATTTATAAATTTTTATACAGGGTGTAAGGAAAAGTATCATTAACCTTTAAACCACATACTCTTGCTCTGATCGATTTGCTCCCATAGTAAAAGCCGTTCAGTTTGATGGGTGGAGTATGTGGTTTAAAGGGTAATGATACTTTTCTTTTAGGGACAAGACAGGGATTTAAAAAATAAATGATTTTGAAAATTACATATTTTAAGTTGATTATTGTTCCTAGATGTATCTCGTTTTGAATAAGTATTTCCTTTTAATTAATGGAGTAGGCTGGGCCGCTCGAATGGCCGAAAATCGAAAGTCGATGGCCAGTCCGGGTATGTAATGGACTCGAACTCTATAACATATTTAAAACCAAATGTAACAAATAAAATGAGTAAATTCATCTATTTTTTTATTTAGTTAGGTATAATACAGGGTGTAAATGCATTACATACTCAAGGCAGTGCTTCAGACTATCAAACTAAACAACTTTTACTAAGGGAGCATTATTAACAACGCAAAAAATACTACTACTGTATAAAACAGTTATTTTTCGAGATTTCAATATTGATCCCATAGTAAAATTTGTTAAGTTTGATGTTCTGAAGTATCCCTTTAAGTATTTACCTGAATTCAAGTTAAAATCACTAAACCTAGGACATTAAATTTCAATTATATTGGTTACGTTGTTTTGTAAATATCTTTTTAAGCATTTCACACTTTTCTCTCTCAATTTGTAACATTTCTTCTTGCTCCCTTTCCCTGACTTCAATTTTTCTTAATTCTATTGATTCTTTCATCTCCAATTCTTTTCTTTTTAATTCCAACTCTTCTTCGCGTAGTTTCAGGGTTCGTTCAAAAATATCATCTCTCCATTTTTGTTGTTCTTCCTGTCGTTTCAAATAGTCAAGCCACTGTTTTTCTAAATTTATTTTACTTTGCGATCTATCGGATTCTATTCTATTGGCTAGCCTTAGTTTTCTTAATTCAATCATGGCTTTACTTTCTGAATTTGATTTGATGCCGGATTCAGTTCCTGACGTGTTTAATTGACTTCTACGAATAATTTTCCTTTTCTGTAGCGTTTCAGCGTTTTGTAAGGTAAAAGAATCACAATCAACATTATATTGTGCGTAAATATTGTCCATTTCTTTAAAATATTTAAATTTTTCATGTTGCCCACTATCAACACATTGTTTATACTTTTTTGCCAATGCATTTATCTTCCATCTCACTTGGTCTGGACTCATCTGAAATTTTCAAGCATGATTATAGAATTTTAATAATAATTACTAATCTACGACTCGTAAAACAAAGGTACCTATTAAAATATGTCGAACGACTTCTTTAATTTAAACTGTTCATACAGTGAAAGTATTCGGAAACAGCTTATTTAATCTTGGAATCTTAATCAAACCATTAGGTAATTTGTGTCTTTACCTCGATATTATATTCTTTTAAGTTATCTGATATTGCGATCCAAATTCTAGTTTTCTTTTTGGGTGTTTCCAACATCTCCAACTTGGATTCATAGAGCTTTAACAAAGTAAAGGTAGCATTAGTTGTCCATACAGCACCTGTTAACGGAAATAACGATTAAGAACCTACATGACATTGACGGCCCGATAGCACAGTCTGTAGTGAACCTGCCTGCTGTGCCGAGGGTCGCGGGTTCGAATCCCGCAAGGGACAAATATTTGTATGATGAATATGAATATTTGTACCCGAGTCATGGATATTTGTATCTATATAATTATGTATTCTATATCGTTGTCTAGTCATCATAACACAAGTTCAGGCTAGATTCTGGTACTTTAAATGTGACTAGATAATTTGTGTGACATTGTCCAAGATATTTATTTATTATTTATTTATTTATGAGTAAAGTATAGGTAGTTGACTGTATCTGTATAGTTAATTCTGTTAAACTATTGGTAGGTAAGTATATTATTAAGGACAAAACATGAAGTATGATCTGTATGATACTTAATATGTTTTTCTATTCCTTCATGGGTGCTCGACTTTGGCTCCACGTTCGAATTGTCAACTGGTTCCGAGGTATCCGGGCATATTGGTTCTGTAGTATCTCGTTGCGCTATAAGAGTAGTAATTTAATTACAAATTAATGTGAAACTACTTAGAAAATCAGTTACTTACAAAATTTTAAACTGTTATAAACTAAAATTTATCAGTGACTATACAGGGTGTAAGGAAAACCCTATTTTTTAAGGCCGTGTGGCCGACCATCATAATTCGTCACGTGGCGTACGAGGCGACTAAGAGCGAGATCCGAATCAGATCCGTCAAAAAATGTATGGATCCATACTTTTTTTGACGGATCTGATTCGGATCGGACGTAGTGCAAAACAGCTCTAAAGGATTAAACGTTTCGTATGCAGTGTATAATGAATGCAGCGTATACATTAAGGTGTTCAATCAGTGACGAATTCGACTAGTTCATCAATTCAAGGTCGCTCAACAAGCTATGGAGAGAACTATACTCGGTTTTCTTCTGAGAGATCACCACAGAAATGAAATGGTAAGTCAGAGAACTAAATTGGTTGGCATAGCTCAGAAAATTAGCAAGCCTAAGTGGCAATGGGCTGGTCATATCTGCCGAAGAACTGACAATCGATGGAGGCAGTCAGTCAGAGTTGAGTCAGATTTCTAGAGTGGAGACCACGAACTGGCAGGCTTAGTGTGGGACGCCCTGCTGCCCGCTGGACAGATTACCTAAAAAGGTAGCGGCCAGCGATTGGATGAGGAATGCCGAGGACAGAGTTTTGTGACGCATCTTGGGAGTGGCCTATGTTCAGCAGTGGACGATGATAGGCTGATGATGATGATGATAATACAGTGTTTATGTGGGCGAAAAGCTAGCCATCTCTCACCTCTTGATACGTCATTTCATCCTGAAACTTAAATTGCTAAATGTGAGCATTGCTACAACTAGGTACATTCTCAAACAGAAAGTTGGCAGTTTTAGCAATGTTTTTGACCACTCCAAAAGGGATTACGGTCGTGAGTTTATTGTATGTATGTACGTGTTGTTAACTACTAGAAAAAAATTAAGGGTGTATTCAGTAACTGAAACTAAACTACTTTCCCTGAGGAACATGGGTCGAAAACGTCGAGAAAGCTTTTTAGTTTCATTATCTGAATACACCCTAAACGTTTTACTAGTATATAAAAATAGGGGTGTAAGTATTATATCAGGTTGGAATATATTACTGCTAACATTGGAGGACTTTATTTAATAGTTCAACATGAAAATTATACTTACAATCATCTAAAATGGTTTCAACGTATGCGACGTTGTTATCATCCATATCCATATTGCTTGCTGCAGATAATTTACATTTGAATTTTCTAAGTTATGCTGGTTTGAGCCCACAATATCTTACCTATACTGAATTCTCAGCAATCAAAAATCCAAATAATCTAATAATTCATATAATATGATATACGTAATGGCATTGAATTCCCTATCTTCTGTAATAAATAAATA
The DNA here is from genome assembly GCA_963924505.1 of Agonopterix alstromeriana. Taxonomy (NCBI): domain Eukaryota; kingdom Metazoa; phylum Arthropoda; class Insecta; order Lepidoptera; family Depressariidae; genus Agonopterix; species Agonopterix alstromeriana. Next base: position 13,772,999 of record OZ004669.1, read on the forward strand.
CACAACACAAGCATAACAATAAACCAAAGAAACTAACTCAACTCACTGACACTGACAATTGACATACATTGACAAATAAGCAAAGATTTGGCTGGATGAAGAACAAAAAAAAGAAAAAAACAAAATCTGAAAATGCCTTAGCTCTATGCCTATTCTTGGAAAAAGCATAACATACCAAATTAACATATTTTTAGGCATTATAAAAAGCCATAAGTTTTAAAATGAACGTGAAATCGATCTATTCATAAATAATAAATAACATGTGTAGGTGCAATAAAATCGTTAAAAAAAAAGGTTTTACGATGGTTAAACAGTGTTGCCATCCCCAAATTTTTATTTTCCCCTAGACCCATTCCCCTTTTGAAACTCACCGGATTATTTTCTCCCAATATTTTTTTCATAAACTCGATACGGCCGGCAGTAAGAAAATTATTACTTTTTTACTTTAAAAGTTGTCACCTATGGACGGTATTGTTGATGGTGTTGGTGAGCATGTTTCTTTGTATCTGATGTTTTTTCTTCAGACTATACTTAATATTGCTGTATATTTCTCGTAATTTAGTTGTGTTGCGAGTAATTATTTATGAGCCTTGACGTGTCTGAACCATTGGCGTAGCTAAGGATTTTTCCTAAGGGGTGGCAACAGGTCAGCCAGCTCATCAGCCACCATCAGTGGCAAGACTCAAATTCTACGTTGCAAGGTGCACGATCTAAAACCAGGTGCGAGCGAAGCGAGCTCGAGATATTACTAAAATACGAATAGGTTGGCACGTGATAATGAGATTTAAAACCTGGAGCAATCTTGAGATTTTACTAAAACATGAATGGGTCCGCACGTGATACGATTCAAAACCTGGAAGATTTTACTGAAATGGGAGGAAAATATAAAACCGAGTGAGCGAATAGTGTTTTTTTTCTGTCTTTAAACGAAACTTTTCAGTTATGATATAATAATGTTACGTGAAATGAATAGTATAGCCCCCCCTCCCCCCTTGCTACGCTAATGGTCTGAATAATGAACCACACAAGTTTGATGAAATTGTATAGGTATGATTTATTGTTGTTATGATTGAATAACCGTTTAGTTTGAATCATTATTCTCAAAAGCGTCTCAGTAAAAAAAAATCTAAAAATAATTTACTCAAAAAATCCCTAAATTTAGGGGAAAATATCCAGTGGTTAAAATATTTTTCGATAATATAATTTTTTGTCTATGCTTGTGCTTATTTGGGGGTAAAACCACATCTGGCAAGTGGCAACCCTGGTGGATTGTCTGCCTGTCACTGTCACCGAGTTTATCCCGTCGTAAGCGACATTCTCAAATGCGCTAAAACAAAATACCCAATAAACAACACCAAAACAAACGTAAACATGCTTTCATAGTTGTGTTTTGTTACTATTGCTAGTTAAATAATTACGTGGTAGTTTGGTACCTATTGACTGTAATTTATGGCTGACCAAAAACTGATTCTTTGGTTAGCCGACACTAGTACCATTACTAGTAGCGATGAAAGTGAAGCGAGCAGCTGGAGCGACGTATGTAAAGAAAAATCGGAATCTTCGGAAGATGACAATGATGACGAAAATGATACTCTGTTTTTTCCACTGATGCAATACTTAATAAGACTAAGAAGGAAACGTGTAGATGATTACCTGCATATTGTAGAGTCTTGGACAGACACAGAGTTTAAAAATCGTTTGGGATTATCCCGACAAACGGCCTATCAATTAATTGGCAAGTGTTTTCTTTGTTCATAATCTGTGTCCAGTAGTTTACTCGCTCACATCTTCATTTAATTTATTTCTATTTTCAGACGAACTTGAGAAATCTGGATTTATTGCATCTCACAAGTTTGGATTGAAGCCTTTGGAACCAAAACTATGCTTTTACATTTTCTTGTCTTTCATCTCTAATACAGAGCCACTGACTCCAATAGCAACTAGGTTTGATATTTCTATATCATCAACTTTTAGAGTTATAAGGCGAGTGGTTGCGTGGATTTTAACAAAATTAAATGATACTATCAAATGGCCACAAGATTACAATGATGTAAGGACAATTTGTGACGCATTTAGATCTAAGACGGGAATAAGTAATATGCTGGGTGTGATCGACTGCACACACATAAGGATTGAAAAACCGAAAAATGCAAGAGAGTACTGTAACCCCAAAGGATACTTTTCTATAATTTTGCAAGCAACTATTGATGCAAATTTGAGATTCACTAACGTGTATTGTGGTGAACCAGGTTCTTCAAATTGTACCCGAGTGTTGAAAAAATCACCTTTATATAATACGGCATCACAAAATCGTAATGTGCTGTTCCCTCATAACACTTTTCTTGTAGGACATTCAGGCTATCCGTCCTTACCGTGGCTTCTTCCACCTTTTCGGGAAAACAAACGTCTAACACTTCAACAGAGGGAATTTAATTCTATGCACTCATCAACTCGAAAGTTAAGCGATAAAGCTTTTCATCTCTTGAAAAAACGGTTTCGACGAATCAAACTATTTACCGTATACAGAAATATAGCATTTATAACGGACACTATTGTCGCAGCTTGTATTTTACATAATTACTGTGTTAATGAAAATGATAATTTAGAAGAACAGGAATAAGCAATATTAATCTGGGTAGTTTGTTTTTATAAGTACCTACGTTTTGTTTATAATTTATTGTTATCATCAATTTGTAATTAATCATTCTCAACATAAAACCTCTCGTCAAAACATCAGGTGTTTTATATTTTTCTAATATTTTTATTGATCAGCAAGTAGTTTCCTCAACAAAGCACACTTTTCTTTTTCAATCTTAAGAAGTTCCTCTTGTTTTCTTTCTTTCAACTTTAATTTCTTTAATGCTAATGATTGTTTGAGTTCCAATTCTTTTTTTCTTAATTGCAGTGTTTCTTCTTTCAACCTCAAACTTCTTTCACATCTCTCATCCCTTATTTGTTTTTGATCTTCTTGTCTTCTTAAATATTCTATCCATTGTTTATCAAGTTCTATTTTCGCTCTTCTTTCTGCTCTTAATTTTCTAAAGGGTGTTTTTATTGAATTATTTTTCTTACTTTTGTCTGTGTAACCGTCCTGTTGGATAACACCTGATGCAAGTCTGTAGGCGCCATTGTCATCGTTATAACGACCAAGTATTTGGTGCATTTCGTTAAAATATTTAAATGACATTTGTCCCTGACCATTATCAATACAATCTTTATACTTTTTTGTTAGTGCATTTATTTTCCATCTGACTTGATCTGGTGTGACCTGTAACTTAAACAGTCTACAATCAAGAAACTAAAAAATCGGAGTCTACATATTTTCATACTGGTGTTATTCTATAATTTTAAGTATGTATTTAGTAATAATTAACAGACTAATATTAATTGAAGTAAATTTTACTACCTCAACATTCAATGTCTTCAATTCTTCCGCAATAGAGACCCACATTTTTGATTTCTTCTTAGGATTATCCAGCATATGAATTTTCGTTTCATACAAGCTCAATAGCATTAATGTTGCATTTTTTGTCCAGATGGTATCTATAAGACAAAGTATTTTAGTCAAAAAATCGTTGTAGTTGATATACATAATTTGTATTGATACAATATAATTTTAAAATGTTGAAAACATACTTTGCTTGTTAGTTTCACTAGTATCTATTTCTTCCTGATGTATGACGTGAGTTGGTTCGTGTGTATTATAGCTCGCCACGTTCAAGTTTGGTTTGTATGGTGCCGCTGTCGTTGCACCATATGTGGGAAAAATTTACAAATTAGAATATATTTTGTCAAACTTTTTGTAAAAAAATTATACTTGTCAAAAATAAGTAACGCACTTAATAGCCTTGTACATTTATAGGTGTGTAATGTTATCACAGACTAGGTTTATAGATGTCAGTGGCATATAGAGATTTGTTTACTTACATTGATGACTATCTAATATAGCTAAAACAGCATTGTTATCAATGTTTTCATCCATTTTGTGTGAGGCGTTTTCCAACTACACATAAAGGACAGTGCACGCTAATCTTTAACATAGTATACGTCTGCAACTAATGTGGTTCTTAGCCAAAGATAACTACATTTCACAAAACTATCTGGAAATCTGCTTGATGTTAAGAAAAATGCTTAAAATTTACGACTCTAGGTAATTATAGCACGAAAACTTGGTGTTTGATTTACAATGACAACATTCGCAAAAACACAATGTCAATTTTGACATTTTACTTACTACCAACCCAAGGAAAATTTAATCTTTAGTTCGGATATTCACGGCCATACAACACCACATGTCAGATTATTCTTGCTGTCTACAACAACATTCAATGGTAACCCTAAATTTGACAGGTTTCCTCTGTAAAAAAAATTGTCTATGCTCGTTGTGAATTGACGTGTCGTGACAGCGAGATTTTTAACAAGTTTTACATGAATAAATGATAAAAACAATAGTTAAATCTTGGTAATAACCAAGGTAAAATATTCTGTCAACAATGGCTAACTGTGGTGACTTTCTCAAAAGTCAATTTCCATTAATAGACGAGGAATTAAAAAAATATGTAGAAGGTGTGTATTAGGTTATAAAATCTGTTTCTACACGATTTCCACACAATACTAGCTTTATTCATTGTTTTATTAGCATTTTTTGTTGTCAAGCACAGCCGTTGTTCTCGTTGAAGTGTGCAACAAACAGAAAGCGTAATAATTAAGCAATAAAATTCATTTTCAGATATTCTTGACAACAGCGCTGGCGAGTTTGAAGACACGGAAGAAGTGTATGAAGCTGTCGGCGAGGTTCTACAAGGTATTTCAGAAAAATCTGAAGATGATATCAGGTACAATATCACAGAATTCATAATAAATCTTTTGTCATCATCACCATCCTATTAAGGTGTCCACACACCGAACCCGCCGACAAGCCGCCCACACAGCCGTATCATAGAATTTGTGTCTCCAGGCTGTGTTGGCAGGTTTGGTGTGTAAACATGTATGTATGCGCCTAACCTAACCTAACCGAGTAACGACCCTGAGCATGGGTATGAACAACAACATACATATATTGTTGTTCATATATTTGACATATACAGGGTCCTTCCTTAATATGCCAATTTTTAAAGGGGATGATCCGACCGTCATACTGAAGCACCAACATCGAAAACGCGAAAAAAAATTGCATTTTGTTACAAAACTGCAAATCGACTCGAGCCAAATGTATGGGACAGCTGTTTTTTTTTACGCGTTTTCGATGTTGTTCCCATAGAGAAAGGTGTTGTTTGATGGTCTGATCATCCCCTTAAAAAAGTGTCAGCATATTAAGAAGGACCCTGTATGAACAACAATATATGTCAATTTGTACTAAAATAAAATATGTTAACATGTTCATCTATATTTTTGCATTACGTCTGTCTATCATGGAAAATTTAAAGAAAATTCTAGACTTGTTTTATTGAAACACTGAAATTAGACAGTAATTTTGTCACACTCGGGGCTAAGGGCCATAGCAGATGCATGCGCTCTATTACATAATATACATAGGTACTCTAAGGTAGACACCATTAGGGCCACACTCTGGTGACCAATCCTGACTAATAGCTATAATTGTCCTAATTTGGCAATGCAAAACGAGAGACACATTGCAAGTTTGGCCACGAGCGGTTGTTTCATTCGCGCAGGGTTCACACGGTTCGCATTTGAGCTTGCTATGAGGGTTCACTCCACCATCTCTTTTCTAAAATTTGTTTTTACTCAAAAAACAATCCTTGAGAATGATATAGATTCTCCCACAAACTACTTGACTCGGCAGAAATGCAGTGCAACACAAGCAATACACCATTGATTTATCAATTTTAAAAAATTACTAAAATTGCTGTTTCTTCATATTCAAAGCCTTTTTGAAACAATATCTAATCTTCAGAATTAATAATAATAGCAAAATAGCAGTGAGAAAAATGATTCCGTGTTTGCAACTGTTTTTTTTCACAAATCATGTTCCGATACCTATTAGCGATATTGCTAGTATATCTTAATTCAATGCATTATAATGTGTATACAAATACAAATATTTCAGGGATATCTGTGAACAGCTTTTGCACATGCTGCAACCAGATACAACAGTCAATAGCAATGGACCAAGAAAAGTTTTGGATGCGCCGATTCACTTGGCATCTATGGCGGCACCAGTCAACGAAACTGATGATCTTAAAAGTATATGGTTGCAGACTAGGGATGACAATTTGGTAAGTCTTCCACACAGTGTAGCCGACATTTTCTTGACAGAGATTGTACCAAAGGACTGATAAGATCATGTTTTGCCGGAAATTCTTGTGAAAAAATCATACTTAACAAAATTTATGCAAAAAAGTACCTACTGATAAAGGACATACATTTTATTATTACACAATATTTTTTCAGAATAAACACATGACGATACCAAAAGTTAGTTACGAACTGGACAACATAATTAAACCAAAAAAACAAAAAACTTCCTATACAAAAATAAACCTTTTTTAAAATGTTCATAATTTCCAAAACAATTCTTGATTTCGGGTTACGGTTTTCTAAAGAGTGTCTGAGACAATAATGAGGTAAAATGATAGGAATTTAATGGAAAATTAGTGATTGTTATGAAGATTCTAAGATTTCAAAAGATCAACTTTTTGTACGATTTCAAATTTAAGATTGTACATAGTATCAGTGACAAAAAATTGTATGAATACTGCTTACACAAAATGCTTTTTAGTTTAGAAATTATAAGGTTTTCTCTGTCTTTTTGCCTACTCAGAGTGCAAAACCATAATAATCTCTAAACTAAAAAGCATTTTGTTTACTAAATGACATTGATTTGTTTAAATACAGTTTTAACAATTAAAAGTCAGTTAGTAAACAAAATGCTTTTAGTTTAGAAATTATAAGGGGTTTACTGTCTTTGTGTCTACCCTGAGTGTACGCTACTAAGTACCAAGTGTTGATTAGTTACCTTTTACGTTATCAACATAGGCGACATATCCCTACAAAAATGGTCTTAATCCTGAACACCCCAATACATTTTTTGCCATCTTAAATGTACATCATCGCTAACTTTACAATATTATTATATGTGTAGAAAAAAAGCTTTCCAGAGATGTTGAATGTGTTCTGGGTAAAAGTGTAGAAATTTAATTAAACTTAAATAAAATAGAACTTTTGATACTCATACCTCATATCTCTGACTACCCCCTCGGGGAACATAGTCGTGAGCATATGCTTATGCTTATGCTGATACTCATAAACACATTGTATCTAATTACAGAAAGTAGATGCCAAGAAATTAGAGAAAGCAGAAGCTAAATTACAACAAAAACAGCAGAAACAAAAAGATTCAAAGTTACCATCAGCAGCGCCTGTTCTTCAGACTGCTACGGCATCACAGGTGACATCAAAGAAGGACAGCAAGCTAGAGGCAAAAGGCACCAACAGAACTCAGGATATTAGGATAGAAAATTTTGATATTGCTTACGGTGATAGGTGAGAATTCGTTTTAAGGTTGAGGTTACATGTGTGTGTTACACATTGACTGACGGCGGGCCCACACAAACATCACGTTTAGTAAGGGACACCGTCCGCATCCTGCGCCGTCGACGCGGCGAACGGCGTCGAACACGTTTCCATACTAATCATGGTTTTTTGCTTGGGCCCGCTGTCGTTCACCGTTGGTCAATGTGTCTCAACCCTTAAACTACAGCAGTAAAATACACTCAACCATATGTATTGAAAGATCTCATACTTCTTATGCTGGAATGTGTATGGAATGCAGATGTAAGAAGATTTATTAGACCTGCTAATTGTCACAACGGGCAGCTCAACTGCTGGTTGGCTGACCCTCCTTCATAGCAGAGCAGTGAACCTTTACCGGTTTGTAGTGCTGTTCCTTAAGTCTTTGACTGTCAAATGACCGACAAATAATGGAAGATCTATTGTTACTGTGACCCGCGGCGTTCAACGTGTTAACATAGGGTTAGCGCCTAGATAAATAAAAAAATTTAATCCTATGAGAATGGCATTGTCACAGCGGGTGACAAAAGCCTTGAAAAAAAACATGGTGCAACTAGCAAGGTTCACTATTAGCATATTTGAGGACACAAGACTAAACGATGGTCTTTTTCCCACAAAGGCACTGCAAAAGAAATCTTGTTTACACATCTTTTTATGATGTACCACATTATGGCAATAAGTGATTGAAATTGAAATTGTCTTCTGAGGAACAAAGCATACATCTATGTAATTTCGGTTCCAATCTAGTCTAGACCTTAGTATCTGATGTCATCAACCAATTACAATAATATCATGTCTACTATGGATACTATGTCTAAACTCTGAAATAAAACAAATTGTAATTTTTCAGAGTATTGCTACAAGGTGCAGACTTAGTACTGGCCTTTGGAAGGCGATACGGCTTAGTCGGACGCAATGGTCTTGGCAAGACAACTCTCTTACGAATGATCTCCGCTAAACAATTAAAGATTCCTTCACATATTTCAATATTGCACGTCGAACAAGAAGTGGTGGGTGACGAAACGATAGCACTGCAAAGTGTACTTGAATGTGATACTGTTAGAGAAAATTTGTTAAAAAGGGAAAAGGAAATTACGGCTGCAATAAATAACGGGTAAGTTGTATTGTTTTATTTATACGCCACATTGGTGTTGGTGGAGAAAGAAATCAACTTTTTCTTTCTTCTAAACTTTTATCTCTCGAGCTCGCAAATCTCCACCTAGCTACATGGAATACGGTACAATGTACTATTTCATGGTTATTGCTATATAGCAGAATATAGGTATTACAACAGACAGATGCATAAAATATGTTTTTTCCATCATTTGTTTGAAACTAGCTTGAAACTCCGCGAAATGTTTTCTTCTTACACCTAGACAAAGAAACTTCCTTCTTTAGTATGTTTGATTGTGATTAAGTAAAAGGCGAAGCGCATCTTCTACTCAGAACTGCAGGAGGGCAAATAGAAACATGGCGGCCAACTCTTTTGATACAAAGATGTGCAGAACCGTATATCGTTTGATTAACACAAAAAAGGTTTAGTTGCTACATAATTAAATAAAAAAATGTTCGCAGATCTACAGACCCAAACCTCTCTCCAGAGCTGACCGAGATCTACGGACAACTAGAAAACATAGAATCGGACAAAGCGCCGGCTAGAGCATCCATTATACTCAGCGGTTTAGGATTCTCACCGGACATGCAGGCTCGGGCCACCAAGACCTTCTCTGGAGGTTGGAGGATGAGACTCGCGCTCGCCAGGGCCTTGTTCTCTAAGTAAGTTTCAATCAATCAAAATAGCCCAAATCAACCCACTGCTGGGCATAAGCCTTCTTTTTATTGCGCCATTCCTTATGGTCCTGTGCTAATCTGATCCAATGTGAACCCGTTATCCTCACAATGTCATTGGAGGTAAGCATGTGTGATACTAAGTGAGAGTGAATCAGGAATACACTATTGCCTAATGTTTTCTGCCATGCTCTATATTCTTTCTTGTACTACTGTGCCAAAATGCTGGTGGTCTACCCACTGACCTCCGTCCGTAAGAGAGTTTACTAGATATAAATTTATTGAAACCTTTAGCATATAGAAGGTTGCAGGATGGAATGGATTGGTCTATTCTATGAAATCACAATGCCACGATTTGATTAAAATATAAATTAATCATAATTCATAACATCGATTGAAATTTTCCTGCCACCATCCTATCACACATCTTTACTATGAGAGGCCTGTGCCATAGAATATATAATATTACTACATACAGAATAACCACTCCCTCCCCTAAATTCAGATATTGAGGTTCTGAATTTAGAAGCAAAAAAGAAAAGCACTCGCGTGCGTGCGAGCACGACGGCGCGTGTACCGACGCAAAATATATGCCTGTACCCCAACATTAGAGACAGAACGATGACAGATATATCAAGATGTTGATGATGTTCACTCCACAGACCCGACCTGCTGCTACTCGACGAGCCGACGAACATGTTGGACATCAAAGCCATCATCTGGTTAGAGAACTACCTACAGAACTGGCCGACCACCCTGCTCGTTGTGTCCCACGACCGAAACTTCCTTGATACCGTACCTACAGATATACTACATTTGCATACGCAGAGGATAGACACTTATAGGTAAGTTTTATATTTGTACAGTGTACCGTTTATTTTTTTGTCTTGAACCATTGACCTCTAATAACAGAACGAGGTACACAATCAGCGGTCAAAAAATGGCAGATTCAAAAGAACTCATAAACTATGTTCATGAGCTCTATTGGTCTAAGTACTACGCCAACTCTCCTACGACTAAGTTTAATAATCAAATATGACGTATTAGTATCACCCTATAGCATTTTTTTTTTTTTTGAAATGGCTTCGCCTTCGCATTTGCCATTGATCAAACCCTACAGCATTCATACAAATTTTGTGTGGCTTATAATTTGTCTCTGTTCTGGAGTGCGATTTTTTTAAGTCACATGTTCAAATCAGCAGTAGTAAGATCACCATAGTAATTTTCACATTTTCATTTTTCGGATAAAAATTTGCTAAGATTTTATATGAGATTGTGCATCTTGTTCTTTTATGAGACATCAATGTCTTGAACTAAAGAATACATCTCGAAAGCGAATTTCAGGCACCTTTTCAACACTATTGTACCCCATTCAGTTGCGATAATGACAACTCGAGGATTTAGGGCCTGTTTCACCAATAAGTTTTTGACTTTGACTTTGGTGAAACTACTAAAAGCCATTCAGTTATTGTAAAATTCTAAAAAACGTGATTTATCAACACACAGACATTTTAGACAAAATAATTATGGAACTATTTTATAGTTCATTACTACACCTAGTTTTATGAAAATAATTTTAAATGTGTCATAATCTCTTTTGTTGTTATTTGTTTCCGACTGCAAAAAAATTCTCAGTAGCCATTAAAAATTTTAAAACGTTTGCACTTTTCTTTTTTCGGCATATGGCTGCAAAAACATTTTTTCTCCACATAAAAGTGCCAGTAAAAATTAGATAAATAAAATAGAACCTTTTTGGTGGGTTTAATTTTATTTGTTTGTGAATCTCCTTTGTCGATTTAATCTTATTATTAACTCCTGCTGGCTGCATAAAGTGAAAAAAAGTACTTAAAGCTACAACTAAATTTACAAAAAATCTTTTTAGTTTTTTGTGTAAATGGTCATTTGATTAATTTTAATGCTCACTAAGGTCATAAGAATTTGATGTGTTACATTTTGTATGTATTATGTTGTAGTCGTGCTATTTAGTTTTATCAAATGGAATGATAAATATTTGGATGTTGCCTGAACTGCACTTGCGACTGAAGAACTCGGGCTAGGCTGGCTTTTGTTTTGGCTTTGAAGTGAGTTGAGCTGGCTGTGGTGTGGAACTATGTATCAAGTGGACCAGATCACCACTTCTCATCTTACGTATCAATCTAACGAAGATAATGAGGTCGTCTTTTCTAAGCCGCCCGTCTAGTTATGGTTGTTTTCTTGGCTTTAAATTATACATAGACAGCTTCACCCGGGTGGGATCTATAATATAAGTAAATATATTATACACATAAACCTACCGGGAGAAATTCTCTAAATGACAGTGAAAACCGTAATAAAATCCGTTGCGTGGTTTAAAACCAGTAAGCGAAGAATCAGAAATGATGAGGAACGACGCATTGTGTTATACTATTAAGAGATATAAGAGAAATATTCATCAACTTTGGTACAGAAAAATTACTAGAAGGATTTATTTTCAAAATAAAAATCATGATGATGATGATAGGTTTTGACGTCATATTTTTGACTGTACCACCACATCGGAAGGTAGAAAAGATGTAAACCAGAAACTGTATGTTTTCGTGTGCTTTATTCCTTGCTATGATATTTAACCCACAATCTCCATCTCTTCCAGAGGTAACTATGATCAGTTCCACAAGACAAAAACGGAAAAACACAAAAACCAGCAGCGTGAATTCGAGGCTCAGCAACAACATCGTGCGCACACGCAGGAGTTCATCGACCGGTTCAGGTACAACGCGAACCGGGCCTCCTCCGTCCAGAGCAAGATCAAGATGTTGGAGAAACTGTAAGTTTCGCCGCATAAGGTTTATTATTCTTTAAATTTAGTGAATGCATAATCTATCCAAAAACCTATCATGGTAAGGTATGAAATTAAAATATTGTGATCTTACGAGAGTGTTGGTGTTGTACTCAATTAAGATGGTACGGGTTCAAATCCGCATGGACTACATGCCATTTACCAATAAGTTTTTCTAACTATACAGGGTCCTTCATAATATGCTGACGGTTTTTGAAGGGGTTGTACAGACCATCAAACTGAACAACTTTCTCTATTGGACCAAAATCGAAATCGCGAAAAAAATCAGCTGTTCCATACATAGGACGAGGTCGAGCAGGATTGCATTTTTGGTATGAAACAGCAGTTTTTTTTTCGCAATTTTGATGTTGTCCCATGGAGAAAGTTGTTCAGTTCTTTTAAGGGGTTGACCAGAACATCAAACTGAACAACTTTCTCCTGAAACATGAACTCGAAGCCTCAGCAGTGGAAAATTATGTTACTATTGCAAAACACACATTATTAACCGCATGTCTACCATGAGTTGACACTTGACTTTACTACTGTAGTTACGGCGCTAATTTTGTATGGCAGAATTAGTTCTCAACGTAACCACTAGGTGCGCTAATACTATACTAATACACAAATGTGAGTAAAACTATTAGTATACTACACTATAGTATACTATAGTGTATTCTCACGGTGGCCTTTTTAAATTAAGAGTGTACCCATCGATCTGAACAACTTTTACTATGGCAAAACCGTTCGGAGCAAAAAAAAATCAGCTGTTCCATACTAAACTGCAATGCCTTCTCGACTCAAATGTATACAAGAGCGGATTTTTTGATTTCTCCGATCGGTTTGCTCCCATAGTAAAAGTTCTTCGATTTGATGGGTAGACTCTTAGTTTAAAGGATGCTAATGACATCAATTTCACTCTGTATAACATTTTGATTTTTATCTACAGTCCAGAGCTAAGGCCAGTGGAGAAAGAGATAGAAGTAGTCTTACGTTTCCCCGAGACAGAGCCACTGTCGCCTCCCATTCTGCAGCTAAACGAAGTTGGATTCTATTACTCTAAGGATAAGGTCATATTCACAAATGTAAACCTTGGAGCCACACTGGAGTCTAGGATATGTATCGTGAGTGTCCCTTTCATTAAGTAAACTACTTATTTAAGAAAAAATAATGTTAAGACACTAGGTTAAGGTGGCAACATAATCTATTAGAGATCTTGATATAAATTCCGAATAGTTCCTCTGGTGTGACCACGAGTCCGCACTCGATCTGATTCGTGAATTTAGCGTTATTTCCAACCTTTATTTTTACTGAGAAGATAAAAATAAAATATATTTTAATGCAGTCAAATACTACGGGTGCGTGGGCCTGACTGCATTCCATTGCTCGGCTCCCCTAAAGTGTCTCCAGAAAGTGTGAGGTGAAGTGGGGAATCTGGAGTCAGGGAGGGGCGGGGAGTGGCCGTTCTGTATGTAGAATGCTTATGGTTAGCTGAATCGTATGATTCAGGCAGGATTCAGGCTACAAATTACTTTACACAGTTTATAAGCAGGTGACGGGCTTTCTGAGTAAAACACTGGTCTAATCTAAATATTCTAGAAAAACATAATATTTTAAATAATAGCCTATATACTATACAACGTGTTAATGAATTAACGCAAAACTAGAAACTAGTTTGTTTAGAATCGAGAGCAGAATCGAATTATCATGGTTTCAACATAGGATTTTTTTTTCAAAATATCAAATAAAATGTTAGTAAAATTTAAAATTTACTGAACTCGATCTCAACCCACCGCTCGGGCACTCTCACCCTACTTACTACCAAAACAAGATTCTTAAAATGTATCCATGAGCACGTTAGCGCTATCATTCATTGCTGAAATGATAACAAACCAGTTTTGCCTCAAAACTTAAAATGCAAATAACTTTAAATTTTAACAATTAAAATAATGAATTTATTGTTTCAATCTAATTATTTTGTTATAAATCAGTTGGGGTGTATGACGTTTTGCGCTTATTCATTAACACGTTGTATATAGGTGTTAGGGTAGACAGATGCGTTACTTTAATGGGTGATTAAACTCATGATACTGAACAACTGTCCCTAAGAAACCTATAGGAAATTAGTAAAATAAATTTTGGACTGTCCCATTGTCCATACTAAATGCAATCACCTGATCGAACATTTGTAAAACAAATCGAATTTTTCTTTTTGTGAATTACCCTTTATTCCTTTGACAAAGTCGTTCAGTACCATGGGTATAATCACCGCTTAAAGTAATGCAACTGTTTACCCTCACACCATGTATTTGAGTAAAACAATAATATTGTCGTGCTAACGTAGAATTACTTTCGTTTTATTCATAAATTGGATTCGTGATACTATAAATTACAACAATCAAGGTCTGATGCTATTTATAATTTAATAACCCATTGTATCATAATATTCATGATTCATGCACTCTTGATCTTGGTGCCATTAAAAAGTTTTCAATAACACGAAGTCACGGTTTGTGAGAAAATCACAACAATGACCGGTAATGAATGGCGTTATTATAGCTGAAACATGTTTGTGTTAAAATGTAGCACATTACATTCTGCTAATCTTAACTATTATAAAACTGTAACTTAAGTGTGTCTATACATTGAAGATATTTACATGAAAAAGATTACGATATGGTTTTTAGGTATCCCGGACTCCAAATCGACCTTTTTTAGAATTTTTGTCTGACTATTTGTATGTTTATAACAGCATCACGCAAAAACTACTGAACTGATTTTGGTGTTACTTTTTTTGTTTGATAGGTTATGATCTGACTTAAAATCTGGTATATTATTTGTGTGGACGAAGTTGCGGGTTTACTCTATAGGGTCCTTCTTAATATGCTGAAACTTTTTAGGGGATGATCAGACCGTCAAACTGAACAACTTTCTCTATGGCACCAACATCAAAATCGTGAAAAAAAATCAGCTATTCTATACAAAACTGCAAACCTACACGAACCTAATGTATGAGACAGCAGATTTTTTTCACGATTCCGATGTTGGCCCCATAGATAAAGTTGTTCAGTATGATGGTCTGGTCATCCCCTTAAAAAAGTGTCAGCATATTAAGAAGGACTCTGTATATGAAACTAAACGTAATTGAATAGGTCGTTGGCAATGCGTGTCATTATGTATTTAGGTTTAATCTATTGTAGGATTCATTTATCATTTTGAGGAAACCTACATGTTTCTATTTCGAGTCCATTTGTCTGGTTCATAATAATCGAAGAAAACGGTTCGGTTGTCTGGAAGAAATAGCTTTTTTGCGATAAGACCGCCTTATTTTGTACCTACTTGTAATTCTTTATCTCTATTCAAATGTATGTTCTGTTTTGGTGTGCAATAAAGTATAATTGAATTAAATTGAGTCCAACGGACTCACTGTCTGTCACACCACACTGGATGCCCAGCAATTACTAACTATTTATACTGTGCCCAACTATGTTTGGGCATTGAATGTGAAATAAGGATATTATAAGGCGAAGCAATTTTAAAAAAATTAAAAAATTTAGATTACTTGTCACACTGGATGCCCAGCAAATACTTTTTGTTTTGTGCTCAAACTTTGGGCATCGATAAAATAGTGAAATGTCGATATTCTTGTTTAGACTAGCTGTCACACTGGAAGCCTAGCAAGTACTACTATTTTATCTGTGCCCGAATTCCGTTTGGGAAATATCGGTATTCTGATTTTACCTAAACTGTTGTGATAAAATTATCAACCTCCTCAGGGAATATAGTCGTCGGCTTATACTTACGTTGAATTTAATTTCTCTCAAAGGTGGGTGACAACGGTGCCGGCAAGACAACGTTACTAAAGATAATAATGGGCATCTTGTCACCATCGAGCGGCATTCGGAGCGTGCACCGAGGCCTTAAGTTCGGCTACTTCTCTCAGCACCACGTCGACCAGCTCGAGATGAACGTTAACTCCGTTGAGCTCCTTCAGAGGAGTTATCCAGGTACGAAATTAGATTGTAAAATACATGCACAAACATACGCGTTTTTCCTTAACATACCTCTTATGCTTTCTCTAAATCCATACATCCTGCCAATCACTTCTGTCGATTTCGGCTACTTTTTAACAGTTTCGCCGCTGACGACCTACTTTGTAGGTTGCCGACAAATGGGCCTCAGTGCTTAAGAACCCACGTAACGAGTCGGTTTAATTATATTTCGCTTGTACTCATGACCTACTGCCGCGAATCAACGAACTCTATACGCCTGCGCGGGTGACCCACGACGCGAGCCACATTTATCGTTTCAACGTTACGACCTACTAGGGGGGGTCAAGTTCTATTGCATTCACCTGTGCTCATGACTTACAGCATGAATCACTTTAACCTTACGCCGCATAGGTGACCCACAAGGTGAGCCATTTTGATCGTTTCACCGTTACGACTGTGCGCACGACCTACGAGGGGGCCCAACTTTAGCACTGCGCGAGGATCAATTTTATGATTTTGCTGTGCCCTTAGAGGGTTTATGTGTGTGCTTTAACTGTATTCTTAAGATCCCATGTAACCATATAATGCATTATGAATCATGATTTTGAGCTTAGCAGCGAAAGTGTTAAACTGCCATTTTGTAATGATGCCCCCAATTTCACCTAGGTACGTCCTCCTAGGTCTGCCTCTTCTCATATTTCCTTTCACACTCGCCCTTTATCCGACTTTTGAAGGATATCTCTGTTGGATGGAAAAAAAAAATTGTTGTTTCATGCAAAAATGCAATCCAGTCGACCAAAATGTATGGGAGAGCTGATTTTTTTTCGCGATTTCTATGTTGGTCCCGTAGAGAATGTTGTTCAGTTTGATGGTCTGATCATCTTCTTAAGAAACCGTCAGCATATAAACTTGGACCGTTTATATGTCCTCCGTAAGTCGACTTCCTTTTATCCTTTCGACATGTACAAACTATCGAAGCATTCCGTTCTCCACCATAACCATATCTCTATTCAAACCACAATCTTCTCTAATCATAATATTCTTCACTTGCCTTCACTTTCATGACTGTTATCTTGAAATCTGTGTTCAGACTTAGTTTAGTACGATTTCTCTTCTTGTGCGAGATTCTGCTTTTGTCGACATGCGCTCTCTGAAAAGCCCGGGAAGACATAATTTTCTATGCAGCGAAAGCGAGTCGCGCGCGTGTAGAAAAATCGTGTCAGAGGGGCATAGTTGAGTTTTTCAAAATTCTGTCTAAAATAATAAAATCTTTCGTTTAAATTTGTAAAATTTTACATTAGAACTTTGTTCACATCCTTTAAATAGACCCATTGAAAAAAGACATCACAGTGTACAAAAATAACGTTCATTCATCAGGTAAAACAGTAGAAGAATACAGAAGACAGTTGGGTAGTTTCGGTGTGAGCGGCGACCTCGCCTTACAGACCATAGCGAGTCTCTCCGGAGGGCAAAAGTCCAGGGTAGCCTTCGCCAGCATGTGCATGGGCAACCCCAACTTCTTGGTCCTTGACGAGCCGACCAATCACTTGGATATTGAGACTATCGAGGCGTTAGGGAAGGGGATCAATAAGTATACGGTAAGTTTGTTAACCCACGATACAAAGAGGTGTTAGGGTCAATTCACACTGAAAAAGCAGCGGCGCGCAGCGGCTAAAGGAGAATTTTCGGTACTAGTTAATAAAGTTTATTTACTACTCGTGAATAAAGTTCAAATTTATTTGAAACCATAGACGGGTAGCTCGGCGCCGCGAGCAACCGCGAGCATCCTCGAGTTTCGAGCACACTGTATCCACGTAGTTTACAACGGAAAAGTAGGAAAAAGAGCGAGTCGCCGTGCGGCTGCTCTTTCAGTGTGAATTATTCCTTATAATTTTTCCATAGTATTTATACTGACAATAGTAGTGTGACTAGCGGCCAAGCGATAAGACTATACCGCGCCTATTATCACGTTCGTTCGCGCTCAAATAGAAAGAGAGTTGATGCGCAATAGCGCTATATCAAGCTGCCATGCTGCGCCGGCAGATCACAGTATAATAAGTAGAATGGTTACTGCCTACGCACTGCACATTCACTCAGTTTCGTATGCTTCCCTCTTTTCAGTGCGAGTATAAATGTTATGGTAACTTTAATTATAATCGTATTTAAACTATCAATAATACTTGCAGGGTGGTGTGATCCTTGTATCTCACGACGAGCGATTAATACGGATGGTGTGTAAAGAACTATGGATCTGTGGCAACGGTTCAGTGGCTAGTATAGAAGGCGGCTTCGACGAGTACCGCAAGATCGTCGAGCGGGAACTCGAAGCGCAGAATAAGTAGACAATTACGTACGATAGTGTGCTGGCCTTCTCAAGCAAAATGTCCTATCGAAAGGTACCGCTTGCTTTCACTATTTTTGTAGCTTACTTTAGCGCGATTTCTATAGAAAATGACCAATAATACAGTGGGAAAGCGCGTCGTATAACGCATTTTATAGCATTTAAATATTACAGATGTAGTAATTCGGAATAATCACTTTTTGCTTTTAGGAAATGAGAGTTGTTGTGTATGAGTGTATCACTCGTGAGAATGTTAAAAACAACAAAATTTTAGTTCATATTGTTTGAGAAACCAACGCAGTAACTACTAAAATAATTATCTGTGTAAAAAGTATCCGTAAATTATATTATTGTAATATATGTTTAGCGTTTCATTATTTATTCTTATAATCAAGGTTTAAATGAAAAACTGATAAAATTAATGCAAATTTTTATTTATACCTTCAACCTTCTGTCTTCATTCATTAAATAGTTTTTAGCAACAATTCCATACAGAACCGTGAGTACTCGCAAATATCCATGGCAATTAAAAAAATATAATTAACTTAAAAAGAACTGAATATTTACAAATTAAAATTCATAATAATACATAATATACAATTAAAATAGTGACTAAAATAGTAACAGAATAGAGTTAAAACCTTAAAACTCTTTCAGTTGAAAATTCCGTATTGAATCCAGATGCAGTACTCAACTCAAGCCATCTTGAGACATACTTTGTTTTATAAATGCAAATTTTTGTTGATATAATGGTATTGTAAAGGGAAATGCACTGTCCTATGGAATAATTTTAAAAATCTTTGTCGGAAATTGGTTTTGATTAATACATAAATATTTATGTAAGAATTAATATGGTATACAAATATCTATACCTTAACCTAAAGTTAATCATTTTAACGGGTTCTTAACGCGTTTTTATTGATTTTGGAGTTCCTGTCATCCCTTGATCATGGCAGTTGTAACGCTGCTGAAATATCGAAAACATCTAAATCAATAAAAAAGCGGTAAAAACCCGTTAAAATGATTAACTTTAGCTTAATTAACTGCGTAACTCTGAAAAACTGTGTTATCTATACCTTTTCGTATTATGGCAATTTATGATTGTGAATATAGTAAGGTAAAAATTATAAGTAACGCTAGCAGATCACAAACATTCCTAATCTAAAATTATGTCCAGTTGGCAAAGACAAATGGCGGTTGGATCACACGGCTCTTACTAACTAGCAAGAGGGGTCGATGATTTAAAAATATAATTTACTGATGTTTCTTGCGCCTCGGCTTGGTTTTATCGGCATTCCTTAATACTTCGGCGTAGGAGAGCTCAAGTTTTCTCAGTTTGTGTATTTCCTGTGATGCAGTGCTCTGTTTTATGTCCCACGAGTCGGTCTCGGGATTCCAGCCCTGGTAGATCTTGCCGGTCCGGCCGCTTGCGCTTGGCGTAGGTGAATTCATGTTCCTGTTGTAAAACTGAAGAGTAGACCCGTTCCACTCGGTCTCGGCCGCTCGCGCCAGAGGACTTACCTCGATCGGTCGGTAATCTCTCCTCTTCTTATTTGATGACTTCTGGTACGTGATCTTCGGGGGCGACGGGAAAACGGGAGAGTCTGCTCCTTGACGGTCCTGGCTGTGTTTGCGATTGCGATGTCTGGACTTCTTTCTAGTTGCCGCTATGTACTCCAGGGGTTGGCGCACCAGCGGCGTCAATACCCGCTCTTTCTCCTTTTCTTTTTCCTTCTCCTTAACATGATCTTTTTCTGGTTTAGGTTTCTCGGCGGTGCTCGCCTCTACTGGTTTGTTTTCTTTGTTCTCAATTTCCTTCTTCTTTACGGGTTCAGGAGCTGGTTCGGGTGCTGGAACTCTTTCTTTCAGAGTAGGTGTTTCTGGAGCAGTCATATCGGAGACTGGAATCGATTGTTCAGACATTGCAGACGATAGGACGCTCTGAGTGTCGTCAGTAAAGTTGCCGGGCGCCTCCTCGTTCGCCGGGGTCACGGGTGGGACTTTGCCGGCCGTGGTATCATCAAGGAGTGGTAGTTGTTCTCCATCGTCCTTATTCTCGGCCGCTTTCTTGAGGATGGTGAAGATTTCCTTGAACAGTACACGGTATTCGGGTCTGTTGCGGAAGCGACTGTCCATCGGGCTGACGTCATCGTAGATGCTGAAGCGATAGTCTTCACCGTCAGCGATGGTGCAGAGGAACGAGCCGGGTCTCTCGCGCTCTGTCTGAGTAGCTTTGTTGCTGGTTTCATCGGAGAAACCTGAGCTGGACGTCTCCGCCTCGGAGAAATCTGGAGTTTGAATGATCTTCTTACGGGATGTAGTGTCAATTTTCTTTTGAACGTCCTTCTGGGCATCCTCGCCATGGCCACTTTCCTCGTCGGTATCTTTGACGCTGAAGTGGCTGTAATCTCCAGAAGTCTGCAGCTCGTCCTGAAGGGACAGGGGCCCGGATGTGTTTTGTGCGGTGGGCAGAGTGTTCTGTTTGTTCTTTCTTATGTTCTTGACCTGTGATAGTTGTACTTCGAGAAGTGCCTCGTACTTCTGCACAAGTTCTCTGTAGGGATTCTCGTGGCCATCTTCTTTGTTTGCCCATATACCCTGCAGTAGCTTCTCTTTCGCGTTCTGTAAAATATATGCAAATTTTACATGTCATAGTGTAAGATGAAATTATTACCATATTTTTAGTTTGTATATTATCAACGTGTGAAATTTGATGTAGTATGAAATGGTTACTCTCGCTAGATTTATTGTTATGATTTTTAGATTATGCATTGCGTTGAAATTAATTTTGATAATGATCAGTAATGTGCTAGCTAGTTTATTACTGTATTCGAATGTTACAATAATTATTTGTAATGCTTGTTATAAAGAAGAAGAATGGTATTTGATCAGTTGATCTCACAAATGAGCAAAACTACGATGATAGTTGAATAAGACTCATAAATAAGATACTTACACAACATTTTAAATATTAATTGAACATACACCCATTACATCACATATAGGTAATTGGTTTAGTAATAAATAAATAAGTAGGTACGTAATTATTTTATAATTAATACTCAGTTACAAAACCATAAATTTTACATCCAGCCCGAAATTACTAGCAAGTAAATATATTATACGAAAAACTTCAATACAGAAGTACGTTGACCTTACATGCAATTTTGTTATCTTTTGTATAAAGTAGAGCGGTTAACTCAATATTACATAATGACCTTCACCAATATTTTGTTAGCGTGCACTGGCTTAGCCTAGTAACGTGTCAGTAATGGACGTACCTTCAACTACATACGATATATCCAAAGAAAACTACTGCAAATGCGCTTCATAATGCATATGCAAAGCGTGATCAACAACATCAGGGGCAGTTGGAAAAGCTTTGTCGCCTAAAACGAGCGAAACATTAACATGAGAATTTGAAAGGGAAATCCAATGCCATGTTTTCGTATGCTTCTAATGCTTGGTAGAACGTTTTCCAATGATAGTGAGAGTGCGTGACATGTTTAAGAAATTAGATGGAAATTCTGAGAAACTTTGTATAAAGTTAAAACAGAATGTTGTTGTAAGTGGTTTACGGAACAATTTGCCTAATTTAATTTAATTAAGCGGAGATTAGTGTTGTTAATTATTTTGCGTATAGCTGGATTGTGAGTTAATAATGTTACATTATTCTTTACAATTTTACAAGAAAGTTTTACCACACTTAGTTTCTGAAGAGCCATATAATTAGTTTCACGTTTATTTGAAAAACGGCACTTAAAATCAGTCACTAAGAAAAATCTGAAGGTCTTTCCTTATGGCCTTTCGAGGTAGGTTTTTCAGAAACCATGTGTCAGATTTACATTGTGTTAAAGAAGAACATAAAACAATAGTACAAAAGAGTAGAAGCTTGGATAGTTGTGAAATATTTACATGCAAATTATATTTTTCAATACATACGTCGAATTTGACAAGTTTGCTGTTGACGTGGTCCTCCCGAGGACTGTCCTGGCCTGACGGAGTTAGGATCAGAGAGCTGATGGCGCTTCTGTCATCGTCGTCTCCATCTAGCATGGATGACATATCGTCGCCTCGCTCGACTCCTCGCAGACATCTGATGCATAGCTGTCCTTGTCTGGAAATAGCAAGTAAAGAATGTGAACCTATTTGTAGAAAATCAAGATCAGTAAAACAGATTACAGGTGGATAGTGAACGCTTGGGGAAATTGGTATGGATTTTCGCGCAGGATGATGACGTAAAAAGCGACTGTGTGGGCCTCGGCGTTCGCGCGTCAGCCGTCTCCCGCTTCCCCTCGCCAAATAGACCCGAAATTGATTTCTGCGCATTCAAGGTCATCGCTCATGATTCGTTGCGCGGTCTGATTAATTTTCTAAAATCCGTAAACCTGCATCAGAGTCGAATTCCATAATTAATCTTACCTTACTTCCTCAAGGATAGAGAACTCCTCTTGCATCGATTTGGGTTCGTCATCCCTCTGGTGCCAATTCCTCAATTGGTCTTGCAGTCTGTTATTCTCCTGAACCATGGACGCCAGTTGTTCCTCTAGTTCCGTAACTCTCCTTTGTTCTTGAGCGAAAGAAACTTTACTTTCCCTGAGCTCATCGCTTAGCCTGAGCAGGTCCTCGTCCTCTTTAGTCAGTTCTGGGAGAGGGGCGATGGTTTTCAAGGGCGTGCTGCAACCAACCACCTTCTTGTTGTTGGGTGTGACTGGCTCCAACTTATGTTCCTTCTCTTTGGGTTTTTCGTTGTTTTCTGGTTTCCTTTCAGCCCGTCGCCGGGTGATCTCTAACTGGGCATTGAGGTCGTCTACAGTCTTTTGTAGTTCCTCGCATTTGCTTTCCAGCGTTTCAATGTTGGCGCACAATCTGAAATTGAGAATTGAATATATGGAATTAAATTATCCAAAAATCTTGAAATTCTTCTTTGGTCAGCTAATTTTGCAATTTCAATCATGTAGTAATTGGAAAAATATGCGGAAATTAACGTCCCATGGTGTAATTCCACGATGTCTATGACCCAAAAGAGTTCTAGAAAACATCGTTCACGTAATTTATGGGAAACATTTCTAACAATCAATGGGAAACTTACATATGTAAATGGACTTAAATTGCAGATGACATTATGTCTCTAACATAATGTTACCTGAAATATAAGTCTTGTGCCTAAGCCACAAGTTATAAAATGGCTTGATTAGAGAGACTTCGTATACAATGAAATGAACAAAATGCGTAGGTTTTTTCTGAGACGGTATGCATGTAATGAGCTCACGTTTTAATGTGTTTCTTGTCTGCGGCATGGTCGACGGCTAATCTGTGGTTCGCTCGCTCCAAGTCCTGGATGCTGACCTCTAGCTGCTCGTAGATTCTCAGTCTTGAGTCGTTCACCTCGCGCAGAGCGACGGTTTGTTTGGTTAAGTACTGGAAAGATAAACGATTGCATTATAATTATGTATGAATATGTGTTGGGAAATAGAAAATGATTGCCAGTACGAAGGTGAGATTTTACAACTTAGATAAGTTTATAGAGAATCGTGAATCTTCCGCCAGGGTAGGTGTTATTGCGATTCTACTGATTTTGGTTGTGTGCAGTTTGTGCGATTGTAGATTGTAGTTACCTTTATAGTCAAACCATTTGGGAGTTTATATGCGTTTCTTGTGGTTTTAATTCTTTAATATAATATAAATACCAAGAATTGCGCATTGTCATATTAATATTTTCTTTTACACTACTAATTTTACACTGAAAAATGAGAGGACTTTTTATTTAAATTATTTTTGTCAATCCCGAATTGGGTCGACTAAGGCTGACTTGCACCAAAAAGTATTTAGGCTTAAACATGTTTAAATATGATGCTGTCACTGTCATGTATGAGCAGTGTGAAGGATATAACTATCACTAAATACGTTTAAGTCAAAATACATGTTGATGCAAGCCGGGCTAAGTCTATTAGTAAACTCAAATACTATATGATAAGGATAAAGGAAAAATTTTTAATAATATTCTTCGTCGACATTATTATTGACTGTGTCCATATTCTCTGATTATCTCTATTTTATTCTTTGATTTCCAATTTTAAAATTGTGGCTCCGTCGTCGATCATTTTGCCAATATACAGTGCAAATGTGCTTGGCGTTTTTCGGTAATAGATATTTGACTGATCTCAAGGATTGTTTCTTTACAAAAACACACTTGAGCCACCACAAAATGGTGGAGCTTCGTTGCACGCCGGGAAGCAGGCAACCGACACGCGACCACCCAGTAGCAGATTTGCAACGCGACTCTCGACTGTGTCCTCACCTCGATTTCCTGCGTTTGATCCTCGATGACATTCTGGTGCTGGCGTAGAGCGGTTTCGAGTTCCTTGTTCCTTTCAAGCAGGGTCTTTCCTAGTTCCGCAGCTAACTGCAAATCTGAAACAAATAAAACGCAATTTAGCATACAAATTCTCTTCAAGTATATACTTAGATTAAACACGTTTTAAACCTGTTGATTTGCTACAGAAATTTTAACGTTAAGGTAAGTGACTGTATTCGATTATAAACGCAGGGCTTAGTAAGAATTTAATCGGTGTATGAGAAAAAATTATACCTATTGTCGTCTAATCTACGAGAACTGCACAAGTATTTTGTGCAATCTATTTAGTTACGATAGGAAGATTTACATAACCAACAGTGCTCCTAACCAAGATTGTTACCATTTAAATAACAATGTAATGATAGATGTGGTGCATTTTTTCAGTAATATCATTATGCTGATACATCCGTTTAACATTAGCATTATTAAACAAATCGATAATTATTTAAAACAGCAAAAACAGATCTTTTGCTGTTTTCGAGCAACTGGCCTACCAGTGCGAAGGTGACAACTGCAGCTCGGACAAATATTACCTACATAAAATAGACGAAATCACAATCTCGTATTCCCCTGTTTCCTCCTCCAAAATTAGACCGATTTTAATATTTTTGTTAAGATGAAAAAGAGTTAGGCTATCTCTGTATGCTTTCCTTTTATTGTTTATATTCGACAAATATGTTTGCTGGATGTCTGCAAACAATTTTAGAAGGATCCTAGTTCTCATACTAATTAATTTATGGAAAAAAACAATACATGGTAGTGGTAACGTAGATTACAATTAAAAATTGTTTTGCTCACAATCCAGGGGAATACGTTTGTATGGACTAAACGGCCGGCACCCGCCTTTCCTCTTAAGGACACAGACCGGCTTCGTTGCGACATTAGACAGCTGTAGCAGACGCCTGGATAATTGACCATCTGCACTGCGCAACGCTAGTCTTAGCACCTTACGCCTTTCTGCGTCATTTAGAGTTGCGACTCGCGTTCGTACTCTTTCGACATTTGGAACATTGACGCTTTATTCAAACACTTGCTACACTATTGAAACAAAAAGAACGTATGTCTCGAGCGTTCCTTTTAATACCGTGAAAGGTAAAGTGAATATTGTACATTAACCTTCTAGAGAGAACAAAACGCTAATATTTATGTTGCACGAAATAGAGGTCAATGTAGACACGCGGTAGATGAAAGTTGACGCGGAGATAAAGAGCGAAATTTTGATTTATGAACGTAATGAATGGCGAATTAGAAATAATTATAGGTAAGTAGTTTAGAATTCGATATCAGAATGAAATGGTAAGCTTCTGAGAAACTTGGCAGATAGGTAAATAACGCGTTCACCAACCGTGAATTTTAAATCCATTGTTTAACTGTTGCAGTTGAGCAATATTTCGAGCGAAGGAATGTTTAGAAAAATACATCTATAGGTAGTTTGTAACAAGATACGAATATTTAACTGATATTAGTTAGTTTGTAAAAACATTTCGCGCTCTGAAAATCATCTGTTGAATTCCGAAGTGTCTAGTAGCGGAAGCACGTTCCTTGGCAGCAATAAGAATAATTCATTGCAAGTCGCCTGCAACCACTACCTATTTGTTTAAGTAGGTATCTGTTATGGTAAAATCCATCTGTCTGCTTATCTATGAATTAAGTATAGAGGGACTAGGAAATTTATTATTATTCATTCCAACATGATAATGAATAACTGTTTTTCCCGAAACTTTATATTGAGTTCTACGCATATTGTGCAGGTACGCAAAGTTGTTCAATGGATTTTAATGAAATTATAATTATTTAAAATATTCTTACCTACTCTATAAGCAAATTGAAAAGACTGTTCGGTTGATGATCGTTTAACAGTTAAATTTTGAACCTTAGAGGTTTTAGATAACCTTTTTTCTGAATCTGTAATTATGTCTTTACAGTTAAGGGTGTTGTGGAATTTAGAATGAGTATAATTCTTATAGCCTTCTATTTACTACCTCTATTGTGTTTTAGGTACTAAGGAAAATTTTGTAAAAAGTATTTTGTTATGTCTTTAGTTAAGTGGTCTAGTCTAGTCTACGCACCGAGTTAAAAATGCTATATTTATCTAAGTGTAAAAACAAATTTTCCGTTGTATATACACAGCATTAAGACAGCAACATGTTTAATAGATATTTGCTATAGGTACGTAAAAGAAAATAAATCTTATACTAAGTAAGCAAATCGTAAATTTTATGAAGAAAAAGAACATGTTTAGTTATGCGCCAGCGAATAAGTCGGAAAATTCTTTAACACCACTTCGAACAGACTCAATTATGCAGCTATTATCTAACTCTAGACTGTTATTAATGCTCGATTGAAAATAATACGCTTTTTCTGACGCTATTGTTTGAAAAGAAGTTACAATAAATACCTAGTAATTAGGATGACTGTGGGCGATGTACCTAGTGGTAGCCATATAGTAGTAATAAAATAACTGGTAAAGTACATAGTGAGTAATAAAGGCGGTCTTCAAATATGATTTATCCCATTCTAGGAAGAAAGACAGAAAAAGTTTCAACACACCTTTGCTTTACAAGCCCGGGTGCCAGAAACCCGGCATCCGGGCTTGTATGGTCGCGTTACGCTGTTTTGGCCAAAGAAATCTAAAAAGTGCAATTAATCAATACCGCCCACTACCGTTTAAAATTCTTGAGTTGCCTCTGGCCATCCGGTCGCTAGCTGCCGCAAATACAATTTCTCTAATTCAAACCCACGTGCTTTATTAGAGGGGGAGCATACAAAAAATCCAATCAATAATAACGACCCATAGAAAGAAACAGTGAAAAACAATCTAATGTAAAACACAATAGATCTAAAGTACTTAGCTCCGGATTGCAATCGCTAACTTATTATAGCGAAAAGAGGTTATTATGAGAAACTTTCTCGCACAATGATATTCAGATCACTGTGGCTGATCTAAATCATTTGCACTCACCGAGAGAAAAATGACTCTGTCTCGGTCCGGTAAATGGACATTTAGCTTAGAATAGCTGTGCCCGTGACTTCTTCGTTCGCGATAAAATATAGGCTATATTTTATCGCGAACAAAGTCACGAGCATCAGCCATATTACTCAGGGATAGTGTAGCCAGTAGGACAGAATAGTATATAGTATATATAGTTCTATATACAGAACGGCCACTCCCCGCTCCCCTCTGACTTCAGATCACCACCTTACCTCATACATTCTGGGAAACCTGAGGGAAATCGAGCAAGGGAATGCAGTCAGGCGTGCGCACCAGTAGTATTTGACTTCATAAAATTGAGCCGTTTCAGTGCATAAAAACGTCGAAAAATAACGCTAATTTTACATTTTCAGTAATATTTTAGCTCAAATACTATTTTTAATACAGAAATAACAATAAAAAGTAACGAAATATAGATGATGTGCATACGATGCATGGTAAGTCAACCCTACACATATTTCAAAGACAATTTGCACCAAGTGCACATGTTCAAACGCCATCATGTCAAATCGAAAACGTTGTTTGAAGTGCCGAACCTGTACCAGTAGTGTAGCTATCTATTAGTGAAATAATTTTAATAATTGGTTAGTAGTTACAGAGATAATCTCTAGATATCAATACAGGGTCTAAGGAAAAGAATCATTAACCTTTAAACCACATACTCTACTCATCAAACTGAACATCTTTTACTATGGGAGCAAACAGATCAGAACAAAAAAAATCTGCTGTCCCATACATTTGAATCGTGTAGGCGCTGCGTCGGCATATTAAGTTAGACCCTGTATAATAAAACTGTAAGAAAGAATATATCATGTGCTAGGAATAGGGAGCCCTTATAAAAAATGAGCTATCATTAAAAAGTAAAAAAATACTGAAATTTGTTGGTGCTGAGGTAATCAGATGGGATGTTGGAATACAATAGGATAACAATGCACTCACAGCCGTAATAAAGGGTGCCTTTTTGGTTTTCTTTTGTCGATTCGATGGCATGTCATTAGGTACATACAACGTGTTAATGAATAAGCGCAAAACCTCATACACCCCAACTGATTTATAACAAAATAATTAGACTGAAACAATAATTTAATTATTTTTATAGTTAAAATTTAAAGTTATTCGCATTTTAAGTTTTCGGGCAAAAAATATTTTTTATAATTTCAGCAATGAATGAAAGCGCTAGCGTGCTCATGGATACATTTTAAGAATCTTGTTTTGGTAGTAAGTAGGGTGAGTGTGCCCGTGCGGTGGGTAGAGATCGAGTTCAGCAAATTTTAAATTTTACAATCAAATTATTTAATATTTTGAAAAAAATTACCTATGTTGAAAACATGATAATTCAATTCTGCTCTCGATTCTAAACAAACTGCTTTCTAGTTTTGCGTTAATTCATTAACACTTTGTTTTCTTATCCCACTATGAACCCTAAAACACTTTGAACCTAGACTAGTGACGCGACGATTATATGTTAATTTGTTCATTATTCAAATTATAATGACCTGGCATCAGTGACTTCCAAGGGTGAAATACGTAAACAATAATGACGTTTGTAATTAGTTATGTAGGTAATTTTAAGCGTTTTTAGTGTCATAAATTTTGTACATATTTGGTAATTGACGGTAAGTAGGTACTATCTAAGAATGCTGGTTATAATTGCACATTTTGATGACTGTCTTAAAATAAATGAATTATAAACCTGCAGTATCTTTAGTGCCGACAGGACTTTAAAAAAATCAGTAAGTACCTAAATAATAAATGTGAAAAGTTAATTTTGACAGTTATATTCATATAGTTCAGTAAAAAATTGTTCATTCCCAAACGTGTTGTGAGATCAACAACAATCATCATCATCATCCGCCTATCATCGTCCACTGCTGAACATAGGCCTCTCTCAAGGCGCGCCACAAAACTCTGGTCTCGGCCTTCCTCATCCAGTCGGTCCCCGCTTCTTTTTTTAGGTCGTCTGTCCAGCGAGCAGCACGGCGTCCCACACTACGCCTACCAACAACAATGCTACCTGCCAATTATTTTAAATATGTACACGAGCTTCATAATTTTAGCTAAAATTGAGTTCAAAGTCCATAACTAGACAAACTAGTTTTAAAAGTAAAAAAATCTATACACATTACAATTTACAAAGATGACTTTTAAAAACAAGTGTAAAGAATTGCTTGACCAATTCTATAGTTTAAAAGTCAAACGGGCATGCATTGACTCACACATAACGTACAATGGATGATGCGTGAACCAAATATGTGTCACACTACGCCGAACATTCAGCCATCTATTTCTTCTATCTAATCTCTAATTAGTCTAGGTAAAATAAGGTTTGAGATTGCATTAAAGACACTTTAGTAAATTGTGTTTGAAATAATTTTACTGTTAGTTTAAAACACTTTTGTCGAGATTTCGTGGTTGTATTGGCTCAGGAACCTGAGAAATACCTTAAAATCGATATAAATGTACAAAGGGCAAGCTTATTTCGAAAGATATTTTTTCCAGCATACTAGCAAATTTAATGTGTACAAACAAACAGTAAATAATTTAGTTTTGAGGTTATAATTTTCAAAGACTTACAAAATATTAAATATCTACTCAACTTTACGGTATTAACCGGGGATTATTATTGTTATAAATAAAACGTATTGAATGAAACCATCCTGTACAAAATCACCAGTTTTCCATTTTTTGTTCATACCTAAATTTAATATTTTGTAAATGTCTTAATTATTCAATAATAGACAACAAAAAGTCGGGGATTATTGATAATTTATGATTTTCAGGTATTTATCTACTATATTCCAAATTATCACCAAAAGTGCAATTAATGCAACCTTCTCCATACAAAAATCCGTAGATTTCCCCGACTAAATTGCTTTACTACAGCTTTGCTCACGTTAACAGTTTCTAAAAGGTTGACATGGTATCCTTTATTAGTTAATGGGTTTAGATAACAACTGATTTATTGTTATTGATACTTTCTTAAATCTGTTTTCACCTAGGACTTAACCTAGTGTAATTTAGTTTAATTGACTTGACTTTAGCTTTTTTTTTAAATGGGAAAGTTGTCTTCTTTTTATTTCCTCACTTAAAGAAAACCTCCCGTTTAAAATTCTGGTTGCCAGGTACCCATTATTTAGGGCCTGTTTCACCACTTCTGAATATGTTCCTAAAAGCTTATCTGACAGATGATAGTTTGACATATTATCGTTCATACAAAATATTTCAAAACGTTTCTGTCAGATAGGCTATTAGGAACATATCCAGAAGTGGTGAAACAGGCCCTTAGTATTACATAAATAGTTGAATAACACACATAAACAGAAAACACGATTAACAAATTATATTTGTTTATAATTACTTACAACCTTTGTATGTAAATCATATATTTACTAACGAATCCGTTAATGAGACCAAAGTAAACCTTAATCTTTATTAAACATTCCATTCTTTGTTCGTTTCACCATTTACCAAAACAAATTTGGAGCATATTACCTTTTAATAAAGATTGTTCTGTTAACATAGTTACTTAGTTTATTCCCAGGATGGTTTATTTTGTTATTGAATTATTGAACTGAACAGTTATTTGATAATTACTAAGAGAATTGTGTTTAAATAGGTAGATTAGAAGTTCTTAGATTTCTTTTATCTCTAAGTCTACCAAAAAGTACAAGAGAGTAGATACTAAAATATCTTCAGGTTATTTAACTACAATCAACTTTCTAATGTTTATAAATAAGCAAAAGTCATAATTTGGATGGTACATAATCCATATCCCAACGTCTATCTCGTGCAAAATTAGGGCAAGTTTATTGGAAAACCATGGATAGGGTGTTCTAGTTATCTAAATCCAACTAAAAATTTTCATATTCATTTTAGAAATAATTAAACAAAGTTAAAAAAAACATGTTAGCCTACCTGTACCTAAAAAAATTATAAGTATAATTTTTTTATGCCATTTGTGAAATACATTTGCATTTTTTTATACTAGAAGTAAATCCAAGGAAAAATCACCACGGGACCTTCAACGGGAAATACTAAATTTTTGTACAAATTTTACACAGTGTATGTAAACTCATAACCAGTACAAATAAAAAAAAAAACTGATTTATAAATAATAAATATAAATTTTAGTACTAAAAACTAAAAATACGTAATTTAGTTGGATTCGTTAATAAAGCATTTTAATATCATTTTTCTAAACGATCTAGCAAAAAAAAAATTGCTGTTTATAAAATTATTTCCTTTCAACCCGTATTTTTACTGGGTTAGAGCTGTATCGCATGACTCACTCTATAATGGGAAGATTAGCCAGTCCAGCATCTGTCGTATCGAGGCTGACTGCCCAGACAAGACGTCCTTTTATCTTAGACGAATTATATACGGACCCGCCTCGCCTTAGCATCTCCCCTCTGCCAACGTGCAAGATCAAAACATCTTACGCATTTACATACAATTTTATACCTTATCACTAAACGCGACAGCCTATAATTGCGGAACAATAATTTCGAACTTATGACGTTTGGGGTTCACACGACACTGTTTTTCATGATTTTTAACATTCAAAATTAGAATCTAAACTAATGGCATAAAATTCAAAGTTGCGTATCTCGTGCTACCTCGCCCCCACAAAAAGTGTCAGAAAAATTTGTTACTAGAATTACACGCGTAACTAGTCCTCATATAAGTAGTCTAAGTTTTATCTTAGACGTATAAGTAGTCTAAACCTTTTATTCATGAGATGATATTGATAGCAAGAAGTTCGTGAGATGAGAGCTTTTATCGTTCCTTCTAAAACGCCGTAGACAGCAGTTTGAAGCCAAAAACAATATTAGATGTTTGGTCTCCTGTTCCCTTCACCTTCTCCACTGAACGGTGATAAGATCGGTAAACACATATCACATCACATCTGTCATATTTTACTTTGGTGGATATTAATTAAGCTTAATACCTATTATCTTTAATGTTGGAAGGCGGCGGCCGGCCTAGACGTACATAAACGGACCAAATTGGCGACGTGCTTAAAAAGGGCCAGGTCAGATCTACCCGAAACCGACGAGCATGCATGAAAGGACTAAAGAATGTGGAGGAAGCTATACTCCATTCCAAATAGGGGCGAAAAGAAGGTAAAAAGGGTTCTTTAAAAGTACACACTTTAAAGAAATACTAATATTTTATCAAACAATAAAATGGTGATGTTGAAAGACCTAAAGAAGCAGTGGTGTCCACATGTGGTTCGTCTTTAAAATCATTCTGTAATCAAACACTGACATAAGTGTCTCGAATTTTTATAAAATTATCACGGTCTGAAAAGGTTTCATTGTCCTGCTTCTGTGATCTTCTTTTTTTCGTCTTTATTTGACATATAGTATGGAGAGGTTTGTCAGGATCGTAGCAGGTCACGTTCCGTTGTCTCTGCCTTCCCCAGTGGGAGACAGGCGTGAGAATATGTATGTAATACCTAATACATAGGTAGTTTTAGAAACTTGGCTAACGTGTAGGTAAATATTAACGGCTAAACAAATAACAGTGCGAATGTCACTGTCAGTCTCATTGGGTTATACCCAAGAGAGTTAGGACCGCAAGCTGGCCCACTTACGCAAATACGTGGTTGATTTATTTAAAGTAAACTGGAAAATTTAGATTTTAATAGTTTTCTCACTAAGTATGTTGAAACATTCAATGGATACTCGTTCTTACTTATTTCATAGTTAGTTACTCGAACAAGTTATATCCTAGGTTTAGCAAAGCCAATTGTTGGAATGCAATAACCATCTTTTGTTTGTTAAGGAATTACATAGTAACATTCTTACATAAACCCCAATTATACCGAATCCTATGTCCCAATGTTACAAGTCTGTAATTGTATGTAATCATGACAGTGTTAGACACACTCGTATTTCTTGTTCATATGCCAATGGATTAAGGTCCGAATTGGTATTACATATTTTTGAATGTCCAGTTTTACCATTAACATAACATATCATGATAAGGTAAACGGTCTTCTATTGTGGACGTGTACGTAATTGTATAAGCAGTTATATTTCTACTGTTATGTTGGTTGCACTCTTTAGAGCGTAAAAATACTCAAAGTAGCACTTTTTATGGTAATCAGCCTACCGTCTATCAAGGTTTATTGCTTTTTGTTCGATTATGTATTGCATCAGCTCATAACTTAGAGAGAGAAAAAAATATTAGTGACGAAGTTGGTAAATAATTATACGTAGGTCATCTCCTTGCCCAAAATAAGTAAATCATGCTACTGATTGGACTAAAAGATGATCCACCAGTCTATTGGTCTTAAAGATGAACTATAAGTCTACTGGTAGTTCATCTTCGCAAGTAATGATCCAACTCTTGCCACATAACCAACATAAAAGTTTATCAATCTTCAAACATTGACGAATTGACGTGATAATTAGCCTCATATCGTCAGATCCAACGATAAGCGGTGCAACGATTTATCTTTCACGGGTATTTTCATCCTCATGAAATAATTGTTCCATTTCATACCATTGCCACCAAACATCGTGAGGTAACAAAAAACTCAGACCACAGCTGAAGTAAAAAACATCACCGTAACGCAAACAATTCCATGGTTAAAACTCAAAATTTGATGCAATGCGAATTGGTTGGCGAGCGTAACGCCGGCCGTTGTGCCTCTCACACAGCCTTGCCTTGCGTAAGGAATGCTAACCTTCGGTTCCTTGCAGGCACTCCAGCTCCACAGTGTAGTCCCACAGGTCCAAGGAGTTCAGTCCATTTAGCTCCCAAGAGTTGATGGAGTCACACTGCTCCGTCTCCTCGCTCATCTTCCATCAATCACACACAAACGTACAAAGGTCACCGAAGACGTCTCCGTCGCTTTAACTAGTGTCTGTTGCAGTCATAATTTATTGTTGTTTTGCTAGAACGAAATTGTTGAGCGGCGTGCCTGCTGCGGCGGCACGGAACGGACTGAGGCCGGCACCGACGCAGCCAACCAAACCGCACGGCAATTACTGTTCGCCATCGCCTGTCCGCCCCAATCTCATTTCAATCTTGTCTTTCGATTGCTCGCCGATAGCACAGGAAATTAACAAATGTTATCTTACAGATGCAACACATAATTGAACAAAAAATGTGCGGAGAAAGTGTTTTGGCCATTGCCCCGTGATCGCTGTGCGCCACGGGCTATCAATCAGATCGTTTGGTATGGAAATGTGCTTCTAGCTGTTAGATATACTTAGATAGGTATTATGTTCGGTTAGCAAAGAAAGCGTCCGGTGTTGTTCATCCGTTATGCTTTCTCACGCTTTATATTTGCTTTCATCAATGCGTCAATTTATCATATGCATCAGATAGGTAACTTATGACGTCAGTTCGCATTTTTGCTCTATCTTATTATTTTCTATCCTTCTAAATACTTTAGATTTCAGGCATAAGCATTCCTTACTGACCTTCGCGATAGCTTTCTTGCTTTTCGCATTTCGTCACAGTTTGTTACGGATTCTTGCATAGTTTGCAGTGTAATAACAGCTTACTAGTATTTTCTGACAGGTGCGTGTATGATAATGATTTTTTTCTAAATCTAATGACTTAATTGTCGCGTGTGAGAAACAGGTATGATAATAGGCGGCGAGGAAATGGCTGCTGTAGCGATGCGCCTGCGCTGGCTTCGACGCTAGTTTGTATCGCTTGATCAGCCGCACTTGCTGTGTGCCTAATGCAGTGCGCTCGACCGAGACGAGACTCGATGTCATGTTAAACCCAAACCACAGAATAGGTAATAGTATATAGTTCTACATACAGAATGGCCACTCCCCGCCCCCCTCTGACTTCAAATACCCCGCCTAACCTCACACTTCTGGGAAACTTGAGGGAAGCCGAGCCAGGGGAATGCAGTCAGGCGCGCGCACCCGTAGTATTTGAAAAATAAATTTAATTGAGTCTTTGCAGTGCATAAAAACGTTGAAAAATTACGCTAAATTCACATTTTCGGTAATTCTTTTACGTATGTGAACTTATGACCATAATCAGATTTAGGGTGGCCAGAAACGTTGCTACAGCTACCAACTATCTTTTCAAACGTAGCCGTAGAAGTTTGATCTGTAGAAAGATCAGTGGCGAATCTGGACCCAGTCCTTTTGTGAAAACTTAGAGGATCCTACTTATTTTTCAACTAAAAAATCTACATCATTTATAAGTTGGAATTCAACAGTAACAATTAATACTAAATTGAACAAGTCAGCCAAAAAGCAGTAGCATAATGCAGCCATGAATGAGTAAGACTATGAGGTTCATACTAGATTCAAAAGGTATCATAAGGAGAGAAATCGTTCCTCTAACTTCTACAGGATACAACAAAAAATTTTTTTTTAGGTATAACTAATTAAAAAACTACACGTATTGTTAAGTTTCATTTATGTTCGGTCCTTCTAAGACAGACCGAAATAACTGAGTGACCATCTTGCCACTTCTTTATATTTTAGTGATCGACTAACATTTTATCAATTTGTTGATAAAACCAATGTCTACGTTAATCTGTAGTAGATTATCATAATATTAATTGTTCAGAAGTGTTGTAATTTAAAGTTTATCTAAACCGGATTACTACAAGGACCAAAGATTATTGGTGTTACATTGACGTAATAAATGTGTGAAATGGGATGGCTTAAAAATCAGGATTACTTAAAATACGTTGTCCATGAACCATTTGTTCTTCTTTTAAATGCAGTGCTTTTTTCTATCCAGGTTTGCATGCATGCGTGCATATGCTCACGACTATATTCCCCGAGGGGGTAGTCAAAGATATTCTGAAACATCAGAACATCCACGTTTCACCAATAGTACCGAAACTCTGTCCAGTGCAACGGGGGGTGAGCCCGTCGCCACTTGTAATGGACAGTGGGTACAATACATGCCTCGAAATTGAAGCATGCAGGTTTCTTCACGATGTTTTCCTTCACCGAAAAGCCAGTGGTGTTACAAATCGTACATAAATTCCGAAAAACTCATTGGTACGAGTCGGTCTGGACGAGGATCGAACCATCGCCTGCTGCACTATCT
This sequence comes from Agonopterix alstromeriana, assembly GCA_963924505.1. Classification (NCBI taxonomy): domain Eukaryota; kingdom Metazoa; phylum Arthropoda; class Insecta; order Lepidoptera; family Depressariidae; genus Agonopterix; species Agonopterix alstromeriana. Next base: position 13,809,857 of record OZ004669.1, read on the forward strand.
CTATCACTGCATCTATCGAGGATTGGCTATAGGTAATTCTACAACGTGTTAATGAATAAGCGCAAAACCTCATACACCCCAACTGATTCATAACATAATAATTAGATTGAAACAATAATTTCATTATTTTGATAGTTAAAATTTAAAGTTATTCGCATTTTAAGGTTTCAGCCAAAAATGATTTGTTATCATTTCAGCAATGAATGATAGCGCTTAGCATGCTCGTGAATACATTTTAAGAATCTTGTTTTGGTAGTAAGTAAGGTGAGTGTACCTGTGCGCTGTGCGGTGGGTTGAGATCGAGTTCGGTAAATTTTAAATTTTACAAACAAATTATTCAATATTTTGAAAAAAAATACCTAAGTTGAAAACATGATAATTCGATTCTGCTCTCGATTCTAAACAAACTACTTTCTAGTTTTGCCTTAATTCATTAACACGTTGTATAATACTTATGACGCATCAAGGCAATCCTACATATCAGAAAAGAGGAGCACCTACAGTGGAAACATTGCATAAAACCATTTAGGAAACGAGCAAAGGAAAATATTATAGCTATAGTACTATATTATGCTATTCATTAATCATTTTAAAAACGAACATTTTATGTAGTTAATGTTCTACGGGTCGTTAATTCAAGGAACTGTAATAAGTTAAATTCCTTTTTTTTTACTTTAACGGATTTTGAAAATGTGTTAATATTTGATTACCTATATTCTACAACTAAATAAAATAAATAAAATTTCTTTTATTTCAGACATTAGGTACCATCCATATGTTGATGAATGGTCTGAATTTTTGAGTAATAATTTATCTTTTCTTCTTAATAATTAATTAGGACCGATAATTACATAATTATATCGAGCCTATACAGCTTGGCTCCCATAGTAAAAGTTGTTCAGTTTGATGGGTAGAGTATGTGGTTTAAAGGTTAATGATACTTTTCCTTACACCCTGTATAGTGAGGGTAGGTTATCGATGTTTTTAATACTTGATCTAGAAAGTGAGAAAATAGCGTTCATGATAACACAATCGTTATCAGCTTTGTACTTTAAATGATTTTCAAATTTCGATATTAGATCTAGTATTAAGTTAAGCTAATTTATAGCCTACAGGATCCCACTACAGTGCAAAGGCTGAGAGGGCCACTTCCACTCACGCTTCTTCGCCATGCTTCCATGGATTTTTTTGCTTCTAACTTTTGATCGCTTTTAACACAATCCACTCATTCCCATCCGATTGCGTTAACGCACAACTCGAATATTCGAGATAGCTGACAAGAATCACACAATTCATCTCAATCAACAAAACATGCCATAATAACAATGTTTCATGTCATTGGTTAGTCACGGCAGACAAACTCATCGTGTTCATTCACATGCCAATTATCATGAACATTTCGTGAACTCGGCTTCAATGCGAGTTCGTGACATTAGGCATCCTACGATCGTGAAATTCGAGTGAAATTTCACTTGTTGATCTTCTGGGACTTGTTTTTGGCTCAACTTTGCTCCGACTTTCAAAAGTTAGGATTGATCTTGAAAACGGTGAAAAGGTTCACCAATGGAATGGAAGAGAGAAATTAATTATAAAGCGTACCCACGCATGGTTTAAACCACTAAAGATCTAAAGAGATATTGTTGATTTTGACTGTTGAATTTGTTATTAAGGATCTATCGCCCGATTTTACTGTAAAATTGGGTAACTTTGTAACCATTTATACATTAAATAGCTATGTCACTTTTTAAGCAGAAAACCTAACCGAACAATCTACAGGACATGATTGATTGACATGACAGAAATGATTTGGTTTTTCTCGAAATCTATTTGAAATAATAAATCTGAAGAAAAAGGAATCTAAAACAACCTCTTTTTTTCCAGTTGTAACCATTTAACTCTTACATTGTTGATCGAAAGAAAATGAAAATTTACAATATACTTCACAATACAAAATAGAATGATTTGATTTTCTTATTTTATGAAAATTCATCTCATTTTTCAAATAAAACGGCTAAATTCTGACCGGAGCCACGCGCTGCGCTCACATCGATTGGTATGGAGAGTCGTGTTCCCGGGCGGACGCCTTAAGTATCACTAACATTGACAGACTTGTCGGTGAAGAAAAACATTGGGTGAAATCTGCAATACTTTCCCCGAATGGTAAAAATCGGCGGAATGTTGAAAAAAGTACTAGCGAACAGTGTACCTAAGCTAAGCTAAGTTGCCTGTTTATCTACCCTTTCTTCTGCTTATGAAGTTCCATCCAAATGAAGTAGATCACTTGCAGTAAAACAAAGATATTTCGTGATGTAACAGCAGATTTGCTGTTAGTTTCATGCGATATAATGATATAGTGCCTAACCTAACAACATAATAGCATGAAATAAGCATCAATCGGGCTATTTGTTAATGCTACAATTTGTGGTGTTACATTTCTTCAAATTATGATTAAGCTGGTAACAGAAATGAGTAGACGATCAATTTTTATGATACAATCTGCTCTTGCTTCTATAAGTAGGTAGTTACTATAAATTTTTAAATAGGTAAAGTCATTACATCCTGAAGCCTTAGACAACACCCCAGCACAGTGTAATTTAAGGGGATATAATTCGGAGCGCGCTCCATACAAACGAAGTTTGGTTATATTTTCAATAAATATTTAAAGAAAATCTGACAACATACAAGCAAAGAGATAAGTTTCTAAATTGTTTCTGAAAAATTTCATTGACTTTAATTGGTTAGTATTGAAAATATAACCAGACTTCGTTTGTATGGAGCGCGCTCAGTAGTTGCGACAGGTCAATCGTGCGCGGTGAGCGAGGACCGGGGGGAGCGTGTCCCAGTACCGACTTACCTGCGAGCGGTACCGACATTGCCATGCCCGTGTCCCATCCCCCGCACACCGCGCGAGCATAGATCCGCCGCAACCACTTAGATGTTCTGAGCTGTCACTATTATAATTAAGCTATGACCCTATGCACCTATAGTAAACATGTCTTGCTACATCATAACAAGGGACACTTAGTTGTTGTAGCCAAAATTCTGACCACCCTGGAATCAAATATGGTCTTGATGTTATGCGTGTACGTACATAAATATTACATAACATATTGTTATAAAATAACTGAATATGATGAGATATTTTGAAAGATCGTCCGGTCCGCTCGTCCCAACACGCGATGCTGCGGATAAAATAGCCTAACAATAATACTGGTAACAATCATACGTCTTTCTGTCCGTCAGTCGGTTTGTCTGCACGCTCATCAGGGTCACTCAAGTTTACAAAATGTTACACCTGTTCTGCTACCGTTACATCAGATAAGTTTCAAAACAATTTGCTCAATAAGCCTATCATACTAGTCTACGGGATAATCGCCTAAGCATTATGAAATTTAGATATCAGATTTTATTTTTTTCAGAAATGTGCTTGTATGAATTTTTTTCTTTAGGTACCTACATCACAGAATAGGTAATATACAGAGTGACAGCCTAGCAAATACTGCAACGGCGAACTCAGACCATCAAACTGAACAACTTTTACCATGGAGCCAACCTAAGGAAAAGCGAAAAAAAATCAGCTGTACCTACCCGACTCAAACGTATGGGACAGCTGATTTTTTTTCGCGTTTCCTGTAGTGGGCTCCATAGTGAAAGTTGTTCAGTTTGATGGTCTGAGTTCACCGTTTCAGTATTTGCTAGGCTGTCACTTACAGCCTGTATAGCTCTAAATACCTAAATATTGTATGATTTAATATTGGTGCCACTGTAGGTACTGCCACTTTATACGCAATTTTTTTTTTTTAATTTTACTTATTTGTTGTTGATGTAGGTAACTTTCTGACCACCAAATAGAATTATGCTACTGTGTTTATGTAAATGTTGATGTAAAAAGGTAAAAAAACAAGGTATAACATAACATTCTACACATAGTTTTGTACTTCCGTTGTCGGAATGCCACTTTTTATACAGATTAATTACCGTTACAGCCTGTTTCAATAATAATAATTACTACTTTATGCAAATGTACAACAAATAGGCGTAATTATATTTGCTGTTAAAATAATATTTTACTCTAATTGGGTACAAATTTCAAAAAGAAAATGTACTTTGTAACGATGAGAGAATTTTCACCGCATAATCATCTAAAAAAATAGAGGAAAACCATCTTAGTTTATTTTTCTTCCAAGCGTTGATCATATGCATCGAATGCAATAGGTACGGAAAATTTGGCCATTTCATCCCACTGCTGGGAAAATGCCTCCCCTTTAATTCTCCAACCACCTCTGTCCTGGGCATGCCCTGGCCACGCGTCATCGAAAGCATCCAGATCGTCCCTCCACCTCTTCTTAGGAAGACCTGGACGCGGACCGTTTTTGGGATCCAGGGCGTTTCTTGCCCATCTTTCCTAGTGCATTCGACAGATATGGCCGGCTGGCCCAATCCCACTTCAATCTGGCGGTTTTTTCCCCAACATCGGCTATTTGTGTTTTGGAGCGCAGTGTAGTGTTTCTAACACGATCCGTTCTTTTAACACCTAGGAAAAATATAGCTAAGTAAAAAATGCGTTCCATAAAGCACCTGTAATGGAATATACAGGGTGTAAGTGACATCCTAGCAAATAGCTTTCACGTTTCCTAAGGGTGGTTCCATAGTGAAAGTTGTTCAGTCTGATGGTCTGAATTCAAAGTTTCAGTGTTTGCTAGGCTGTCACTTACACCCTGCATAAGGCACTGTGCAATGTCTTCTGTTTAGTGATTTTATTGTTCAGATACAAAGAAATGGGCATCAGAAAAATAATAATATTCAGCGCTAGAAAGTTGATTCCGATAGAAATTATAAGTTTAATTAACCAACAGTCAGAAAGAAAGCGAAATTTGCAACTGCGCTTGATTCGCGAGATCTCACCTAACATTTGCATCATCCGCGATCAATCTCATATCGGATAGTCTCTTAATTAGATATGTATTTTTTATCATAACTCTTATAACGTGTCATGATATATTAGAGACTTTAAACTTACCTTTCAACATCATCTAACTCGGAAAAAGCTTACAACTTTTTACTCGAAACGGTGTTGCGAAAACAGCTAGACAGGTGCTAAAGTAATGCAGTGTTCCTACTATCAATCTATCAGTTACATAAGTCGCAAACTAAACTCCCCAAGCAGTAAATACACCAGCTATTCTGAGGATAAGAAGCAGGAAGCTGGCCATTGTTACAGCAGCAAATGTCAGCTCATCGTGTTTCGTCGCGCATGCGCTCAAACCCCGGTCGGAGCCCGCGCAATTTGTTGAAAGTCGAATCAATTTGTTTTAGAAAGTAGACTATTCTATGGCCTCGCCTTCTGCAAACTCACTTTGCGAAAATAATTTTTATTTGAAATCTCATGCCGCATATTTTGAATTCTTGCAACCGTTACGGTTGTTGCTAGTTGAGTGATAAATCGATTGAAAGCGTAAGATCGACAGCACTCTATAGATATTGCATGCTTGACTGCGGTTAATAATATCCGCTTTGAGCTGATAAAACTGTTATAAGCTACACACTTCCTGAGAGTAGGCTTCCTGTGCTCTACAGTGGGACTTATACAGGGTCCTTATTAATATGCTGACACTTTTTTAAGGGTATGACACTTAAAAAAGTGTCAACATATTAAGAAGGACCCTATACAACGTGTTACTGAATTAACGCAAAACTAGAAAGTAGTTTGTTTAGAATCGAGAGCAGAATCGAATTAGCATGGTTTCAACATAGGTATTTTTTTTCAAAACATAAAATAATTAGTTTGTAAAACTGAAAATTTACTGAACTGGATCACAACCCACCGCAAGGGCACACTCAGTGCTACTTACTACCAAAACAAGATTCTTAAAATGTATCCATGAGCACGTTAGCGCTTTCATTCATTGCTGAAATGATAACAAATCATTTTTGCCTGAAAACTTAAAATGGGAATAACTTTAAATTTTAACTATAAAAATAATTTAATTATTGTGGCAACCAATTATTTTGTTATAAATCAGTTGGGGTGTATGAGGTTTTGCGCTTATTAATTAACACGTTGTATAAGTGAAATACATTAATCAACTTAAATTTAATTCTAAGAATAAAGCATTTCGCAAATAATCTTAAAACGAAACAGTTTTCATGTTGTAACCTCATTTTCGTGCCTTTGTTTCCATAGTTGTTGCATACATATTATTCAAACAATTTTCCCGGCTAATAGCCAAGGCTGTTTCGTGCGTGAGATTTCTGGATGTAAATAAAACGACATAGGTACCTATTGTAGTAACCAAACAACAGTTAAAAACTAAACAAGTTATTTCAACGTTCATAGTTTGTTTATGGATTGTTTCGGCCATGTGGGCCACGACCATGACTCAAACTCAGTAACATTGCAGGTTCGTGTTTTATTTTTTACTCCAGTTCATATGAAATGGAATGGTTTGATAACAAACGAAATGAGATTCCAATGAAAAGGTAGTATGGTACATTTTTCAATAGTAAACCGAGGAATCCAAGACATACCGCACAACTTGGATTTATGTACTACAAGTCAATAACTCGAAACTTAAAGAAAATAACAAAACACATTGTGCAATTTCCATCACATATGATAATTAAAAATATTATAGAAAATACCTAATATTTCGGGTACCTTCGTTCGATATCAAAAGTAAACTATTTGTTAATTTAATTCAACTCGATTATGCTTAGAAATAACAATGACATGAAACCAGTGAATGCATGAAACGTTGCTACAATTTATTCAATTAGTTTTTCATTTTCCTCTTCTGGATTGATCAATTAGTATTGCACTACCTTACAGGAAAAAGCTTGTTTCCTTTTTATCTCTGTGCCCTTTAGGCATCGCGTTACAAAATGTAATAACTTCCATAAAAAAAAGGTAATTTTACCAAATATCCCTTGGATAGAACATGTGCGTAACATACACATTTTGAATGGGGCAAGCGTTTGTTTGATGGTCCAATAGACTCACTTATTTGCCAAGTATTTTAAGTGGTACACCAATTGTCCCTTTAATTGAGTCACAAAAGTGATGATTGAGCAATTACGAGTCGTTAAATATCTTTCTCAATTCCGTTATTCTAATAACCTATACTTTATTTCAAATAAGGACGAAAAGATTTCCGACTCCTATATAGCTTTCTGGCGAATTCTGATTAGCAAATGTAGTTTATTTATTAGAAAGATATCTGGCATATCTTGGACGTTACTAAAGCTGTTCTAAGAATAAGTGAGAGGAAGTGTTTCAAATCTCTGTTTCTATAATTCAAAATAGCCTTAAAACTTCGTTGTTATTTGAAATTTCTGTATCTTTCTTTAGATTGATAGTTAAGAGTTCCTGTTTTTAAAATCGGGCCGTAAGTACTCCACCATTCGATTCCAGTGGAAGTGCTGGTGGATGGGTGGAGGCAAGTGATTGGTCAACATGCTGTCGAGAAATTTTTAAGCCGCCTCAATAATTAGCGAGGAATTCTTGATCTGCCTATTAAACCAATGTTGCAGCTGAGCTCCCTTTTATCGTATGATTTTAATTGATGTAAGTCTAAGTATTAGGAACCTACTTGCGTTTGTTTATTTAATCTGTTTAGTAATCGGGAACTTGCACAGTTTATATTTTTAGTGTGTCATAAAGATTTAAGGCTTACATAAAAATACCAAAAACAAAAATGGTAAAATATGCACAAATAATTAATTTATTGCAAATTATAAGTTGACTTTTCAAATTCTGCGCCAAAATGCTCACTGCCATGACGTGACGTCAGTCCTTTTCATGACGCGTGAAACTCATCACAAATCATCCACTATAATAGAGGGACGTGCTATAATATCTTGCCGTACTCTTCTAACGCACGCAAGTTGCTAATGGCTGCGTCACTTTGCGCTGATTGGTGTTTGAAATTACGTTCGGATCCACGGGATCCACGTAACTTGTAATTGAAATATTTAGAAAAAAAAAACGTTAGAATAAATCTTTGAGTAATATTCTATTCAAAACTATTATTATTGAATTATTAAGATAAATTCTCATTATAATTTTGGTGCAAGTTCCCCTTCAATCAATAACTAGGAAAGTTACTTCATTATTTATCAACTCGAAATAACATTATCAGTTAGATTATAAATTGGTAGTAGCAGTGAATATAAACTTATTAGTGAGTATATAAGCTAAGCTAAGCTTTTTATCAGTTTTTTGGTAGATTGCTAAATTAAATATTTTACGTAACTAATTTTGGTTCTAGAAAAACATATTTTAGCACAGTCATTTTACGGAGTTTTGTTAGGAGGGGTGGAGTAATTATGAATAGTACTTTTAAACTGTAACCAGAACCATTTAGTGATAAAAAATCTATCTGAAAACAAATTTTAAAAAATTTCACTACGCAACCTATAAATCAAAATTGTACCTCCCAGATTGCTTTTAACTTAATAATTTTAATACCAATGCACTTATTTTAATTAGATTCAACAATAAAAATAACTTATGTGCAATAAAATACCCATCGAAATTTAAACGAGTTATTCATTAGAAAATACTAATGTATTTTACAAAGCTTTCTAAGTAGACAAAAATATTTACTCCGTGTTAGAAGGGTGTATAATAAAAAAGCCTTAAAAAAGTGGAAAAAAAAATTTTTTACCGTCAGGTTTTTGTAGAACGAAATAAATGCATAATTTGACGTGACTGACTGGTAATGACGTAATTTTTTTAGATTTTCTTATATTTCTAGGCCCAAATTGACTCTTAAATGATACAAAAAATATCAATTCTTAATTAGTCCCGGCTCAAACCGTAAAATGACTGGGCTATTTTACGCATGAGCATCCGTGTATGTTTTGCATCGCGGCCATCGTAAATTAATGTTTATTTAAATTCTTACTTGCAAAAATAGAACCACAATGTAAGTCGATAAATTGAAGGAAACAACCGGTTTTGTTTGAAAACCTGAACCGAGGTTCAAGGGTATTTTCGGTCACATCTCGTAGTCTTGTTGCAAGGTTTACTGCTTGCTTCTGCAATTAAGGTTTTAATTTATTCTTAACTCAATATAAGGTACTCTTGAGAATCTATTAAACCAGGTAATAATACTGAATTGCCCATAACATGGACCACTTTATTATCGAGTGCATTGAAACTTTTCAAGAATTTTCTCATGGTATTTATTGTTCTTGCAATTGGCTTTACTTCTGTATTAGCAAATCATTTAATATGTAAAAAGAAATTAAGAAGAAGATATTAGAATCGTCGTTAAATTTATATATAAGAAATGCATTTGGCTATTCAGTTTTTCAGGGTGTACCAACTTAAATATGCTTGGGGTGCTTCAGATCAATCAAACTGAACAACTTTTACTATGGAACGAACATTGAAATGGCGAAAAAAAATCAGCCGTTTCACACATTTTGGTCGAGTAGCTATATTTACATTTTCTATGAAACAGCTGTTTTTTTAATGATTTCGATGTTAGTCCGTGGTTGTTCAGTTTGATGGTCCCCTAAAGTATGTAACGCATTTAAATTTTTTCACCCTGTATTACTGATTTATGCGTAAGTACGGTCTGAAAAAACTCTGACACCAGAACATCGTAGTTCTATTCTTATCAAATTTCAGTTCTAATCACATTGAAATCAAATTACTATTCAACTGTGCAGAATTCCGCATCGCGCTAAACTCTATGTAACTGACAGCCCTTAACGTATGAGCGATCTGTCAAAACGGTTCTAACGGCTGTCAAGAGCAAGTACCGCGATTAGCGCAATACCAAATGTGTCAAAAGTTATGGTTCGTACGTAGTCCAGTCACGTTTCAATCACCGAATACCTATATACCGCGATTGCAGCCCAGGGCTTACCAAACGATAAGAAGAGAATGCGTACTTGTAGGTAAAACAAAGTGTAACTAGATGCATTCGTTATGCATCATGTGTAACAGTTTTACAAACTGAAGTGAACAATCGTGGTCGTGTATGGAGCAAGTGTAATATAACCTGGCTCTGTAACATTAAACTATGTGAGAATGTGTCACATGACATGTTATACTCTATTTAGTACATTTAATAGTACCACGGATTATTTAATAGTTACTACCGTAAAGCAGGCACTTCACTCTCGCGAGAACTTATCGTCGAGAATTCTCGGCGAGAACCCACGAGAATAATGAATGCTCACTACATTCTCGGGTTCTCAGTATAGGTCTTGACGCCGTTCGAGATGGATGTCAAAAGCAGCAGCTGTCGTTACTCTTTGCGCCGTATGTTATATTAACATATTTAAAAATGTCAAAATAAATAATATTTAGAAAAATAACGCTACTTAGTATTAATTTTAACTTCACTTGTTGGCAGATTTATTTTTTCATACAAAAAACTGTAAAACGTAAGCAGGTGAACTGTAGAAGGTAAGAAGTAATGAACAATATGTAATTATTACTGAAAATTTTCGATAATTAAAATATTTCGAAACATGACTCGAAACTCGATTCACACCCTGTATTATGTTCTTAAGTATCTATTAAGGATACATACAACATTCCCTAAGCATAGATCATGTTAAATCAAGTCACACTGCCCTTACCTCTCGCTACAACGTTACATGACACACTGACAAAATGCGAGAATGTGGACGCGTTCTCGGTTCTCGCCAGAGAACCTTTTGTCTCGTGCACAAAATACCGCCGCCGATCCGAGAACGAGACGAGAATTCCACGAGAACAATGAAGAGCATCCACACTCTCGTTCTCGGCCCTTCTCGTCCGTTCTCGACGAGAATTTAGTGCCTGCTTAACAGATACTGCACTCACCCCGATTTTGCACTTTTTCGAATTTCAAACTTTGCGCTTCAGGAACGAATACTAAAATGCGCCTTATGTTAATAAATGCCAAAACTTAGAAGATGCAGGCTGTCAAAGGTAATTAAATTATCGCAGCTGTCAAACGTGAGTGATGGTGCACTGTTAGTACTACGTTATTACAATGTAAACTTTATCAGAGAGTTGTTAGGTACTCCGCGTGTAAGTAATATCAATCAATGAAGATCATTGGATTCAAGAGTTAATAATTTATCTATCATAGATTTATAATATATGATAAGTCCGTAGTAACAACACACGGCGACATATCAAGCTATACAAAACCAAAATAAGCTGGCCGCGCGTATGTCGAGTGAAGTATAACGTCGCGCGGCCAGCTTATGTTGGTTTTGTATAGCTTGATGTGTCGCCGTGTGTACCTACCTATAGATAGAGTAAACATTTACGTATTATAATTTATATTTGTTATTATGTCATTGGGTTTTATCCTTATTTATAGTAAAAATGTCGCGAACGACTGATTCATTACCTCGTTTATAATTATAATATAACCTTGACTACTTTTTTTACCCGACTGCGCCAGAAGGAGGGTTTTGTTTTTCCAGTGTATGTATGTAATTTATTACATGGATACCTAAAATACGTCTACAAAGTCAATTCCTAGGGGGTAAAATGAATGGACCTCAAGACCGCGTTTAAGACTAGCAAAATGATAGTATGGCTAAGGATAAAAAAACATTTTAATTAAATAACTCGAAAAATACAATATATTTCTACAAAAACGCGAAATTTTTGGCTCAATATTAAGCACCATCCATCCATTATGATTTTAATCGATATAAGGTCTTGCAAATACTAATATTTAATATCCATGTTATTTTATTGATTTAGTTACGGCTACGATTGGCGATTTACATGTCGAAATTGCAACAAGATTCAAAACCCAAAATAGTTCTATTATTAATAGCTATTACCCGTTTAATTAAACTTATCGATGAAGTTTATTCGTGCATAGTAACCGTTTTAATTACATAGTAGCCAGGCCAACTGTGGAAATTAACCTTTCACTTGCAATTACTGGATAAAATTAAACACTTGCGACGCGCATGGCGAGGGGTCAAAGTTTACATGCAATTTATAGCAATTTGATGTTCACGACCGATTAATTTGATGTCGTTAGCACTGCTAATAGCGTTAATACTGAGTGTATTCGATTCCTTTTCCTTGTTTTGCAGTAGGTTTCTCGAAAGTTACGAAATTTTAAGATATATGTATATTCATCACTTCTTATGGGTACGATTCCTAGTAACCTTCTTATCAATATCAGACTCCTTGAAATGTATAGCCTAAACAATAGGATGATCACAGAAACAAAATGTTAGGTACTGAAATATACAGGGTCCTTCTTAATATGCAGACACTTATTTAAGGGGATGATCAAACCGTCAAACTGAAAAATCTGCTGTCCCATACATTTTTACTGACAGCGGATTTTTATTTCGTGATTTCAATGTTGGTGCCACAGAGAAAGTTGTTCAGTTTGACGGTCTGATCATCCCCTTAAAAAGTGTCAGCATATTAAGGACACCGGATAATGAAACAGTAAGTAAGTAGGTAGGTAGAGTACTCATTATTGTTATACCATTACTTGACTATTTTGTTGAATTTAAATCGATTCTCCATTGAGGTTAAATAAGTCACTGAACTTTGATTCGATTAATTCGTATCGTACCTACTTTACGATAAGTGAAACACTTTTAACTGCACAGTATCGATTTTAAAACCCTATAAAAGAGTTCGATTGAAAGGGGAAAATGTAATTCTACATATTAAGTCTTATGAGTCACGTCATTTTCGTCCTTATGACTTAGGTGCAAGACCTTTGTCAAAGGACTTATTTATACGTATTGTAGTAGGGTGAATGCACCGACCGGCACGCTACAGGGAGCATAATGGCTAAAGTTCGCTTGCCAAAACTGGATACCAGCTGTCCTTCTACTTTTTAATCGATACCCGGCTCTTCAACTTTGTTTTCCTGATGACTCATTGCTTAAAATTCATATCGGATATGTCTACTTAACTGTCCAATTTAGCTTCGATTATTCATGGACTTAAAATGTATTTGCACAGTTTGAGAGCGATATAGAATTTAGTTTTCAACAAATACATGCGTATCGTACCTACCTATTACGAACAAATTATTTTCCCACAATCATTACTCGTAGCATTCATTCATTTTCATAAATGCACTTATTTACTCATCATTATGAGTTAATCATATTGTGTCAGACCTTACTTGGTTCGACAATGACAATGGCATTGCGAATGTAAACACGGAACGGTATCTATTATACTACATCTAAACTAAACTGAAAATCGATAAAGTTTTCTTCGACGCGAACTTGCGTCATCGCAGACTCTGTCTTTGGACCTTTTGCATATCCTTGTGCGTGAATGAAATTAATTAAATCTTCGTTGGTTCTAGTTGATTTTTCTCAATATCATAACTCACCGTCTAGCATGCATCGGCGTGACTGGGAGTCATCGTCTTCTAACGCCTCTAGGCCTCCAGGCTTGTCTTTCACTAAATCCATTTTGGCACAGACACTCACTCTCACACAAACACTAATTTTCCACCATTTTTCTACAGAACTTTAGAGTATGGGGGCACTAATGGTACCTCACCAGCTGATCGGGAGGGTATTACCAGGACTTCAGAAGCGCGTTATCGCGGTAGCCGCACGCAAATAACTAGTCGTAATCAACCGGTCGACAGTCGTGCACTGGCCGTTCAATGTCAGTATCGAATGGGCAATCAATTATGCGACACAGCCGCGAAAAGAGGAGCCGTGTGTCGCAATTCGGCCGAGTCTCTGCTCGCAATAGGGTCGCACTTGCGTACTGGTTCCCTTTTTTAATATGACGCATGCGCGGTAGTGGACCCTGCGGACGAGACACATGGTATTGACGTGGTGAGCTATGGCGACGACGGGACGCCGTGCCTGAGTTGCCTGACTGACTGACGCTATTCTTCGCGGATGATAACTAATTGATGATGATGTTTGCAGTTCGCGTCACGAATACCTTTAAAGAGACTGTTTGATCATTCATAACACTTAATTGCTTTCCATTTAGATACGTACCGCATCGTATTTTGAGGTCTCAATATTGACTGGAACAAAATAGCGATTAATTTGTCAATTTAAATATTTTATTGCGGGTAATTGTGTTCATTGATTAGTTGATTACTCAATTTAAGATTTATTCAAAGTTCAACGAGAAGCGAGTACTGGTTAGCATTTATTCAAAAGCGCCTGCATGTCTGCTCCGCTAGCAGATAGGTTCACAATGGAACATGTTAGTAACATTGCTATCACATTACGCTCAGGCGTTTATTTCATTTATCAAGCTGCATTTTCTTCACCGACGGAATATCACACGGTTCGCAATAAAAATAATTATTTCCACGTCAAAATCGTTGACAGTATAGATTAGATAGAGTAAGTGATCACCTTTGTACAAAGTAAACTTGCATACGTAATTAATTGTGAACATAGTATCTAGTAATAGATGCAAGTAAAGTGCAAGTGACCTTCCACGTCCACAGCAGACATAAACAGATGTAATAATTTGCTTAATTTGTTAACTTTACGCTTTGCAGTTTCAGACCAAGGTGGGCAAGTAGGTATGTAAGTCGGAATATGAGCCAACTTATACTAAAATAAACCTTAGGTGCATGCAGATAAGATTGATCTGAAGATGTATGAATTCATTTAGTGGTGCCACGGGTTATATATTCCGTGCCGCAGGTGTTAGAAGAAAGGTGTTAAGTAGAGAAAAGTAGTAGACTCAAAGTCTTAGTTTTATTATCCGAAATCGCATTAAAGAGAGCTAGACTGAATGTTATATATAAGGATTACCAACGAGTTTAAAATTATATTGAAGAAAGGGGTTATGTTAGCATGACTTACAGTTGCAGCCTTTTCCAACCTAATTGGATAACCTTTAAATGTGGCAGAAAGGACAGCTCCTTTTTTTCGGGGCTACATTTCTCTTCGGACCATTTTCAGTTACATAATTATAAATCATGCATTTAAATCTCCTAGAGTTATGCAGAGGCAACGTTGGATGAGGTGCTAGAGTCATGCAGAGGCAACATTTGATCAGGTGCTAGGGTTATGCAGAGAGATCGTTTCATGAGGTGCTAGAGTTATAGAGGCATCTTTTGATGAGGGACTAGGCGCTAGAGTTATTATAGAGTTATAGATGAGGGGGACAACATTTTCGTAAGGTTTTCATTGCCATATGCCGACTATTTGTAAGTTACAGGATTCTCAAACATATAAATATGTTTAATGTGGTTTTTACTGGTTGTTTAGTTAAATAACAGGATTAAATAATTTATTACCTAAGTGTCACAATAAAAAATAACATCTCAATAGCGCAAAAGTATGAAAAGTGTTCAAAAGTGACATCATTTAGACCTGTTTGTTTAGTGATGTCAAGTTCAAAAATAATATCGTCTTAGCTTCCAGTTGAAGTGTACCAGTCGGTACGATGTGTTCACACGACATTATGAAATGGATGTTATCATATTCGCAATCTCATGGTTTTATGTAACGTTTTAATATGTGTGTTTGAAGTGAATACCATGACTTTACCATTTTGACTACAACTATGACGTCTGTTAACGTATTAGCTAACATTAAGTAAGACATGTTGAAGTCAAGTAGGTAATCCATGTTTGTAAAACCTGAGCTACATAACAGTTTAAGATACCTTTACCTCATTCCATATAAGGACGAAAAGATTTCCGATTCCTATTTAGCTTTCTGGCTAATTTTGATTAGCAAATAATAATTTATTTATCAGAAAGATGTGCTATCCCACATATTATCTTGGACGTTACTAATGCTGTTCTAAGGATAAGCGAGCACTGCCCGCAGAAAACAAGATTTTCTAGATATGTATATCTAGATCTATTTTTTGCCCCCATTCTGAAAATTTCGTCCACATCGTTAGAGTCGTTTCCAAGAACGCGATTACAGATACATCAAATATTGTTCATTTAATAGTATGGGATACCTATACAATCTTAACAGTAAGCTATAATATTGGAATTAGGTATTGTGCCAAGGTATATGGATAAAACATACGCTCGAATAACATAACCCTCATTCTGTCGCAGTCGGGTAAAAAGTAAGTTATAGCCAGTAAGGATCTCACTGCAGATCAAACTATTTGTCTGGACCGCCCGATTTTACCGTAAAATTGAGTAACTTTGTAACCATTTTAAACATTAACTGTGGAACTTTTTAAGCAGAACACAAAACTAAACAATCTACAGGACATAAGAAGTGATATGATTTTTCTCGAAATTTATTTTAAGTGATAAAACTGAAGAAAATGGAATCTAGAGTCACCCCTTTTTTTCCCAATTGTAACCATTTTACTCTTACATTATTGTTCGGAAGAAAATGAAAATCTACAATATACTTTCAATACAATAAAGAATGATTTGGTTTTCTTATTTTTAGAAAATTCATTAAATTTCGTCTAATTTATAAAAAATACGGCGAAATTCTGATTGTAGCCACGCGCTCGTTCACATCGATTAGTATGGAGAGTCGTGTTCCCGGGAGGATACGCCTTAATTTCTTTTTGTTAACAGAATATCTAAAGATAATTAGACGTGCGTATTTAATCATATTATAAACTCTTAACCGATACAATTTGGAATGAATGACGTTAATGAAAAAAAAAGTTAGTTTTAAGTTTCTAAATTGAAATCTTTAATGGATCAAAGAGCAATGGAACAGGCCTACGAAAATGTAGAGCTATTCAGTTACCGGCCACGTTACGAATTACACAACCGATGGATCGCACACGACAATTAATAGCAGGAAAGTTTGGATAACTGTTAGTTACATCCCACAACAAAGCTGCGCTTATTTCGTTCACAGGTACACAATAGTTACATTATTTTATAGCAAGCGAAAGTCTTGCGCAAGAGCATGTAAACGACGATTAAAATAATTAATGATCAGACCTAATGGCTTACATCACACAGCCTCCTTTGAGTTAGCCGGTGATAACAATGAGCCATTTATAAAACTACTTTTCATTAATAAAATTTACAATTAAACGGACGACCACCTACTCGCATTGTTTTTGGGTTACATGTTTTATGTGTTGTACTTACCTACTAATCTTTCACTTGAGTTATTTTAGAAGACTGTAATGAAGATGTTTGTTTTATCATAAACAAGTTCTTATTTCCACATTTTTGTTGTCAATTGTCGGTTGTGCTGGATCGACGAATAATCTTCAATTTGCTTTAGAATTCACCTATACCAAGATGATAAGAAGTAAAGACCCTTTAATTCTTATGTATCATAACATAAATATTATTTATTTGCACACCAAAAACATACGAGGTAAGGTACGTATCATTAGCATTACAAACGATAATGAATAAATCTTAGATAGTAGGTATTTTTGTAATGGTGCCATAAGTATTTGACTTAAATCTGTTAATAAGCTATCAAACAAAATAGTTTCATCAAAATCGATTCATTAGTTTTTGCGTGATGCTCGAACAAACAAACAGACAAGCAAAAAAACCCAAAATAAAAATGATTTGGAGTCAGGAACACCTAAAAACCATACCTTTTTCTTGGAAATCTTCAATGTTCAGACACACTTCTTTTACAATTTTGTAATACTTTAGATTAGATGTATGTTTAGATACATAAAAATACTATTAGGTAAGGATTTTTTTCTTTAGGTATATATTGCAAGGAACTTGCTTGGGAAAAAAAACTCATTAGTTCCATCGCGGAACTTCTGGGAATAAACTCTAAAGTCTAAAGTGTTTATTTGATATTAACGTTTTTAGCTAGTTACCTAACTTAACTTTTTTTTTCACTTCGTTTTATTTTCCACAATATTTGTTTCAAAAATAAACATTTTCTCCAAAACTCCATAGGAAGTTTAGCGAGAGCTCGATCACTAAACCTTGATGTTCTTACTTCGTGTAAAGTTTCACCATAATTATAAATCAGTTTTTCTTCTCTTGATTGAATCATTAACTAAACTGAATGATGATTCAGTTAATAGCGCAGATAACCAGCTATTACCTAAGAAGATAGCTAATAATAAACATATTCACACGGATTCTATTGTGGTACATACCTACACAAAGTATGGTTTCTTCATGCTAGATTGATTTGACAGCGTAATAATACTAATAATGCAATAGATAGGCAGAGTTATTGGATGATATAATAAAAGAATAGAGGCAAAAATACGTTTAGTTTGTTTTGCCTTTTAATAGCGGGTTTCGCTTGCTACTTATATGTTTATATCAGTCTGTCTATTTAGAGTTGACGATTTTATTTAGAGAAATTCAAGGTTTCGTGGATTTAGAGCTGATGCTAGTTGTACAGGTTTAGTACGCCATCGGCGATATAGAGCAGTGTTATTCAAACTTATTTGAATTGCGATCCCCTACAATACTCTTAAAGCAAACGGACACGACCCATGAGTTGACCACTTGACACTGTAGTAGGTATAACTGTAGTTACGGTGCGCATTTTGTATGTCAAAATCAGTTCACAAAGTAATCACTAGGAGCGCTGTAGGAAATTCAATTGGAAAATGGGATTAAACCGTTATCTATTCATATAGGAAAAATTTAGTTTATAATGCAAACTCATGGTAAGCCTACTGCAGACGCTTCAAACTCCGCTACATAACTCATAAGAAATGCAATTCCATCGCATCGGTACGTGTTGTTTCACTTTTTGGTGACCAAAACCGAGCACCCTTTCGGTTTGATACCCATACATACAACATCTAATAACACAAACACAACACACATTACGAAATCCTGCACGAAACTCTCTCGATAGGGAATCATGGGACTCTAATAACAGTCATAAAACTTATAAATCCGATTCCACTCTCTGATGAGATCCGAGATAAACGCGGTTGCTTATTATAGAGTATAGTAGAATATAAAGACTTTTTGCAAAAAACCCCGTCGCGTGCCGATCCGTGTGAGACTAGAAAATGGTTATTGTTCCACTTTTACGGACTTATTCTATTTGACAGGTAAATTGTGGAAAGAACTATGAAGTTACGAGTGTTATGATAGTAAAAAAGTTAATGTTCGTTCGATTGTTTAAATGATGTTATTTCTTTGTAATTTATGGATTGACATGCATTTTAATGTCTTCCTTGGTACCTACAAGTATCATTGAGTTGCCTGATTCTATTTAGTAGGTATTAAAAAAACATTTTACATTATATTTTCGTCATTGAACTGCATCGGAACAGGGCCTTATTACTCGAGGCGTCTCGTGTTATCGTTTCGAGTGTTTCACTCAAACAATTCATTATATCAAGCGGAAACTTCGACGAGAGGGCACAGAAGTGTTATTTTTCAATCATGACCGAATGAATACACAAACTTCAATTCAGTTTAGGTCATTTCTAGTGCTGATTTCAACGTATGACTTTCGAAAATCGCACTTCTGCTCTGTTATTTATAAATTTGTCATATTAGCTAAATTACTGTAACGATTTAGTAGTAAACTCATTCCTACATAAACTCTACATAATAATTTAATCATGGAAAACTGATAGAAAAAACTAAATTTACACAAAATATACAGGGTAAAATTGATATCATTAGCATTCTTCTACACTAAGAGTCTACCCGTCAAACTAAACAACTTTTACTATGGGAGCAAACCGATAAAAAAAATATCAGTTGTTCCACACTAAACTGCTATGCCTACTCGACTCAAATGTATTGCTCCGATCGCTTTGCTACCGTAGTAAAAGTTGTTCAGTTTGATGAGTAGACTCTTAGTTTAAAAGGATGCTAATGATATCAATTTCACCCTGTATTTTGAATTAATATAATATTCCACCTGCTCAATTTCGGTGCATATGGTCCATTAGCAATTCAGATAAGACATTGTGATAATTATTCAATGTGCATAATCATGAATTTTATTCGTAAATAATTATTTTTGATCATATTTTTGACCATTCGGTCCAAAAGTCTTGTCTTTTAATTACGTAGGTGATTTGATTGATGCATAATGCATGTATGTTACATAATGTGCTAAACAATACTTAGTGTGGTTTGATGGATGGTAGTAGAACAAAACAAACAGAACTAATAGAGCTCAAACATAATTAATGTTTAACAGCCATTAATCAACCTGTAGAGCTGTGCTAACCAACAATTAATTTTCGAGTAATTTGAGAAATTAATCATTTGAATTAGCGGAGAATGTAAATGGATTTTCTTCTTTACAAAATAATACAGTTTTAGCACATTGAGGATTGAAAAAGTTTACGGGGTTAGGATTCGTACCTAACCGCTGCATGCTCTAAAACGCTGTTGTAATCCAAAATAATTAATCACACATTACTTTCCTCAATATCTCCTATGAGTCTCTCAAAAAGTTCCAGTAATTTTCCTACAGTTTACCTATTCCTCTCATAGAATTAAATAAAACAAAAATATTTTATTTGTTAACTCATGTTACTATAAAATTACTAAGTATCAATAATGTATAGAATCTGAAGTGTTAAGGTAGTGGGTACATAATTATTATTGTTTAAGGGTACATAATTTATTGTTACAATTAAAAATGCAAACGCTACCTAAAGACAACTAGTAGGCCTACCATGAGTTTTCACAGTACTTTACTACTGTAGTTACGTCGCCAATTTATTATGGCAGAAATTAGTTCTCGACGTAATCACTAGGAGCGCTCTGTACGAAATTCAATACAAAATTGGTGACGTTACTAAAGTAGTAAAGTACTGGTATACTAAAACTCATGGTATACTTCGTCATGGTCGTCCTAGTAGCGTATACATACTACATACTAACGACCAAAATCCCTTTCTGGGAGGTCTGAAGCTTTGCTACTACTAGGTACCAACTGTATTGTATGAAGCATTTAGTTCTAGTAAGGCTCATTTTAAGCATATTTAATGTGTCGTGTCAAGTGGTGATAGGTCAAGTAATTAGAAAAAAATTACATAATAAGTAAACCATACATTGCCGTCGGTATCTTCTAACGTTACGTTAAAATATAATAGTGATTGATGGATCCTTAGTAATGGGTACTGTTAATTACTCTAGGAGAATAGATTGTAGATCATCTTAGCTTTTATCTATACTTATTATATTATTATAAGATATAATTTACAATTTGGTATAAATAGAGCATTCGTTCTAAACTTGAGTATTGATGTAAACAGTTTTACCCCTTCACTTTCAGTTTAAATAATATAACATAAAAGAAATATTGCTATTTTATTTTATACATATAGGGTTACACAAAGTATACTGCCAGCTCTTTATGTATACAGGGTAAAATGGATATCATAAGCATCCTTTTAAACTAAGAGTCTACCCATCAAACTGAACAACTTTTATTATGGGAGCAAATCGATCAGAGCAAAAATAAAATCTGCTGTTCTATACTAAACTGCATTGCCTACTCTTATTCTTCTTCTTATAGTGTGGGCAGCAGGCCCTGGTGCTAGAGTTGGTGAGTAATGCCTACACGACTCAAATGTATGTAACAGCTGATTTTTTATTTGCTCCGATCGGTTTGCTCCCATAGTAAAAGTTGCTCTGTTTGATGGGTAGACTCTCAGTTCAAATTTAAGGATGCTAATAATATCAATTTCACTTAATATGCTGATAGTTTTTTAAGAGCATGGAGAAAGTTGTTCATTTTGATGGTGTGATCAAAAAATGAATTCATATAATCTGGAGTGGGGGAATCAAGGAGGGATACAAAAATGTTACTGTAGCTTGAGTAAGGGATGTCACTGTGTGTACACATGGCGACACATCAAGCTACACAAAACTAACATAATAAGTTACTCGGCCTACGCGCGGCCAGCTTATGTTGGTTTTGTATAGCTTGATGTGTCGCCATGTGTACATGGGTGATACAGGAGTAAAAATTGTAGACCTAATAGTAACATGGATGTAACAGGACAATTTTCGAAAAAAAAAACACTTCCTACATCGAAATTAAGAAAGCTGTACGTAATACTTAAATAGATTCTCCATTTAAGTATCGTGATGTAAACAATGTAAGCCATCTTTCATCCACTATCTCAACCCAAATCGAAGTAGTGGCGCACCATAACTCGAGGCGCACTAATTAGATCGAAACGAGACATTCAAATCGATTATGTTGTTCATACGTAACTAAATCGATTTTTCGTGACTCGGTTTGTGGACAACGACTTGAAAGGGTAGCCTATTAATCTATTATGTCGATACCCTGATCATTTCATTTTTAGAAATTATTACTTATCTAATAGGAGTCTTTAAGATAATTGATAGTACTATGGAACTAACGTTGATGCCCATACATTTGAATCGAGTAGCCATAGATTTTTTTATTATTTCATGTTTGCTCACGTACCTAACTACACAAAGTTGTTCAATTTGATTAGTTTAAATGAATGCCAACGTCTTCAATATCACCCTGTACATAAAAAACACTACTTTATACAGGTTCATGAGGCAAAAATCTAGTATTTAGGTTATTAATATTCAAAATCATTGCACTAATCGTCGTTTCTATCAACAGGAAATTGAACATTTTGCAAAGCTATAAAAGCGTATCAAATTGTATTCAATCTAATTTCTCCATTAGGTAGCGGATTCAGGTGTTAACATCCTTTTTTGCAAAATGAAGTGTTTGCTCACATTTTATGTGCGTGTGAAAACATAATATATCGTCCTACTCACCTAGAGAACTAAATCACTTGTTAGAAAGAAATTGGACAGTAGAAATGTTAAGAGGATATATTTGTTAGTGCGCACACAACCTACAAACGAAGTTTATTCTATTTTGAATATGAAACAATTTAATTGATAGGTGACGGCCCGATAGCACAGTCTGTAGTGAACCTGCCTGCTGTGCCGAGGGTCGCGGGTTCGAATCCCGTAAGGGACAAATATTTGTATGATGAATATGAATATTTGTACCCGAGTCATGGATGTATTGTATATGATCTATATGTGTATTCTATATCGTTGTCTAGTCATCATAACACAAGTCCAGGCTAGATTCTGGTACTGTAAATGTAACTAAATAATTTGAGTGGCGATGTCCAAGATATTTATTTAATTTAACGATATTTTTTAACACCATTTAGAAACTAATAGCGCAAACCAATTATAAATAAAAAAAATTTATGTCTGTAGTTTGTCAGATTTTCGTTAAATTAAAATATACAGTGTCAAAGTTACAGTGGCTCAAAGATTTCCATACAAATATTAATATTCTTATGATTGGAACCATACAGGGAGAAATGGATATCATTAGCGTCCTTTTAAACTAAGAATACGTCTACCCATTAAACTGGACAACTTTACTATGAGATCAAACCGGTCGGAGCTAAAAAAAAATCAGCAGTTGCACACATTTGAGTCGATTGCAGTTTAGTATGGAACAGCAAATTTTGTCTTGCTCCGATCAGTTTGCTCCCATAGTAAAAGTTGTTCAGTTTGATGGGTAGAATCTTAGTTTAAAAGGATGCTAATGATATAAATTTTACCCTGTATATTTTAATGGAAATCTGACAAACCAGAGATTAGTTTCTAAATCGTGTTCAAAAAAGTCTACACTGTAATTGTTTAATATCGAAAAATAGGATCAAACTTCGTTTGTTCGCAGGCATTTCCTCTTAACACTCCAAATCCGGAAACCACACAAATGTGTTAAAACATCTGCTTAAACATTTTTGAAGCCTAGTTTCTCTCTTAACCACAATATGGTTTGAATTTTAAGTATCTTTTAGTTCATTGAACTCGGATTTGACTTATTAACATTAGGTACTATACATACATACAGTATGTTTAAAAACTTGTGAGCAGGTGAGAAGAAGCAGGTTACTTTGTGAACTTTTTTTTATCTCTTACTTATAAATAATATAAAAATGTTTTAAGCTATCTATAAAAGTACGTCTATACTTCAAATAAGTAAGTATAACAAGTATACATTTTTTCACGTTTTTAGTATTATAAAAATGCAGGGTGTAAGGGACAGCCCTCCGCAAACTGAAACTCAGACCATCATTCGATTTCTAGGTTTAGGTGTTTCAGCAAATCTTACGCTGCCGGGGTAGAGTGCACTCATTTACCACATGGGTGAGGGTACATTAAGGAGGGTGTGGTCAGGTGTCCCGCAGTCGCACATCGGAGACCTTAAACCCAACTTGTAGAGGTGATAGTTGGTCCGTCCGGGGTTGATTCTGAACCGGTTAAGCTACACCTAGGTCTTAAAGGTCCTTTTCAAATCCAGACGGATTTCTTTATAATAATGATTTAAAAAAAGATTGGTTTGCGAAGACCAATTGGGCAAGTTCGGGATGCTCTCTGTCCAGTTTTTTTATTAAACTCAGTATACTGTCAGCTCTTTATGTATATATTTACTAGTGACATAAATCTGTAGGTAATAGGATTATATTTAGCTGGTCACGCCCAGCTAAGCTCGACTTACATGTTAGGTATAGTGAGGCCGCTTATGACGCAAGGTTTTTTGTCCAGTCTGGCTGGACACCGGATAACTTCCTCTATGGATTATGTTACAAGTTGATTTTAGGTTTCGAAATAAAATGCTATGTCGAAAATGCGATTCTATGCAGCTTTCGTTAACTATAGGCGGTAGGGGAAGGTTAGACATTAGCGTTTTTTAGAAAATATAGATAAACAGGGGTTACGGTAAACGGTTGCACTACTTTAAGGGGTTATTTTATCCATGATACTGAACAACTTTCTAAAAAAACCTATATGAAATAAAAAATAAAAAGTGTGCTTTCCATACTAAATGCAATCTGCTGATCGAATATTTTGTATGAAAAATTAATTTTTTTTTTTGTTAATTAATATTCGTTTCTTAGGGGAAGTTGTTCAGTATCGTGGGTACAACCACCCCTTAAAGAAATGCAACTATTTATCCTAACATCCTGTAAAATTATATACGAGTTATTGAAAAAATGCATCTGGCGCGTAACATATAATACACTATTTTCTCTACCATCATTTTACTTGTTTGAAATATTTGTGAAGCAATCGTCTTTAATATAAACTAAGTACGTCCAATACGAGGAAAGAACAAATTCAATAAAAAAATTATTTTGAAATTTTGCTAAACCTATACGATAATTGTAAAAGCAAACAATATCGAACATTTCGTACCCAAAAAGCTTACTTAAGTAGGTTTCAAGCTTAAGTGGGTTTCCAGTGCCCTACCGACAACAGTGGACATGGATGTTAATGTGTTTGAGAATGCAGTAATCGAAGCCATTACGTAAAGTGTGCCACTGCATTCGACTCGTAGCCTCACAAGGCAAGAAACAAAAATACAATAATAACGGATGCTACCCATGTCTGTTAAACTTAAATGTCACCGGTACTTAAAACAGGAAGGCATCGAAACTGTATTTGTACACCTAAGGAGGTACCCCCGTTTTTAATGTCACTGTCCGATACGACAAAATTCATAGCCCGCTGCACATACAAAGAGGTAGGTAAGGTACCTTCGTTTTTATGTCGCTGTCTGATACGACAAAATACTTAGCTGTTTTATTACCAACCAACCCACTTAGCTATCATGTAGGTAGTAGTGTTAGGTCAAGTTCATTATTCCACACTGAGACATAGTTTCTACAAGCTTTTATTTACTTAACTTGTAGCCCAGTCATTTTACGGAGTTTTGTTGGAAGGGGTGGGAAGTAATTATGAATGAGACTTTTAAACTGTAACCGGCACCATTTAGTGACAAAAATACAATCTGAAAATTTTTTTTTTAGAATCGCTATGCAACAGAAATTAAAATTGTATCGCCCAGAAGGCTTAAAATAAATCCATTCTTAATTAATCCTGGCTCAAACGGTAACTAAACGCATAACCCCCGAATTATAAATTTAAAAAAAAGTCACACTTAATTTGATCGCATCATCTTATGCTTTATTAGTTATAGAGATTATATCCAAGATTCTTAGCCGGCGTCTAGAGAGGTACTTTGTAAATAACCAATTTCTCATTTTCACTGCTTCTCAAAGTGACTACCTACTTCGCTATTGGCTAATTTCTCATTTTGACTACTTCTCATTGTGACTACTGTGCAAATGGCCAATTTCTCAATTTGACTACTTTACAACGTTGATTTTATTCTTCATTCTATCTTTAATGACGCACATTGTAGGGAAAGTGAGATTTTAAATACGCTTTGTTAATTTTCTCAATTATTTTAACTCGTTATTTAATGAATGTCATTATTTAAGGCGTGTCGGACTGTACCGTTATGTAATTTCCTGAAATATTTCACCGGCATGTTACTGTCACATTGGATTACATCGATCTGTCTATAATGTCAATTGTTTCAATGAAATGTGTATCCTTTTCCTCTAGATGCATGTAACAATTGTTACTAATTATTCTCCACTTCATTAGCTGCGAAAACCTTAAAACAAATAGGTATCTGATAATTTTAAAAATTATTATAGATTCCTATTCTAATTTTTGCGTGCATTGCATATTGCATGTGTTCACGACTGTAATCCCCGAGGGGGTAGACAGAGATATTCTGAAAACTATGAACATCCAAGTTTCACTAGTAGAACGAAACTCTGTCCAGTTTTTGTCTGTTCTGTGTTTCGAAAGTCTGAGAAATTCTAATTTTTAATACAATAATATCAAGTGCCTACATTACATTATATCAACCGTGTAATTTCTCTATGATAGCAACCCTACCGGACCTCAGACCTTTCAGTCCGATAGTTCCGAATGTATTTCTTTTCTTTTCAGAATGTGTTTTGTAATTTTAGTGTAATTTATGAAGAAATTTTAATGTGGTCAACATTTAAGTCCTTGTTTACATATTAAGACGGTCTAACTGGAATATACGCTCCAGTCATTCTATGTAATTATTTTATTATAAGACCGCAGGATGCTGCTGTTGTCATGGGAAAGTAAACAATAGAGGAGTTGGAAGGACTACATTATTCAAATCGTATTTAAACCTCTGAATGTTAGAGTTAGTTTTGTAATGTATTCCTATTTTAGTATTGACATAAATACTATAGAATCCAAGTCTTGTTGTCCGAATCTGACACATAACCCACAAAAATCAAGTGCATGTTGTAGGGTGGCACGAATATGTTGTTCGGGTTTCATAAACTTAGTAGTTTTGGTATGATTACTGTCAGCTAGTACAAAGAAAGAGTTCTTAGGAGCTCTTTTGGTTCTACCATTTTACGAATAGATGCATAGCTGAATATCCTTCGTTACTAACAACGCAATAATTTTATCCACTATGCTAATCTCAAACAGAAACGCCGATGTGTCGTAAGTATCGAGGGAGCAAGACAACTTTTCATGTGGAATAACACAAAACGCAACCTGGAGTTGGCCTATGCAATTTACATGTTCAGTTTTTCCAAATGAAATGTTGTTTGACGCGTTGAAGGCGGCTACATCTGACAACCACATATTAAAACTGCGGCTTGAAAAAGTACGGTCAAATCAAAAGCGGTTTGCATTCGCAATATCGATGCGGACTTAAGTTCTAAGAAATAATAATTTACTAATGTTTTGACCTCTTTATCACAGTCAAAAATCTTTCACCGTCTCATTGTGATACATTAAATCCAAAATCTCAATAAAAAGAAACCCCATACAACCTGCAAGCTTATTTAGCATAGGTAG
This sequence comes from Agonopterix alstromeriana, assembly GCA_963924505.1. Lineage (NCBI taxonomy): Eukaryota > Metazoa > Arthropoda > Insecta > Lepidoptera > Depressariidae > Agonopterix > Agonopterix alstromeriana. The sequence continues at coordinate 13,837,462 of OZ004669.1, forward strand.
GTATTTATAACTTTTAGCATATATAGGATTTACTTTACTGGATCAAAGACGTGTCAACTGACACTATGAGTACGAAAAAATTACGAAAAGTCCCAAAACCAATCTTTCTGGCACCCTAGGAAGGCCCCTTTTTTAAAAGCAATGTTCTCTGCAAAAAAGCTATTATAAACTTGACGACAATGACTACCGTGATTCGATTTTACATTACGTTGTTAATCGGATATTAATATATTTAAAGAAGTGTTTGTTGTAAAGTTTCTGGTCCCATCATAGATATAGGTAGGTAATGACATCGTCTAAAGCTGTGTTAACAAGATTCTCACTAGAAATGACGCAAAAAAAAGAATTATTGTTAGTTTTGAATTAACTTGAAGCCACCGTGATCGCAGGCCGCTGCGGATTAAGTACTTACCTTAGGTGGGTCGATTAACGCCTCAACGTAACTTGTCAAAAGCAATATAGCTTCCCGCGTAAGCAGGTCTTCGGTGGAACTGAAGGAATTTTTGCAATCACACATACGGGCTCTTACGCAATTACCCCGGTTTCATTCACCATATTAAATTTCAATTATGCACGCGGAAGTTGATTCATGCATTGATGATAGATTACTGTCATTACTTTAGTTGTTTAACTGTTTCTTATTATAGTTGTCGGAATTCTTTGTTTTGGTCCTGTTTTATAAATTGTTGGCCATTTGTTCTGTGGGCTCTTGTTTCATAATTTTGATGTTGTTTTGTTTTGCGTGTTCAGTATGCAGATCTATCATTTACATAACTAGGCGTTTTATTTAATAGTCACGTGATTATCTTTGCATTTAATTCACCATTAACGCCGTTCACGACTATACTCCCCTGTGGGGTGGTCAGAAACTATGCTACAGCTACCAACCATCTTCTGAAAAAATCTGTTGTAGACTTGTGGTTGTAGCATATTGATGCATATTTTGAAATTTTGGCACCTTATTCCTGCACTGGCTTTAGATAGAGTTTCTGGCCGCATCTTCTCTACAACGGAACATCTTCCGACGCGATGGTAGAGTCAAAAATGACCTCAGAAAGCCATCTATGTGATATTATTTAATTTAAAAATTGATTGAGATTGTTTGATTTTGGTATTGTATATTTAAGAGTACTTACCTACTAACCGGTAGTGCTAATCTTTGGATCAGTAGAAAGTAAAGTTTTAATCATTATCTCTACTCGTATTTACGTAACACAATCCTTGTTCGGTAGTTCCTAGATAAGGAATCTTTCACCAAACGACTTAGGGACTTATTTGTTTTGACAAGAATTTACGATAATGTTTGACCGTTTCTCACAAGTTTCTCACACAAGAGAATTATATGAGATATTTTCACATAGGATAAATGGCGACATATCAAGGCACAACTGCATGCCAGTTAACCAGTCCCTCCATACTCGGAATTGTACTTTTTGCGTAACCCACCGGTTACATGTAAGGGAAAATTTTTGCTGTTACTATTTTTTTAAAGGTAGAGAAAGATTTTTATGACATAATGGCAAGGACAAGATGTTCTTTGGCAACGGGATGTAATTGTAAAGGTCTTAGTGCTGATTGCCGCTGGTCTGGTCAGTGCATCGTGATGAATAACTCCTTTGTAAAAACGATCTTTGTTCAGTTCAAATAGAGCAGTCTTATGAGAGTTCTTAAACAAGAAACTAATTCAAATCTTAGAGTTATTAAATGACAAATGGAACATTAATATAAAAGCACAAAATACAACATGAAATATGTTACTAGATTAAACCAGCGGTTCTTCAACGGTGAAGGAAAAACATCTCGTGGACACCTGCATACGCTGAAGAAGAAATACCAATGCGTAGGTGTGTGAAGTCTACCAATCAGCATTGGGCATGCGTGGTGGACTTAAGCCCATACACCCTCTAGACGGTAGGCATATGCCCTACAGTGGGCGTATATAGGCTGTTAATAATAATTATGATTAAAGCAGCTATAATAGGTACGTATATGTATAAAGTTTTACAAAATAAACCGGTGTTGTTCTGAACAAAGAATGAATAAGTAGGTACCAATTTATGCTGATTTTGTTTAAGAGATATAAATAGGTCTTAGCTTGGTTCATGCACAGGTTCATAAAGTACTAAAAGATCTAAGTTACACATACTCCATTCAAAATAGCAACGAAATTATAAAGCTATTTTGCATTACAGAAACAGAGATTTGAAACACTTACTCTTTCTTATTCTTAGAACAGCTTTTGTACCGTCCAAGATATGTCGGATATTATAATGTATCCAAAAAATTAATTACATTTGGTAATCAGAATTGGTCAGAAAGCTAAATAGGAATCGGAAAATCTTGTCGTCGTTATTTTTAATGAAGTATAGGTATATTTATGTTAAGAAAATTTTTGATCGTGCATACGCAAGCTTTTGGTTTGTAAAATCATATCAAATATTCTACAGTTTGTAGACCTGTCGATGTTGATCATTTAAAAGTATCGAATTACGAACATTTGTCTGTATGCAACATAACTAGTTTTATATTACTAGAAACGAAAGTGGAAAGGTAAATCACGAATTTTTTAATAAACATAACACATTATGCAATAAAATAAATAATGCAATCTAAAATGCTAAATGAAATCGAATGCACATAAAATCACTGGAAAAGTTGTTACAAATTAGTATTCCACCTCGAAGTCTTGAGTTAATGGATTGTTTCGACAAACAAATTTATTATAAAGCTTATTTTGTTGAAGCTGTTCATAATTTATGTAAGTAGGCAAACAGTAAATATCCAACAGACACGCTGGCTGCATTTAATAGATGCGTTTATAATTTAGACTTGTCCTGCTCTTTAATATAACTATAAATATTCATTATTTGCACACCGAAATTACACAAAAGCAATAATGCACTATTATTTATTCTAGATCTCAACTAGTATCTTATACTTACTTATTCCGAAAGGGTATGCCAGAAAATGGGATTGACGTTACAGACTTCAATGATAATACAACGTGTTAATGATTAAGCGCAAAACCTCATACACCCCAACTAATTTATAGCAAAATAATTCGATTGAAACAATAATTTCATTATTTTGATACTTAACATTTAAAGTTATTCGCATTTTAAGTTTTAAGGCAAAAAAGATTTGTTATCATTTCAGCAATGAATGAAAGCGCTAACGTGCTCATGGATACATTTTAAGAATCTTGTTTTGGTAGTAGTGGGGTGAGTGTGCCCGTGCCGTGGCTTGAGATTTCGTTCAGTAAATTTCGCAAAAAACCATTTAATATTTTGAAAAAAATGACCTATGTTAAAAACATGATAATTCGATTCTGCTCTCGATTTTAAACAAACTACTTTCTTGTTTTGCGTTAATTCATTAACACGTTGTATATTATACACTATCTTATACTTACTTATTCCGAAAGGGCGTGCCCGAAAATGGGTTCGGCTATTACAGACTTTAATGATAATATTTTAAATATTTTTTTTGATAGATAAATAAAATAAATTATTTACAATGGGAAACGGGAGTATTGTTATACAACTTGATGATGAGGCGTACATGGCTGGACATATCATAGCACATAGCATTAAATACACGTTTTTTGTTCCAAATACATAGCAAATCGTTGGTGTTAATTTATCAAGTGACTTCACCAACTAAACACCATGTTCATAACTATATTTATCACGATTGTAGATGCATTTAGTTTCTGAAAATTTACACTTAAAACTAGATAAGTTTATCTAGAAAATAGTAAGTACTATTTTGGTACTTGTAAGGCTAACTTAGAACTTCAAGCCCAGCTATGTACGTAGGCCTGGCATACAAATTAAAAATACAAAGCAGCTATTAGTGCATAATATCTAAAAGCATAATTATACAGGTGTGGTTTTGGTCAGCAACGCGCATTTAGGGGGTGCTTCAGACCATCAAACTGAACAACTTTCATTATGGAGCCAACTTCGAAATCGCGAAGAAAAAATCAGCTGTCCCTACATTTGAGTCAAATTGGTACAGCAGTTTTGTATGAAACTGGTGTTTTCTTTTTCGAGATTTCGATGTTGGCTCCATAGTAAAAGTTGTTAAGTTTGATTGTCTGAAGCACCCCCTAAATGCGCGTCGCTGACCAAAACCTCATCCTTTATATTTTGTATAACGTCGAATGACTGAATAGTCTAACAGAGCCGAAGTTCACGACAGCTTCATTAAAAACTATGTTCATTCTTTATCAACTGGTTTGCCCTCATTAGAGCTTTGTATCCTATTTCTCACACTTCCTCGCTAATTATCTCTTACAAACCAACGACCTTATCGAGTCTTTCAACCTTTGAGACACGACGAGGAGTTCATTAAATTCCAAGTCCATTGATATATCTCATGTCTTGTATGTAACTAAAAAAGGAGGTAGAAAAAATTGCTTATTTTTGTCTTTTTCATAATAGATATTTCATAATATGCAATAACAATGGCGACCTTGCATCAAATTCCCTAACAGACTTCCTAACTAGACAAATTAGAATAATCCAAAGCGGAAGAATTAGTTAGACCGTAGAATAGATAAAGCCGTGATCACCCGAAGCGTGGGGAAGGAAAGTAACATAGGAAATTGAATCGCGCGCAATCGGTCCGCATCTGCGCGTGCGCATGAATCAGGGCCAGGGCTCTCGTGATACAGTGATATCTGCACGGGTCCGTTGCACTTGTTGCTGATAAGAAGCCTATAATAAAAAGAGTTTCCTTTTGAGATAGCCGAGGAAGAATGGTCGAACGAAAGATGTATTTGATGAACCTAAAAGAGATTGATGAGTTAATAGACCAATTTCTGGGAGAGCGTTGCTATTTTCAGCTCCATTTGTGCTTTCAATCTGGTGAAATGAAATTAAGCGTTGAAGTAATCTTAGATTTTAAAAATCAACAAGAAACTCGTCGCATGTTGTGAATCAAAATAAGAGAGTCGCGTTGCAGGTTTGCTACTAGTTGGTCGCGTATCGGTTGCCTGCTCTCTGGCGTGCCATTTTTGTTCAACAAATATAATCCTTGAGATCACCCAAAAATGTATTACCCAACAACGTCATGGACATTTGCTATTTATACTGGAGATTGGGAAAATCATCGATACCACGATGGAGCGGATTAGAATAGAATAGGATCAAAATAAGAACTCAGACTTTCCTATGCAGATCGAAAGTTAAATTTATATGTAAGATAAGTCAATAAACTCTACGAAATAGTAAAGCAACCAATGGAAACAGTATCAAAGGGCCAGATCAGCGCTTGCGCATAGCTTTCCATGTTCAGTTCCGCAGATATCTGTCTCCGAGCAAGACATAACAAGATAAATCGGGCTTACATTCGAAAGGTAAGCAATTTGTTCTGTCTAGTACAAACTGAGCGTGAAAGCGAAATCATTTTGTTTGATGATCTTTCATGTAGGTGGACTTTAATAGGGCTATTGAGACCCAAGTACAAGACCGTATTACACGTCGTAGGTTAGAGTAAGAGGACAGTTAATTGACGATATCTATCTTATCTATATCTATCTATAATAAATAAAAACCGGCCAAGTGCTCGTCGGGCCACGCGCAGTATAGGGTTCCGTAGTTGGCTGTCACAATATACTGACTTAGAAGGAGGCTTTTTGTTTTAAATACTACGGTTTAACGGCTAATAAAGTGTAAAAAGTACATCTTGCAAGTTGGTCGACTATTACTCGTTAACTTGTAAAGCCTACTTAGCGGTGATAGTTTTCCTTTTAAATTCGGTATATACAATACTGTCGTGAATTTTTTCACGTATCCAGAAACAACAAGCTGGCAGAGGGGGGACGACGACGACGACGACGACGACACTTGACTCCAACAAAAAGGTTCACTTTAAAGCTTAATATTTCGCTAACGGATCCCTAAATTGAAAAATGGTTTTCCCACACCCAAAACATTTTTAAATGACCTAGACCTATCAAACGATACCCCACACGAACGGCTGGACCGTTTTGTCTAATATTGTTTGTTTGTTCCTTATGCGTCCTTATACCATTCGTCCAATTACGATAAAAAAGAGGCATTAGGTAAAAAGCATGCCGGACACAGCTAATAAAACAAAAAAAAACATATATGTGATCATACGTTTCATTTTTCAACTCGTGGGTCTCTGTGCTTCGAAAGGCACGTTAAATAGTTGGTACCGGTAGATGGTAGCGTTTGGTAACTTCTCAGATCCCGTGATTGAGAAATATTTTGTTTACTTGACCAGCATAGGTAGCATGGCACCGTGATACAGCGCTATCACACCTTCGCTCTCTTTCTATTTGCGCGCGAACGAACGAGATAAAAGACGTGATACAGCTGTATCACGTGTAGCATGCTACGCATGCTGGGGTGGATATTCAGAGCGTTTGAACGCCCAAATTTATTTAACCGAACATTTTCATCTTGTTTATAAGAAAGGGCATACAGTTTTATGGTGCTATTATAAGCGTCGAGGAACTTTATAATAGCCCTTTAAAATAGTAGGAAAATGTTGGGACAGATTAACCAAGGCGTGACAACGCTCTAAATGTATATACGGCGACTTAGAGACAGCCGAAAGGCCAAGTCAAAGGCCTGTAGAGGCGACTTGGAGATAATCGGCAAGTTGACCAATTCGCACCGTGTTATGGTGGACTATGGCCTAATTCGTCACAACATTATGCTTGAAACTCATGGCGAGACGTTTTGGCGCCTCTGCACGAGATTAACATCTCCGCTGGCTGACGATGTAAGCGACGGTGAACATTGCCCTTTAATATTGACTGAAGCATATAACAGTTAATGTAAGTCAGGTAATAATAATAAATATTGATAAAAAGGTTATGCGACATAATTTACAGGTTCAGAAAAGAGTTACAACATTTACGCAAGAATATAATTGTTGTGTCAAAGCAAAGGTTAACCCTGATAAAAACATGTTTACATTTAATAATGGAACGGAGAATGTAAATGATACAGATATTTGTTCAGCAAACGAGTGAGGTAAGTATATAAATTGGCTTAAAGCCAACTGGCCACTAACGAGGATTTTTTCCCAGGAGAACATCCTTTCTGTTGTGAGTTGGAAAGTCATTATAGAATTTCACAAATGGAAATTAATAATACGTGTATTCCTTCATTCTTTACAGCGCGTAACGTAAACTGAACCACTTTAAACATCAACAATGAAATCGTAAAAAATCCCTCCAAACAAAATAAACAGTACATCAGTGAGATAAGTATTAAAAACTGTTATTTTTGTGACTTCGGTGTTTCATTACAAAGCAATAAAAAGAAGGAATAGAATCTGTTAATTTGTTTTAAGTAAACTGTTATACACAACAAGAAAATACAATTGTTTCGGATACTAAAACAGAACGGTACATTATATTACTTGTCTTTAGCATACGGTGATATTACCAAAGGCATAGGCTATGTACCAAAGATCACTGCAATATTTAATCCTAAATATGGATGTATTCTCTGCGACTTAGTCTTCTAACATTATACCTATACAGTAAGTGAAAAAGAACAAGATTCTAATTCCATAAATCAGTTTAAAGCATTCCCACAACTTTCCCAATAAGAGTAGTTAGTCGGAGATATCCCGGGATCGGTCACGAATGGCTGGCCCATCGAGAATCATACAACGCCGGGAATCCGTGGCAATCGATTCGATGCACTCAGGATAATTTTAGTCTCGGTGACTTTGATCTTGAGATGAAATTCTTACAAAATACGAGTCGAATAATGTCGATTCGATTGTTGGATTCGCTTTAATGGAAAATTGAAGTTCGTTCGTTTGTTATTCTATCTAACTCTTACAAAATGTTGGTTTCAGACAGTCCAAACGTTACGAAGGCCACTATACAGGGTCCTTCTTAATATGCTGACACTTTTTTAAGGGGATGAACAGACCGTCAAACTGAACAACTTTCTCAATGGGACCAATATCGAAATCGCTAAAAAAAACGCTGTTCCATACAAAACTGCAAACCTACTGGAGGGAACTACTCAAATATATGGGACAGATGATTTTTCTTTCGCGATTTCGATGTTGGTCCCATAGAGAAAGTTTTTCAGTTTGATGGTCTGCTAAGTGCTTTGAGACACGTCATTGTAGAAATTATTGTAAATGTGAGTAATGACGCTGAATACGACGAATTTTCAATGAAATATTTTTTTGAGTTTTGATGTTTCTTTGGAGTTTTTAACGTTAAGTATCTGGTCATCATAATATAAGTCTAGGTTAGATTATGAATGAATGAATTATGATACTTGGGACCTTCGATCGATGTAAGACGAAATTCATTTTACTTTGATCGGAGCTTGCGACTAGATATTATGTGTGATTGTGTCCAAGATATTTACCTTCATCAAGGTTTTAAGTATTTTTGATGACAAGTGGCCAGAGCTTGCCCAGAACAGAGATGGTTGAGGGATTAAAGGGAACACCTTTGCCCAGCAGTGGGATGAAATAGGCTAATTTAAAAAATGGTTTTATCTTAACAACGATCGTAGTTTTAATTTAAAACTGAAACTCTGCCACCCATAACGTTTATCGTGTTCTTTAGCAACAATATTGTCTCATGTCTCGCTAATTGATATAATGTACCTCACACTAAGATAATGTAAGAGATAAACGTATTGCGTATCTAGACCCTCGACGTGGGAAACTTTCCCTCCTGCGTCTTGTAGATACACACTTTACGTGTACTGAAAAGAGAAGTCCAACTTAATGAGCTAATAACTAATAAGCTTTTTTATCAACGCGTCTAAGATCTTTGAAGTTAATTACATGATTGGTAGTAGAACACTTCGGTCTCTTTGAAACAATTTCCCACGTGAGTGATTCTGAGATTGCCTGAAGTTCAAATTTTATGGCATATCTATCGTCACGCCATCATAATTATTGAATGCGTCAAGCATATACAGGGTCCTTCTTAATATGCTGACACTTTTTAAGAGGATGATCAGACAATCAAACTGAACAACTTTCTCTATGGGACCAACATCGAAATAGCGAAAAAAAAATCTACTGCAAACCAACTTTAACCAAATGTATGGGACAGCTGATTTTTTTTTCGTGATTTCGATTTTAGTCCCATAGTGAAAGTTGCTCAGTTTTATGGTCTGATCATCCCCTTAAAAAAGTATCAGCATATTATGAAGGACCCTGTATGTAGATAGGTATGTTGTAAAAGGTGTCATAATTCGAAGTTTACTAAAAAGTCGCTTTTAATTCGATGATGGGAATACTTTGTCGTATTATATCTGTTCTACAACAGTTTTGCAATATAACAAATATATATTTAAAAAATAATTGTATTGTAAACTATTTACTACTTGTTAGTTCTAAGTAGTTTAAATTCTTCATCATCTCGTGACTTCAGATAGTTGAATTAAGAAAATCCTACAAAAACAATTTCGAACTACTTTCAAAGACGAAACGTGGATGAAACTTTCCCTAACTAGTCTCAGAGTTGAACGCAAAGACCTAGCACTTATACGGAATGTTAAATTCAACGTCGCAAATGTGGAAATGTTGTGCCACTTCCATCTGTCCCACATTCGGATAGGATATGGAGATCTAATATTAACTGTAGGTCATTCGGTGAAATTGAATATTTCGCTCTGTACGTTAGAAATAGCCTTAAATGTCTGACATTCTAATTTCGAGCACAGGCACAGATTGTAATTAAAAGCTGTCATACAACGAGAGAAATATGCGTGTTAACCCGACCTCATAGTTTTAATCGTGTGTAATTTATCTATGGTTTTAATAGATTGCCCCAATTGAACCAGGAAGAATACATTTTCAGATCTGATCTAAAACACTAAATTGACGTTAGTAATTTAGGTTATTATTTTCATCATCATATCTATAAACAGGTAGTTTTAAAAAATAACATAACGTCGAAAATAATACTGTACGACAATCAACTTTGCATGTCCGTAGAGGCCGGTATACATAGTAATTTTAGTAAAAAAAATATTTTTCACAAACATATGCTTACCTGAGAGTACAATTTAGTTTTTATTTCGGCTCATTCAATCAGAAAATATAGGAATTTAAAGATTTCAAAAATACAGCATCAATACGCGTACAAAATAGTCGCGTTCTCACCGATCCCAGCTACCCATTCCGCCGCGTAGTCCGTACTCGTCTGGGTGCCCCTAGGTCGGTTGCTTAAGAGGATATAATTCGAAGCGCGCTCCATACAAACGTACTATGGTGATATTTTCAATACTAACTAATTAAACTCAATGAAATTTTTCAGAATCAATCTAAAAACAAATTTCTATGCTTGTATACAGTCAGATTTTCGTTAAAATGTATAGTTTTAAAGTTACAGTGCCTCAAAGATTTCCGTACAAATCTTAAATTAATCCTAGCATTGAAACTGTATATTTTAACGATAATCGGACCTGATACAAGCATAGATATTTGTTTCAAGATTGTTTCAGCTAAATTTCATTGACTTTAATTGGTTAGTATTGAAAATATAACCATATTACGTTTGCATGGAGCGCGCTCCGAATTATATCCCCTTAAGTTCATTCATTTGGCACGGTAGACCCTTCGTGGTCCCTCCAATAGTCCGCAGTAAAAAGCAATAACTACTCCCTGAGCAACGCTGTAACAGTAAATTCCAAAAAAAAAAAAATAATAATCAAAGTTATTTATAAACGTTAAAATTTCACTATTTAGTTTCCTTTTCTTTTCGTGCTATCTGCTGGTGTAGTACGTCATAGTTTAATATTATAGCTTTTATGATATTTAACGGTGAAAATTGGCACGGTTAAACCCTCTGGCAAAATCTCACATCATGTATTTCATTATGTACCTACGTCTCATAACGAGGTAAAGTAGGTATTTACCTAATGTGCAGTTTTTACTCGTAAATGATGCAGAAAATAACGGTGTTCAACTTTCTTGTCAATAGTTAGACTAGGGAAACATAACTGCTTGGTATCATAATTTTAAACGTTAATTTATGATTACAATTAGACCATCACCTATTGTGTAGACACAAAATCCATACTAATATGAAATGTGTTTTTTTTAAGTGTTATAATTGCGAAAGCCTCTATTTTTGTCGTTAACGTTTTCGCACATTCTACGCAGGCGAAATCGCGGGAAACAACTAACATTATTTATATAATTTAACATAAATCATATAATTTATATAAAAAAATGTTTCGATGCTTTGGATACGATGACGAAATACTAAAAATCCTACTCTAGCTACCGTACATTTGAGCCTCTTAATCGCTATTGGAATCCTTCGAACCGAATTAATTGCTTGCAGAACGAATCGCGAATCTGTCGGACGCATTGATCTGCCTAAGTACCGCTTTAGGCCTTTAATCAAACGAGGTACGTTGGCCTATTAAAATACTACAAGTGGTCAGTTAAAGCCTTTATTCGTACTCTAAAAGTCAAAGTCAGACATCAACGTTAATTGGTCTGAAATAGGCGGCAATAAAATAGAAATGGTAAATTATTCCTACCAACTAAAATGACGACAGACAGCTTTAATATAAGGTGAGCTCATATTATGACGGATCGCATCGGGGTGGAGCGGGCCGTATCGCAGCGGAAAATGCATAGGTACGAGTACTTTGCACACTAGAGCCGGATCGAAAGAGTCGCAACGCATTGATGGATTTTTAGTTTGACGTAATACTGCAGACGTTGTAAAAAGTTCCGCTTGGTATGACACACTGCAACGCTGACGGGCCGCATCGGGGTGGAGCGGGCCGCATCATATGGACGAATTCCGCCGCGCAATAATACGATCCTATCCGGCCCCTTATATTAATGCGATAGTTCATATAAATTGTATTAGAATTGGTTTTGGGATGTATGTATAATTGTCCATAAACATAGCTTTTGTATTTATTTTGTAATCGTTATTAAGTCGTGTTGCAGAGTTTTCAGCCGCATCTTCTCTACAGCGACAACACGTTCCGACGCGGTGGTAGCTTCAAAAAAAGGCTTCAAGTTTATTGTATTGAATACATTGTTTTTGGTTGAATTTGGGCGGATTTTTGCGCTACGGCGGCGGCCCGCCCCGATGCAGCCTGTCGTAATATGCGCTTACCTTTACTGTAATTATTTGTGTGGGTTTACGCTTCATTGGATATGCAAGGGAGAATTGTCTTGACATGAAAAGGCATGTTTACAGCCGTGTTGCAACGGCGTGGTAGTTTAGTGACGATGTAAATGTTTGCTTGTCAATGTTTCTGTTTGACCATTCATCGCTCCTGATGAGTGGGCAGGAAGAAAGGTAACTTAACTCGTTGCTTTATGATCCAACTTGACATAGTTATGCTTCTATTCATTCTACTTCTCTACATGGGTGAAGGGTGAAATTGATATCAGTAGCATCCATTTTAACTAAGAGTGATCAACTTTTACTAATGGAAGCAAACCGATCAGAGCAAAAAAATCTGTGGTTCCATACTAAACTACAATGCCTACTCGACTCAAATGTATGCAACAGCGGATTTTTCGTGCTCCGATTGGTTTGATCCCATAGTAAAAGTTGTTCAGTTTGATGGGTAGACTCTTAGTTTAAAATGATGCTAATGATATCAATTTCACCCTGTAGACATTGCCATACGGATATTATTCGACTTTACGGCTGGAATCCCGAGGTTTGATAATTACTATAGTAACCTGAAAGAACCCCATTGAGGTCATAACTGTGTTTGTTGATGAGTCCGTCATATGTATTTTAGTTTGTCTATACCTAAACTAAGATGATAAATAGCTTGATCCTTGACTCAATTTCTTTACGAAACTGGTATAATAGTAGAGTAAATTCTCACGATTATGAATAATTTTATATCTATAAAATGTATTTATAACCGGCTATTGCTGCATTTGAAATTTGCAATATCCGTGATAACCACATCTCTATTTATGTCAACTTGTAATGAATGAGGAAAGTTGAAATTAGGTTATATCTATGGATAGTAAAATATTACATGTATAATTATTAGCCTCAAGTGATAGTAAAATAATATGATAGGTTGTTCCATTTGTTAGCTAAATAATAGTCTAACCTCAGGCTATGATATATCTTCTTCATAAAATTATGTAATGCGATTAAATTTACGCAACATAATGACAAAATGTGTTGTACCTAATGAATAACATTATGCCATATATGAAACTAAAACTGGGGTTTTATAACAGTAATCATTTTTGATACCTTAACGCTTAAAAGGCCAAGTCAAAAGAATTAGCATCGCATAATGATTATCGAAAAATTTCAATCGAAATATATCCTCAAAATGATAAATACTTGTTTCCCACACACCGATGACACCAACCCAAGTCTTTAATACTTTACCAGTATTAGAGTTCACTATAAATTGAAAATTAATATCAGTCTGTGCCGTAAATTGATAGCGCCATATGTAGGACAACACATGCGCCAGCGCACCTGCTGCTTTCTTCCACTTGAGTGGAAATTTATGCACTCGTGATACCTAGAGACACTGTTTGGTTTCAACTAGGACGTTGAATTAGAGTTTTACGAAGTACTTTAAGATGGTATTCGTCACCAAAAGTACCCAGAAAATTAACTGAGTATTTTAGTACTATCAATAAGCTTAGTAAAATATATAATAATTACTTATATTTGCCTTTGTCCTTAAGCCTTATTATGATATAATTATACAAAAGGTAAATGAATTTTTAACTTATTTAAGGCTAGTGATTTATGTACCATAGGGATCAGTTATGTAAGTTAAATATAAATAGTAAAGATAGTAGGTTTTAGGATAGTACTTTCAAATCTAGTACTTCCTAAGCTGAAGATGAACATCCATCAATTTTGATTTCAAGTATGGTTCAAAGAGCAAGTAGGTACATCTTGATGGATTAACATGTAATCGTGAGAACCCTCATTACCCATCCATTTGATTACATTCAAGTAGACTAGTCGCAGACACGTCAATGACACTCTACCGGTTCCTAAACAGAGCCTGTCACGAGCTCTGGCAAGAGCTTTCAACCGTCACCTTCATATTGAAGTCTTCACTGACATCTTTACACTCATTGTCAAACTCAACAGTCAAAATCATTTCTTATTTCGTTGATTTCTCTGATGAATGGAGGTGAAAGTGGTTCAGTAAATATTCTGTTGTTAACAACGTGGTATATTTTAGCTGTCAAATCAAATACATCACCTATGACATGCGATGAGGAGAATTGGAATCGACTTAGTTTCGTTGTTATGTCACATTCGATCATCACATTTGATGCAAATATGCAATATAAACATAAAAAAATTTGATGGGCGGTCTAGATAGATATATAGCTTCAAAGTTCGAAATATACCTACTTCTTATTTTTGTTTCATCAAACCTCCGATTATTTAATAGTTACTACCATAGAGAAATTACACGCTCCCTGTTACTACCGACCAAACATTAAATAATGTATAATGAGGTGCTGCCCTAAAAATATATATCACATTATTATAACTTCTTTAAATTCACTTCAACATAACTAAATGTGTCTGAACTTAAAAAAAATCGGAAAAGATCAATTTTCTTTTACAGGGTCCTTCTTAATATGCTGACACTTTTTTTCCGGAGATGATCAGACCGTTAAACTGAACAACTTTCTCTATGGGAGCAGCTTCGAAATCGCGAAAAAAAATCTGCTGTCCTATACGTTTGGCTCGAGTAGGTTTGCAGTTTGTATTGGGACAACTGATTTTTTTTTCGTGATATCGATGTTGGTCCCATAGAGAAAGTTGTTCAGTATGATGGCCTGAGCATCCCCTTAAAAAAGTGTCAGCATATTAAGAAGGAACCTGTATAGCAGTTTTGGAAAGGCGCTGAGTCCAGTCACTGGTTTAGTCTATAGACTGTGATGTAGACAGGCCCTAAATTTAACTCAGTCTGATTTATCGACAGTGCAACAAACCTTTCTATCCATGTTAGTAGACAGGTAAACCTACCTATACAATGTGTTAATGAATTAACGCAAAACTAGAAAGTAGTTTGTTTAGAATCGAGAGCAGAATCGAATTATCATGGTTTCAACATAGGTAATTTTTTTCAAAATATTAAATAATTCGTTTATAAAATTTAAAATTGACTGAACTCGATCTCAACCCACCGCGCGGGCACTCTCACCCTACTTAGTACCAAAACAAGATTCTTAAAATGTATCCATGAGCACGTTAGCGCTTTCATTCATTGCTGAAATGATATCAAATCATTTTTGCCGCAAAATTTTAAATATGAATAACTATATTTTAAATAATGATATTATTGTTTCAATCTAATTATTTTGTCATAAATTAGTTGGGGTGTATGCGGTTTTGCGCTTATTCATTAACACGTTGTATATACCTACTATTCCATTTATTTGCAACGTCTAGAGTAACGTAGTTGTAAACTTTACGTGCTAGCCCATTGTAATAAACAATAAAAAACATGTTAGGTCAGAGATTAACATTATGTAATTAATTTTTAAGACTTGCAACAATAGGCAATAGTTCATTTAGAACAATAGTCTATGGTCTAGCTAGCACGGAAATAATGTAAGGTTGAAAATAAATTAGTTATTGGTTAGGACTTAAGATGCACTTTGGTAATACTCAGTATTGTGTATTATAAGGAAAGGTAGAGCTAAGAGGAAGGATCTCTCTTTAAGACTAGAGTGAGCCATACCAATTGTAAAGTGTCCACTTTTTTTGACGTTTAGGTTTGAGTGTGTGGTGTCAAGTAGTATGGACAAAAGGCACCAAGTGACATATGGCCTTATGTTTACGGTCACTTTTCACACACACTTGCTCAAAAAATAGTGGACAGCCGCATAAACAAATATCTATAGTTCCATCTCCTTCTACTATTAAAGGTACGTCATAAGACAAAAGAGACTAACTACAATCGTAAATTTGCGGACTCTATGGAGATCCTTCCTCTGAGGTTAGGACTTAAGATGCACTTTGGTAATACTAAGAATTGTTTATTATAAGGAAATGTAGAGGTACTTCTACTCTTATTTTAAAATTGTGACGTTATCTTGGTGTAGATGATTTTGCCAATGTCTAGTTTAAGTAGCAATTTAAGTGCTTGACGTTTTACTGTTATAAATATTTGGTAACTACAAGAGGTCGTTCTACAAAAACAAAAAACAATCTTGTGTTTTGTACAGTCGCTATCAGATATATCGTAGCATACAAGGTGGTCAAATATTTCTGAGCAGTGCTAATTTTCAATAAATGCATTACAGTTAATGTTACCAATTATATCTAAACATTTATATTGTGTCATAAATATCTGAACAGCGAATTTTAAATAATTTCTTAACAGTTTTATTTAAAATTGAAATGTATAGTAACGAAATACGGTCTTTTTTCCTAAACTGCTCAGATGTTTATGATCACCCTGACTGCGTAGATATATTTGATGTTCTAGGCGTTTAGATATTTTTGATTGGTTATGTGTAAAGAAGTCATTGAAAATAAGAACTGCTTAGATATATTTGACTACCATGTTTCCTATAATATATCTGATGGCGACTGTAAAACAACCTCTTAATAGACCTACAACGCGACTCCGTAGAGGTAAATAGAATGACACGACATGACAGTAGTGCAGATCACCGCATATGTACCTACCCCAAATATTGATATTTAAAACCATACTAAGTCAAAAATATTCTTTTGCAAACTAAACACAAAATTGGGCGAACAAAAAGGGTGCATTGTATCCGTGCTTATTAGGCTTCATGGTCAGGTATGTTTTACAACTCGCCTTCATTTCTCTTTATTATCACTATACGAGCTTAGATC
Organism: Agonopterix alstromeriana; assembly: GCA_963924505.1. Lineage (NCBI taxonomy): Eukaryota > Metazoa > Arthropoda > Insecta > Lepidoptera > Depressariidae > Agonopterix > Agonopterix alstromeriana. Next base: position 13,854,302 of record OZ004669.1, read on the forward strand.
AAAATAAAATTAAGGCACCGGCCTTACGCGAACATTTCGAACTAGAAAAATAAGTCAAAACAAATGACAGGTATACTTCAAATATCTACCGAGATGACAGAAATGTGTGCTAGTTTTTATGGACCAAGTGTACTAGTTGTGTGCTTCAACTAAACGCGCTTTGGGCATATCCATTAATTTTACTTTGATCTAAGTATACGAGTAAGTAATAGAGATATATAACATGAAAAACGCGTTTGTGTACACAACTAACACACACAACTACAACAACAAACACACAACTAATTTTTAATTACTAACATAACTTTAAGGGTGTATTCAGACAATGAAGCTATACAACTTTCCCTATGAAACATGGGTCGAAAAACAAGAAATTTTGTTGGACCATCCATACAAAAGTGCGGTCTAGCCAATCGATTTTCTATGGAAGGTCCAAAAAAAAAATTTCGTTTTTTGACCCATGTTCTCTAGAGATTATAGGGTCCTTCTTAATATTCTGGCACTTTTTAAGGGGATGACCAGACCGTCAAACTGAACAACTTTCTCTATGGGACCAAAATCGAAATCGCGAAAAAAAATTGGCTATCCCATACATTAGGCTGGAGTAGGTTTGCAGTTTTGTAAGGAACAACGGATTTTTTTCTGTATACTAGGTACTATAAATATGCACTGTCCTTTATTATAATATAAAGTCTAGGCGGTTGTAAAAAATTACGAATCTTTAGCTTACGTTTTCTTGCGGATAATTACCATAATATATCTACCTAGATAAATGATTTCGTTTTTCATTCAGTTTACGGCGAACTTACGATCTTGTAAAGTGAAGTTTTACCTGAAACAAAATAAAAAATTACTCAATTAGTGAGAACATTTTTATAGTCAATCTTTCAACTTAAATACTTAATCAACGCAAAAAGAGATTGTCTCAATAAGTGGCGTGGGAAAAGTATGTACAGTCAACATAGCAAGTAGATTGTATTATAAATGAAGATCAAAAGTTGCTAGTGAATAAAAATTTTAATCAAATGGTGTGATCAAAAACATATAGGTACTTAGTGTCTACGAAATGAATGCTTTGAAATAATATCGGAACCGTTTTACAGATTTTTTTAGAGGATACCGATCTCCAGTCCAGAATTTGACTTTCAAAAATCATACTTCAGGAGTGCGATTTTTGAAAGTCAAATCAGCAGTAGAAAGATGCATATCTTCATAGTAATTTTGACATTTTCAACTGCTGAGTTCAACGTATGAGTTTCAAAAATCGCACTCCAGCCCAAATAGTAATTTTTACTTCTTAACAATCAAACAACATTGCCAAAAAAACAAGAATGTCGCATTCTAATCATTGCTGATTTTAAATTTATTGTAGTAACTATCATTAAAAAGTATAAAACCAACAAATATTTCAACGGTTTTGTAAAATAAACAAATAGTTTTGTAAAGTATACAAGAAAATGCTAAACTTGCTATTGACAGTTTCTACCCACACTGAAAAGGAATACAGTCGTAAGTATATATACGTATGTAGGTATGTATCAATAGTTTTGGGAAGTATGCCAATTATTTCTGTCAAAAGACATGTGATAAATTAAAGTATCTACCTACACAAAAAGCCACCAACATTTAAAAATGTTTGGTTACCACGTTGATGTCGTTTTAATAACTATTATATGTCAATTATTTTTGTTAAAAGAAATGGGATTAATTAAATTACTATTACAGTTATACAAATAACCAAGAACATTTTTAAAATGATCGGTGACCACGTTGATGTCTTTCATATTGGTAATAAATTGTTACCTACAAAAGACATCGACGAGGTCGACCTTTTGTATTTAAGAACTATATTCGATTTGTTGTGCCGTTATTCAGCTTTTGTTCGAAAGCTCTTCTTCGACATCATATTATTATAAATTTTATGACCGTTATTTGTTCAAACTTCAATTTTATCAATTACAACACGAACAATCAAGACCCGTTCTATTGTATTTCCAGGCCATAAATTTGACTACAACATAAATTTTCCACATAATTCTATGAGAAAACTTTTACTTATAAGCTCGCTCGTGGCGCAGTAAATCTAAGACGTGTCGATTCTAGATCTAGCTGAGTTATGGCCTAAGTCTAGGCGCAGCCCTGAGACATGTTCCTGCACAACTTTCTTCGCCATTTTAGGCTCTGGTCAAAGCCCTACAATAGAATGCTTATTTCTATGAATACTCGAAACTCTCTAGATAAATGTGTCATTTTCTCCAATTAAAATACGTCATATTGTTACCTATTCACGTGCAATTTGTTGAATCTTCAGTACTCTCTAATGCAAGTCGTTACGTTAGTTTCGATAAATTGTAAACGTAAATTTTGTTTTTCAAATGTTTCGTTAATATATTTTATTATACGCTCATTTTAATGTTTTGAAGATTTATATGTACACTGTACTTAAGGTATCCTTACACCAGCATGTAAGCTAATCTAAAATGTTGATGTTAAAAGACTATTTTTTACCGATAATAGATCAATAAAATTTATAATGGTTGATGGTTAACAAAAGACATCAACGAGAGCATCACTGCATATTTGGTTTTTAACTTTTTAACGTATCTTTGATGTCGAAAGAAAACATACCTACGACTATGCAATAGTTACTACCTACTACGATACGACGAACATACATAACGAAAAGATGTTAGAAAAGGAAAGCGTTCGCCCCTAATTGCGATGTAGCAAAGTAGTGCTATATTTCGATATTTTAGAAAATTTAAATACGTAATTGCGTTATAATACCTCAGGTAATACCTATACTCTTTGGAAAGCAATCTCATTACGTATCATCATTTAATTTTCGTTTGTGTCCCTGTTAACTATTATAAAACTAACAGAAGTGTGTCTGTACATTGAAGATATTTACATGAAAAAGATTACCATATGGTTTTAGGTATCCCGAACTCCAAATCAACCTTTTTAGAATTTTTGTTTCTGTTCATTTGTTCGTTTGTTTGTATGTTTGTAACAGCATCACGAAAAAACTACTGAACCGATTTTGATGAAACTTTTTTGTTTGCTAGCTTATGATCTGACTTAAAATCTGGTATATAATTTGTGCGGACGAAGTCGTGGGTAAACTCTAGTATGAAATAAAGTTGTACCTTTACGTACCTACATTGAACATAGATGCTTTATTGAAAATTTACTGAGCATCCAACGTTTCTCAGATATACGTACTCAACATCATTTGATTTCATGATCGTGTAAAAAGTCAGCTCCATATAAACAAAATAATTGTGTACAGACAGACAGACTCTCTGTTTTGTTATACCTACCTATTAATTGTAAGTACATATTATTTGGTATAATTTTATCAAATCAAATAATATACTTATCTTATTAAAAATTTCATAATGAGCATACTTGTAGGTCTAAGATTATATCTCATGGTAGATATTAAATATATTTGGCACCATATTAAAGTACAAAACGAAACATAGTTAATACAACTGTGTTCTTAAAGGCGAGAAAATCTAATGGCTTTCCAACTTTGATTAAATTCAAATAGCGGAAGATAGGTGACGTTCTTGCATTTTGTACTCGAACAATGGATCTGTTTTTCATCTGTTACGAGTACGAGTTAAAAGTAATGTTGTGTCATTTTTTTTTCTTTTTGAATTATTTGTAAAACGAGTAAAAGCACACGAAGGCATGTGGTACCTTTATTCCGCCTAAAATCAAAAAAGTTACTCAACTACGCAATGCCGCTCGGATTGCGACTACGTTAATTAGGCGACGGGGGCTCAATTTATGCGGTCCATGCGCTATATCGTTGGCTAAAGTGTCAAACATCGTAACTCCATTTAGTATTTCAAATTACATTTTATACAATGCTATTACTAATTTCTGAATGCATCAATGACACAACTCTTAAATCCTTGTAAAAAACCGTTACAATTTAAAATGATAAATAGAAAAACATATAACTCTGGGCTGCCATTTTGCGTGGTGAAGTTTTTTGTGCCTCCAGTAAAATTTGATCTAATGGAGTTATGGGGTCTGACACTTTTGTCGACGATATGCTAGTCACCTATCTTCCGCATTTTAATTTAATCAAAGCTATCCAAACATAAATAAACTATATCTTGTTATACTAACTTAAATGAGTGACGTGAATGAGCATCACAATTGTGACTATACTTGATCATAGTCCGATAACTATGGTCGGTGGATAATAATATGTCATTATTCGCAGTGCGGCCGAACAAACGATCTGCAATCGAAAGTAGACAGGCATGCATTTAGATTTATTGTGGCCTCAGACCGTTAAACCTGCCTGCCTGATATTGAAACTGCCGTTATACATCTTAATCTTAACATTTAGACCCTTGAAAATAAATCTATGCCAGTTATTTACAATAAATAACATCATAATCATCATCGAAGCCTATATACGTCCCACTGCAGGGCACAGGCCTACCCTCAAGGAGGATGTATGGGCGTCATTCCACCACGCGTGTCCAATGCGGATCGGTAGACTTAACATAGTCATCGGAATTTCTTCACGATGTTTCCTTCACCGTTTAAGAGCAGTCGGTATTACGTACCTACATAAGTTAGAAAAACTCATGGCATGACATCCGTGCGGATTCGAACCTGGACCTAAAGGTTGAGTTTCCATAGCTCTCCGCAACCCACCACCGACGCTCCCGACGAATAAATAACATATTATTTTTAATTTGTTAACAGATTAATATTATTCATGTGAATGAGGCTAAAGAGGTGTGCCAGAGTCGTAGCGTGTGGCGGTCCGTGGTCTCTGCCTACCCCCATGGGACAATGGCGTGAGCTTATGTATGTATGTATGTTAATATTATTAACTGAATGATATTGTTAGTTCCCGTATCGTGCATTATTAGGTACAATAATTAGATGCAAATTTTCTTTATGGAGTATAGAGGACAACCCTTAATTTTTGAATTTTTAGCTTTATAATCGCAAGATGGATACCTTACTGAATTATTATTTTTTCTGACATTGAGGAACAATAATATCCGATAAGGATGAAAGCGTTCAGTCTAGGTCACTGCATAATATGTTCGCTAATTGTTCATGCTCTAATCATGTCAACAAGTCAACATGAATGAGGTCAAATGCATGCAATGACAGATCAATTAGATACTGCTGACTAAATAATAAAATAGCAGGTTAAATCTGCATTTTGTTGTTTCCAACTTCTTCAACAAGTCCCCAGTAAATTTTGAAAAATATAATTAAATTGGGTCCACAACTTCGTGATATTCTCAATACGGCCCTGGACAAAGGTATTGTGCTATAAATAGAGAGTAATGATCTCTTCAAATGGCGTTAACAATTTAGTAACACCATAACAATAACAAGTGTGTTAATAGCCCACGGAAGAAAGTGAAATTTTTGAGAATGCAGATTAGTGAAATTGTAGAGATGGGTAAGTAAAAATGTTTTATGCTCTGCACCCGTACCTACGCATAGTTGTTACTTTCGCTGATATGCAGTTATAAAGAATGAGATTGCTTTGTTTTGAAATTTAGCATCTGCTTCAAAGCAACAACTTGAATCAGGCATCTGGTCGTATTTTATCACATTATTACAGTTAATGTCCTAGCAAAAGAATCACATATATAGGTATAGATAACACAAGAATTAGATTGTGCATTTTAACTCTAAAGACAGATATTATTATTCAGTATCGAGATCGGAGTTTGAACTCTGCGATTTTTTAGGGTTCCGTACCCAAAGAATCAAAACGGGACCCTATTACTAAGCCTACGTTCCGTCCGTCCGTCCGTCCGTCCTACCTATTTAGGACTGTTAAGTTTTGAACCGTAATAGGTAGACAGTTGAAATTTTCACAGAATATGCGATTTGTTAACAAATGATAAAAAAGGCAAAAAGTTAAAAATTAAGGAGGGTTCTCAACCAGAAACTAGTTTTTCATCAACGTTTTTTCTTCTCGCATTGTCGTAAAAACGGTAATACACACAAGCGTCAAACATGGTATGATTATAGAGCAAACTCTACAGTATAACAACAAATAATAAAAACTGGCCAAGTGTCAGTTGGTCTGGCGCAAAAGGTCCCGGAAATTTTTGTTTTTTTTTCTGAAAGTTAATATGTTGAGTGGTGGTGTGGTACGGGACCCTCGATGCGCGAGTAGTCCGACTCGCACTTGACCGGTTTTATTAAGATGATCTATTTTATGTCAGTCAGCTATTATTCTAGAACTCAACAGCGGGGCAAAGACTTGCATGCAATTAAGGGTATATTACTGTTGGCGCGCTCCATACAAACGAAGTCTGGTGATATTTTCAGTACTAACCGATTAAACTCAATAAATTTTTGCAAAAACAGTCTAGAAACCAATCTCTATGCTTGTATCGTGTCAGATTTTCCTTAAAATGTACAGATTTAAAGTCACAGTGCCTCAAAGATTTCCATACAAATCTTAAATTAATCCTAGCATTGAAACTGTATATTTTAACGAAAATCAGACACGATACAAGCATAGAGATTTGTTCCTAGATTGTTTCTGCAAAATTTCATTGAGTTTAATTGATTAGTATTGAAAATTTCACCAGACTTCGTTTGTATGCAGCGCGCATTTACGCATTTGGAATAAACTTCTCTTAAGCATCATTATGATCATAATCAGTGTATACAACGTGTTAATGAATAAGCGCAAAACCTCATACACCCCAACTGATTTATAACTAAGTAATTATATTAAAACAATAATTTAATTATTTTGATAGTTAAAATTTAAAGTTATTCGCATTTTAGTTTTGAGGCAAAAATGATTTGTTATCATTTCAGCAATGAATGAATGCGCTAGCGTGCTCATGTATACATTTTAAGAATCTTGTTTTGGTAGTAAGTAGGGTGAGTGTGCCCATGTGGTGGGTTGAGATCGAGTTCAGAAAATTTTAAATTTTACAAACAATTTATTTAATATTTTGAAAAAAATTACCTATGTTGAAAACATGATAATTCGATTCAGCTCTCGATTCTAAACAAACTACTTTCTAGTTTTGCGTTAATTCATTAACACGTTGTATACGTCCCACTGCATCATATAAGCATACCCAAGCTAAAAATAAGAGATCAGTCTTAAATTTACGATATACCTGACACAACAATCTGTTGTGAAGATATTATCATAAACCGGAATAACTTCAATAGGTAACTTATAATTTCAATAGGTAACTAGTAGGTACTAGGCCTAAGGCATTTTACGACAGAAATAAATAATGTATGTCCAAGTGTGTAATTTTATATTAGCATTATGTCGTACATGTACGCCCAACGCCCTTTGAAGTTTGACGTAACAACGTAGGTTGCAGGTAATTTAGTTATTGCTCTGTTACGACAACATTTAGACCTATTTAAAAATTTCAAGGTAACGATATCAAACAATATCCTAAGTTCTAAGAACGACGAGATTTTCCGATTTCTATATAGCTTTCTGGCCTATTCTGGTTACCAAATGTAATTAATTTATTGGATACATATACTATCCGACATATCTTAGACGTTACTAAAGCTGTTCTAAGAATAAGTAAGAGGAAGTGTTTCAAATCTGTTTCTGTAATGCGAAATAGCCTTAAAATTTCGTTGCTATTTTGAATTGAGTATAAGTGTACAGGGTGGCATTGATACCATTAGCATCCTTTTAAACTAAGATTCTACCCATCAAACTGAGCAACTTTTACTATGGGAGCAAACCGAACGGAGCGAAAAAAAAATCTGCTGTTCCATACTGAAATGCCTACTTGACACATATGTATGCAACAACTGATTTATTTTTTGCTCCGATCGGTTTGCTCCCATAGTAAAAGTTGTTCAGTTTGATCGGTAGACTCTTAGTTTAAAAGGATGCTAATGATATCAATTTCACCCTGTATAGTCACAGGTTGTCCACAAATACAACTACAACAACTGAAATAAAAATAAAGCTAACTATAGTGCTTAATAATTATAAGTAAGAATTAGTTGCAATTTATAGGAGTGTTATCATGAAAAAAAAAATTAAGAAAAATATTGATAGAGTTTATTGAACTATCTAAAAACCAGAAACTGTAGGCCAAAGAATGTGTCATATTCCAGTTTAGAATGAAAACGGGTTTTACGATAGCAGAAAATGTATAATAGCCAAATATTGATAGCGCTGTTTATTTTGCACATCAATGAAGTTGTAATACTTATTACATATACAACGTGTTAATAAATAAACGCAAAACCTCATTAACCCCAACTGATTTATGACGAAACAATTAAATACATTGAAACAATAATTTGAATTAATTAAAATTGAAGGTTTTTCATCTTAAATTTTCATGTAAAAATGATTTTTATTATTTCAGCAATGAATGAAAGTGCTAGCGTGCTCATGGATACATTTTAAGAATCTTGTTTTGGTAGTAAATAGTGTGAATGTGCCGGTGCGGTGTGGGTTGGCATCGAATTCAGTAAGTTTATATTATACGAACAAATTATTTAATATTTTGAAAACATATAACCTATGTTGAAACCATGATAATTCGATTCTGCTCTCGATTCTAAGCAAACTACTTTTTAGTTTTATGTTTATTCATTAACACGTTGTATATACAGCGTCCTTCTTAATATGTTCACACTTTTTTAAGGGGTAGATCAGACCATCAAACTGAACAGCTTTCTCTACCGACATCGAAATCACGAAAAAAAAAGCTGTCCCATACATTTGCCTCAAGTAGGTTTGCAGTTTTGTACGGAAAAATGATTTTTGTTTCGATGTTGGTGGCACTGAGAAAGTTGTTCAGTTTCACAGTCTGATCACCCCCTTTAAAAAAGTGCCAACATATCAAGAAAGACCCTATATTTATAGTATAAGAAATAAGAGGAATTTGGTAATCATCAGCTGCAAGGCTGATTCAGTATTCATATGGTGTAGAGCATTTCTGTGATGGGTATGGACCAGGTCTGCCTGCATAACTCCAGTCGGTTTAGGAGTTACAGCCGTTCAAAGGTCTGTATCAAACGAACGATCAGCTGCAAGGCTGATCATATTATATTATTGTAATATGCACTGTAGCTCTGTGAATAGTACAAAAACTGTCATGTTCTGTCAGTCGGTTAAGGAGATACAGCCATTCAAAGTTCCGGCTTTTGAACAGCTGTATCTCCTAAACCGACTGATAGACAATGTCAGTTTTTGTGCTGTTCGCATTGCTACAGTGCATATTACAATAATACCTGCATATTTATGCATAGTCATTTTAAACAACCGTACCAGACCTTTGAACGGCTGTAACTCCTAAACCGACTGGAGTTATGCAGGCAGACCTGGTCCATCCCCATCACAGAGATGCTCTACACCCTATGAATACTGAATCAGCCTTACAGCTGATGGTTACCAAAATTCCTCTTATCTCTTATACTATTATAATAGCCAAAACTTGGTCCCCGTATAGGTATTATAATTTCCATCGTTTTGGCGTGAGTCACATTGACTATTCCTATTAATCTCAAGCCGGTCCCCGCTTGCATGCAGTAAATCGTGACAAGAGAAAAATATAGAATCGACTAGCTCTGGATACCTATAAAATCTCTACTGTTATTGTTTTGAAATTTCCTGACAATTTTCCAACTCCAATCGGACATCTGTGGGCCTAGCATGCCGCCCTCGGAAAAACGAGAAAGATCGAGCTGTCTTTGTTATTTTGCGCATGCCAAAAAGAGCAAGCATGACAGATTTCTGGTTTTATCGCTTTATCGTACGTGACACTGCTAGCCCAAAATCTTGATCCTTTCATAGTAAGTACCTAGTCAAGTACCTAGAAATTAAAAGAAACGATGAAAGAAAAACGCGATGAATCAGTCAGTCAGTGAATGTATAAGCTTTTATATCATTTAAGGTAAATTCTATTACACAAAGTTTAAATACTAAAATTGTGTAATTTTTGTAATAAAATCCAATAGTATCGAATTACGAAATAGCTTCAAGTATCTTCTAATCAGCTCCACAAACACCTGTTCGTCTAACAATAGCAGTTCGCTTTCATTCGCGCCTGCGCCTGACCACCTCGTTAACATTTTCGAAAAACGAACGCGAATCGTGACTGAACGCGATCTTGCTTCCCTTTCGACCGTCTCACGACTACATAACACTGATAACGGAAACGTTTCAAACATCTACTTTACATCGATAAAGATAGGTAAAGATATTTAATGGATTTACCACACTAACAATTAAACATTAGTGATTTTAGTAAGCCTTTAGTAACCTACTAAGCAGATGAATAATAATAATTGTAGGTAAGTTAATTTATTATTTCGATTTCGCAAACAGGAAATTGGAATATCGATACATACCTGGAGAGAGCCTAACAAGCGGTGAAACATGAAAATACTCCTTGGCGGGCGGAAATGTTCGTCCTTCTTTCGTAAATTCCCGTCGCTATTTCTGACGTCAACTTTGTCCCTTTCTAGCCCAACGACAAAAATTTATAGAAAGGGACAAACATAAAATCAGAAACATCGACGACGTACACGTACAAAAGAAGTACGAAAGAAAGACGAACATTACCGATCAATTTTCTTGTTTCCATGCTTGTAAGGAGGTTATGGATCCATTGGTTATAAATCCATGGTAGCCAACTATAATTATCCCTAAAGCGAAACTTCTTGGTCAATGATAATATCATTAATGAAACAAAGAAGTTTGGATAGTAGACGAATGAAGTGAAAAAAGAAATTGGATATAAAAATAGAAAAAAAATCTGATTATCGAACATTACAATAAAAACTCTTTTCTGATTTATTCAGATGCAGGAAGCTGGTAAAGGTATTATTCGATGTTCAGATGTTAATTTTATACCTAGAAACTGGCAACGATTAGAGAAAAAAATTTGGCGTAATGCCATTAAGACGAAAAAAAAACAAAATAAAATTATTTTTAATTCTGATTATATGACCATCAATATTTCTCTACTAAAAAAGGGCCAGCCTGTATTCGCGTAGAGTAGTGATACAAACTTTTTAGAATTTTTGAATTAATTTTCATACTTATTATTAGCACTCACAATAATATGGTACGTCCATATTATTGTGAGTGCTAATAATAATTTATTAGTAAGAACTGGTATTTTCAATACCATGTGATAATTATTACTTATACTGCATTCCAAACAAGGACGACGAGATTTTCGATTCCTATTTAGCTCTCTGGCCAATTTTAATAAGCAAATATAATTTATTTATCAGAAAGATGTACTATCCGACATATATTGGACGCTACTAAATATGTTCTAAGAATAAGTAATTAAAAAAAGCCTTATATTTTCTTTGCTATTTTGAATAGAGTATAAGTAAAATTAGAAAATAATTAAAAAACTGTAACTTTGTTATAAACCATAATATTACAAACGATAAATTTTCTCTTCATTGCGACATTGAGCTAAAAAAAACATTAGTCTGAATAACATTTTCAACGTTAGTCAATTTTTTTTTAGACCCCAATATGTGCCTAATAAAGTTCTAATAATACCAAATCGACAAGTCGTGATCGTACGAAATTTTGCAACAAAATGCCTCTCCTTAGCGTTCAAATATGAGCACTTACTTAAATCTATGGTTGTGGCCTTTAAAGACTATAATACAAGTGTTGCATAACAAGAGCCGTGGTGATCCAGTGGCGAGTAACCTTGCCTGCCGTGCAGGAGGCGATGGTTCGATCCCCGTCCAGGCCGACTTGTACCAATGAGTTTTTCGGAATTTATGTACGATTTGTAACACCACAGGCTTTTCGGTGAACGAAAACATCGTGAGGAAACCGGTATGTTTCAATTTCGAGGCATGTAGTGTACCTACTATCCATTACAAGTGGCGACGGGCTACTCCCCGTCACACTGGGCAGTTTCGGTACTGCTAGTGAAACGTGGATGTTCTAAGGTTTCAGAATATCTCTGACTACGGGGTGGTTTAGACCATCAAACTGAGTAATTTTCACTATGAGACCTAATTTTCACTGGGGAAATTGGGAAAAAAAATCGGATGTTCTATACTAAACTACAAAGCTACTAGAGCTAAATGTATGAGACGGCTGATTTTTTTTTCGTGATTTCGATGTTGGTCCCATAGTGAAAGTTGTTTAGTTTGATGGTTTAAACAACCTCTTTAAAAGTGTGAAATTGTTTATTTTTACTTTTGTAACACTTTGTATAGGGTGTAAAATTAAATGCATTACATATTGTACAGGATGCTTTAGACCATCTAACTGCACATATTTCACTCAGGGACCAATTCTGAAAACGCGAAAAAAATTCAGCTGTCGCTACTCTTATTTACGCACTCACCATTTGTTTTTACACACCGAACCAAACATTACGCAATGATGATAAAGTTATTTTGATTCAACGTTAAAGATAATAAATAAACAATTGTAATGTTTAAAACTATTGTAAATACTTAATTAATTGAGAGGTTGGTAGGAGTTGTCTTGACAGTTCGGAATCATGTCCTACGCAACGCACTGGTTAATTTTTGCGGTAACAGTAACTTCATTCCATCATTTATTTTGTAAGCGATATTTATTTATTAATCAAAATGATTTATCACAGACCAAATATTCTGCGGTATTTTTAACTCTATTTAAATGTTGTCCTCACAACCAAAGTTGTTCATTTTGATAATTTGAAATTTGGCCAGTGATATAAAAATAACCCTGTTAATTTGATTAATATATTTAATAAATCGGTTTTCAAATATGTATTTAAGACAAATTATATCTTAACTATTATTTATTTACTCACCAAAACAGTATACTTATATGTATGATCAGATCATCATAGAGAGGGAGGATAATAAATTAGGTGTAATTAGGGATTTAAACCCTCGAAATAGAAAGTAATGATTTTTCAAAACAACAATATATTTTTTCTAATTATTTTGTGTGACATTTCAGACTGTGAGATGATGGAAAGCGACATAAAAACTGAGAAGTACAAAAGTAAGTGAGTGAAACATAATTCATTAGGGAAATAGAATAAAAGCAAGCAATATTGTGATATTACTTTAGATATTCGGTATTTGTTAACAATATTGTTACTTGTTACAAATTTTCATGAAAATTATGGAACAAATGTGGAATTGTGGTGTGTGTTGGAAATGTTGTTTTATCTCTCATACTGATTGCAGTGATAGCATCATATTTAAACATGTTCGTTCATACATGATCGTGGCGTGTGTGCAAGAGAACCCAAAAGCTGTGATCAGTCATCAAGTCTGTACGAACGGTTGTCAGTTAATTTTTGCGTTTATTTCTTAACAACCTGTATTTTATGTTGCTATAAAAAGCCTTTTTTTCAGTCGTCAGAGCACAAATACAATACGAGCAACAGGACGGCGATAAACGCTTCTGTCCCATGACTTACATGCTTGTAGGACCAGTATGCGGTACTGATAGTACCACCTACCCTACACTGTATGAATTCGAGGAAGCCAGGAATCTAAATCGTAACCTAGAAGTGGCATATCTTGAAAAATGTACCAGCAATTGTACAGAGGAATGGAATCCCATGTGCGGTACCAACATGGAAACATACACAAACATATGCAAATTTCATGAAGCTATACAGCGAGAGAAAAATCTTTCGATATTACACATGGGGAAGTGTTTCGAATTCGTGCTTGATGATGTAACTCAAAATCAACAATCTATAGAAGACTACAATGAAAAATAATGTTCAGTAGCTCGAACACGAGATTGTCGTATTTGCGAAGTTAATTCCCCATAAAATAAAATAAAATATTCAATGAAAGCTCACACCTGAGCTATCTGTGATGTCTTCTACACTAATATTATAAAGAGGAAAGATTTGTACCTATTGTTGTATGTTTGTATGTTGTAATGAATAGGCTCAAAAAGTACTGGGCCGATTTAAAAAATTCTTTCACCAATAGAATGCTACATTCTTCCAATTTGACATAGGCTACATTTCATTTTGAAAAAAATTAGGGATCCTTGGTAAAATTTGAACAATGTAACCGAAGGTGTAGAAAAATGAGTCTTAAAATTTATTTGTCTACCCCGTGCGAAGCCGGGACGGGCTGCTAGTCGTAAATAAAATTAAATATCCCATCCTATAAAGAACTACTTACATTAGAGTATGTGTTTACTAACAAAATGATGAATTTTCAGAAAGATAATTAAAATAGTTCGAAATGGCTCGATAGATGGCGTTGACACGAGATGGATTAATCAACCTTGCAGATAATAAGTACAAATGAAAAAATGTGTTTTAAGTCAGCATAAAAAACGTCAACGCCATTTCTTGGTAGGTATATTAAACTATGTTTTACTAGCTGTCAAAAACTCCTCTCCTCATTATGAGTCATTAACGTTATTATAGTAACATTGTACATGGCCCTTCTTAATATCAAATCAAATCAAAATAATTTTATATCAGACATAGTCCAGTTTGCTATTATACAGAGTGTAGGGAAAAGTATCATTAACCTTTAAACCATCTACTCTACCCATCAAACTGAACAACTTTTCCTATGGGAGCAAACCGATCGGAGCAACAAAAAAATCTGCTGTTGCATATATTTGAGTCGAGTAGGCATTGCAGTTTAGTATGGAACAGCTAATTTCTTTTTTAACTCGATCGGTTTGCTCCCATAGTAAAAGTCGTTTGATGGGTAGACTCTTAGTTTAAAAGGATGCTAATGATATAAATTTCGACCTGTCTGTACGATTTGATCTTTCTTTATATGCTAACGGATTTTTAAGATGATCTGAGCATCGAACTGAACAACTTTATCTATGGGAATAACAAAACTGTAATCCTACTCGATCCAAATATAATGGGACAGCAGATTTAATGGTCTAATTATCTCCTTGAAAAACCGTCAACATATTGCAGTAATTTTACTGTTGTAGGAATCCAAAACAGGATTCAACTACTAAGAAACATTTCTAAGCTATTCTGCCTACCCTTGATGTTTTAATTTTATTTATTTATTTATGTTGTACTCTACAAACACAGTTTATAACAAAAACTTTTTTAGTCTCGCAGCGAAGACCAAAAATAAATCGATGGTTTAGAAGTTCTCCAAAACCTTCTAACATTTTTTGTATGGACTATTTATTAAGTTATTTGAATTAAAAGATATTTTTTTAATATGATTGCATCATTGTTTTATTTTATATTCAAAAGTGCCAAACTGGGTCTCTATTATTTTGTACGACGACTTAGGTTTACGCAGTTTCTGTCTGCCTCGAACTTGTTCATATGGACACTTGCCCTTCTGTAATTCTACGACGCCTGGCAGTACCTTCTTTGCTGCTTCTAAATGGCATATATTGTGATAAGTTTTCATGTCACTGCCACAAACAGGGTAGTAAAGCTCACATATTTTCTTACATCTTCCTGAATGCAAGACCTCCAGATCTGGGTTTTTCGCTTGTGCCATATTAAAATCAAGTCGCGATTTATGTGTATCGAAGTTAGTAGTACACACTGGGCCGGTATTGAAGAAGTGCCTCGCCTTAGGCAATCTTCCAAGAATTACGTACTCTGGAATAAGAAATAGTACCCACAACACTGTCGGACCAAAATTAAGTAATTTTAAACACGATCTCATGAAATCGAGCGTCGGTGGCACGTTGCGAAGAGCTATGGAAACTCAATCTTGAGGTACGGTTTCGAATCCGCACGGATGACATGCCATGTAACAATGAGTTTTTCTAACCCGACTGCTCCCACACGGTGAAGGAAAACATCGTTAGGAAACCTGCATACGCTGAAGAAGATATTCCGATGCTTATGTGAAGTCTACCAATCCGCATTGGGCACGCATGGTGGACTGACGATGACGCCCATATTCCCTCTTTGAGGGTAGGCCTGTGCAGTGAGACATATAATAGGCTGTGATGACATGAAATTTAAAAAAATTATCATACAGACATACATTAACTCACGGCGGTAATCCCTTTCAGGGTGGTCAGAAACATTGCAACAGCTACTAACTTTCTGTTTAAAATGTAGTTGCAGAAATGCAAACATTTATCAATTTAAGTTTCAGGCTGGAATAAGGTGTCAAGTGGTGTATGGTGGCTAGCCTTTCGCCCACATAAACACTGCATAGGAAACCTTTAATCTCTTAGTAGCCTCGTATGACACCAACGGGATGAATTGGGCTATTCCATTCTAAGCTGGAACCATAAGGGCAAAAAATATGTGGAATACCTAAACAATAAAGGGGATACAGGAAATAGGTTTTTCTTAATAAAATAAGTACCTATATAATTGATTGATATTCTTTACGAGTCGAAGATCTATTGTAATCTAATGAAAATATTAGAAAATTACTGTTTTTTAAACTGCTTATAAAGTGTTTATATTATGACACTGTTTAATAAGTATTTTGCATTAAATTAAAACCACTACAACGTGTTAATGAATTAACGCAAAACTAGAAAGTAGTTTGTTTAGAATCGAGAGCAAAATCGAAATATCATGGTTTCAACACATGTAAGTTTTTTCAAAATAGTAAATAATTTGTATGAAAAATTTAAAATTTACTGAACGCGATCTCAACCCACCGCTCAGGCACACTCACCTTACTTACTACGAAAACAAGTATCTTAAAATGTATCCATGAGCACGTTAGCACTTTCATTCATTACTGAAATGAAACAAATCATTTTTGCCCGAAAACTTAAAATGCGAATAACTTTAAATTTTAACTATCAAAATAATGAAATTATTGTTTCAATCGAATTATTTTGTTATAAATCAGTTGGGGTGTATGAGGTTTTGCGCTTATTCATTAACACGTTGTATAATCCTATTTATGACTTAAAGATTGCTTCCTAAAATTATGCAATCGAGAACACGGCTGACTGTAAAATTTTCAGATTGTAGCGCGATCGCATCCATCCCGTATCACTGAACAATTTTTTAAAATAAAAACGCCTCATTGTGTTAATTTCATTCGGTTTACTTCACTTACCTCTTAAATTACTTTTAAAATTAATAAAATACTTCATTGTTCAATATTGTACTTGCAGTAGGCGCTACGTTGTGTGAATTGAATGATTGACTGCATGGTGCACGGTAATTTGCAGTTAATTATTAGATAAGGTAGGTAGGTAGGTACCTACAATCCAAACTGGAAATATTATGTTCATTTATAATGTACGCATGATTATTGCTTTAAAACCAATAAAATGTTGTCATGAGAATAGGTAGAGGTAGTTGCGGTGAATAATTATTTTTATTAACTTTTTCACAGATTGAAAGCCATCACCATCTAATTCACTAAGTCAGCCACGGATTTTACAACATTATCTGACTCAGTCAGATAGGAAGGAGCAAAGCGATTCTTTCATATAACTATAAAACTGTAGGTAAATAGCTATCCCTAGTGAAATAACTATATCACGGCTTCAACTATGTTACTGTGACATATCGATAACGTATCACTTTTAGTAGGTAGGTGTTTTTATTCTGTTCCATATAAAACTGCAAACCTACTCAAGCCAAATTTAGATATGGTACAGCAGTTTTTTTTTTCGCGCTTCTATGTTGGTCCCGTAGAGAAAGTTCATATTCAGTTTTGCGATCTAATCATCTACTTAAAAGTGACAGCATATTAAGAAGGACCCTGTATAATCTGGTAGTTACCTAAACAGTTAGACCCCTGGGTAAGTATAGTCGGTAACAGCTTTGAGTAGCTTGAATGTATGGGACAGCTAATTTTTTTTCGCGATTTCGATGTTGGTTCCATAGAGAAAGTTGTTCAGTTTGATGGTCTGGTCATCCCCTTAAAAAAGTGTCAACATATTAAGTTGGACCCTGTATAATGAAACTAAATAACTTTCCCTAAGGTGGGTCGACAAACGAGAAAATTGGTTGTAGGTACCTGACTCGCACCTTTGTATGAAAGGTCCAACAATTGTTCTCGTTTTTCGACCCATGTTCCTTCGGGGAAGTAGTTTCAGTATCTGAAAACACCCTTAAAATGTTTATAGTAATTAAAAATAGTGGTGTATTTACGTCCCACTGTACGGCCCTAGTTATAAAATAAAGACGAGAGAGAGAGCTACCAAGGTTCTACACAGAAGTACCAATATGACGATTCATCAATTTAAAAAACGTTGGACATTGGTTAACGGTAAACATTACGAAGAGTTTTGTTCAAACGACATGATGGTATGTCTTTCTAATCTTTCTACGGCTTAATGTGAAATAGGTTTGTAGGTAAGTAATACTTAAAGGTCAACATTTCAATACAAAAACGATGAATATCCAAACGAAAACATACATAGAATAATTATTTGTGGATTTTCGTTTTAATTCTATGCGACTAACCCGAAATTTTAATGATAATTTTGATGACAGCTACTGTACAATCATCTGCTCAGAGACAACTGACCATAAATACAACGTACGTGTAATTATGTAATGTAAAATACGTACATGTGCCAAACGACAATTTCAATTATAACGGACAATTTCGACCAAATATAATCTAACTGACGTTATTGTACTCTTAATACTGAACAACTTTACCTATGGAAATTAATAAACTTTTTGGATCATCCGATTTCATATAAGTAGTACGGACCTATGGCAAGTCCAATTGTTTTTGCAAATTTCCTATAGGTTCCTGTCGGAAAGTTGTTTAGTTTAATCATTGACGTAGAATACTATGGACGTCGGGTCCAGTACAAAATTCTCGAAAAAAGTGTCCGAGACTAAACTACACAAACCTAAGTACGTGTGGTAAGATAAACCAACTCAAAATATTGAAAATGCTGAAATTCCCTTCCATCACACTCCCTTATTGGGGCAAGGCGCGGGCCCCGCGCTCGCGCCCGCGCTTGCGCGTAGTCGGCCGCTCAAACGAAGAATAACGCGTAATTAGTTCTCTTATTACGTTTTGGTGCTCTTTTGATTCGGAAACTTTTGAACACGGACCCTACCCTACGTCCAGTAGTTGGTAAGTCACTGAGTCTGAACTGTCTACAATGTAGACTCTACATATATGTGTGTTTCGTTTTGAGGTGTAAGTAGGTACTTTATATTTTATGTAAAACAATCTACAAAATCATTCATTCGTATAGGTTTTGAAAGACCCTAACCTAATCCAGAATCCGTCAGTTTGATGAACACTGCTGATTTGAATTTTCTAAATATTTAAGTACCTACTTACTTTATTTTGATATTAAAAAGGTTAAATATACTTCAATAAACGTATTTTGCAATCATGTTGCCAAGTACAAAATGAACAAACATTTTTGAACTTAATTTCTGCTGTGCAAATGTTTCCATTCAAAGCCCAACAGTAAACTATAAATTAACTTTATACCCTTCTCCTTGAACAACCTTCTCAGGTTTCATTTTCTTCATTCACACGCGTTTACAAAACTAATTGGTCATATCGATCAGACTCTATTCACACCAAATAAAATTAGCCACTAATTATGGTGTAATTTGATAAGTTTCCTAAAGCCGTGTGAATAAGGTTTTAATTAAGTAAACGATTATGGAACTAGCTCCATTGTCTGGGATTATGAATAGATCTCTGATAGGTGCGGACATGCAAGTTTTATTATCTCGATGGACCATTGAACTTTTCTAAATGTGGAACAGATTTTAGTTTAAATATTACTTAATTTTACCTCTTGTTTACTTTTACAAAAGCCTTTAAATTACATAACCGAATCTTTTTTTCTTGTGACAAAAAACAAACAAGCATAATCATATGCTCACGACTATATTCCCCGAGGGGGTAGTCAGAGATATTCTGAAACCACAGAACATCCGCGTTTCACTAGTACCGAAAATCTGTCCAGTGCGACGGGCAGTGAGCCCGTCGCCACTTATAATGGACAGTGGGTACAATACATGCCTCGAAACTGAAGCATGCAGGTTTCCTCACGATGTTTTCCTTCACCGAAAAGCCAGTGACGTTACAAATCGTAAATAAATTCCGAAAAACTCATTGGTACGAGTCGGCCTGGACGGGGATCGAACCATCGCCTCCTGCACGGCAGGCAAGGTTACTTGCCACGGAAACGCCACGGCTTGTACACAAAATAGGTAAAAAGGCGAATAGAAAAAGACAGGAAATTAATAAGAATAGGAAAGGAAAAGAATAGGTGAAGGATAGGAAAAGGTGGGATTGGTTATCATTGAACACAATTTCTAGAAGGTTTACCAAATACCTATGTACAAATATTGGAGTAAATATATTCGGTACGGAATTATTCGTCTAAACGAGAATCTTGTGTACGCAGCATAAGAAGGAAGGCAAATGGTAAAATATAGGCAGACCATGTTTTCAAATAGTACCTATTATTTACACATTCGGTTAACTATTGGAGCCGGTCAAGCCTGCTTTCTATGACAAGTGATCAAAGCTTGTTTGTAACAGAGTTGCACATAAAAGTTAAGTGTATAACAGGAAGCCTGCAGTTTCGAGTAAGCTAGCTAAGAAAAAAAGTTGATAAGTTTTTCTTATTTAGACACGGTTCATGCATTTCAAATTAAAGGTTGAAACATTTGAGTATCGGACGGGACTTGAACCCGTAACCTCAAATTACAGCTATACTACGTGTTAATGAATAAGCGCAAAACCTCATACACCCCAACAAATTTATATAACAAAATAATTAGATTGAAACAAGAATTTCATTATTTTGAAAGTTAAAATTTAAAGTTATTCGCATTTTAAGTTTTGGGGCAAAAATGATTTGTTATAATTTCAGCAATGAATGAAAGCGCTAACGTGCCCATGGATACATTTTAAGATTCTTGTTTTGGTTCTAAGTAGGGTGAGTGTGCCTGTGCGGTGGGTTGTGATCTAGTTCAGTAAATTTTAAAAATAAATCATTTAATATTTTGAAAAAAATTATCTATGTTGAAACCATGAAAATTCGATTCTGCTCTCGATTCTAAACAAACTACTTGTTTTGCGTTAATTCATTAACAAGTTGTATATTCCGAGCCTTGCCGTTTGAGGTACCGGTGGTAAGATATTTTGAAATGGATAAGTGTACGCGCTAAACACAAGATGAACTCTCTAGTCCTTACCCTTCTATGTCTGATGGAACGGGACACCATTATGATCAGAGATGGGGCCAGATGCAGTGGTTATAATCGGCAACCACAGGCTTTGAACGTCAAAGTTGTGTAAGACTCCTGGAGCCCGATTACGCTAATTTAAAACATCAAAGTTCTGTTCTTATCCAATTTCAGTTCTAATCACATTGCGATCCAATTACTATTCAACTGTGCTGAATTCCGCATCGCCCTAAACTCTATGTAACTGTCAGCATTTAACGTCTAAGCGATCCGTCAAAACGGCTCTAACGGCTGTCATGAGCTGTACCGCGATTAGCGCAATATCAAATGTGTCAAAACTTATGGTTCGTACGTAGTCCAATCACGGTTCGATCACTGAATATTTACCGCGATTGCAGCCCTGAAGGAATAAGTCGCCTTTTACGACACCCGACTGTGTTGTGTTTGTGTGAAAAACGGACATGCGCAGGCATGATAAACAAAAGCCGTACCTAGTTTGAGCACCTTTACTAGGAATAGTTCATACATGACATGAAGTTTAAAGCCGATTATCTAACTTTACGAGCATCAAAGGCAAAACCGCTAACATACTGATCATTACTTGAACCTATCACGTCAAACCTTCCTTGTTGTCTAACTAGTGAACTTTGATCGAGGAAGATATTGAGTAGTGAAAGATTGCTACACTGATTTGTTCAATGAATTCTTGATATAATATAATATAATATAATAATATTTATTTAAATTCACATAAGAAAAACCAATTTACATTATGAATTAGGTACTATTGACTATTTAGGTACTATTGGTAGACTATGCGTATGGATCATAATATTGTTAGATACAGCTGACATCATTAAAAGGCAGGTACAACCTGCCTGTGCTATTGACATCAGCTATAACCCTGAGAAATGTTACAAAAAATTTGGTCATAGGTACAGGGAGCTGACAGTACTAAAAACAGTTAATTAATTAAATTACCCACTATAATATACATTTTATGTTGATAAAGTTTTTAGATTTATAAATAACTGTGTAAATAACAGAATTATGTATGTATGTGTGTAGTATATGTCTGTATTTTGTATGTAGGGGGTGTGTTTTTGTGCGTGTTTTAATGTCAGTGTCTATTTGAGGGGATGAAGAAGAATTAAAATTATGTTATATTATTTGTGTAAATGCGGATGTATGTGTGTTACATCGGTGTGCTGTGTGGAGTGTTAGGTTGGTTATGTATGTAAGTATGTGAAGTAATTAATTTGCGAAGTTACTCGGGGGGGTGTAGTAAGTTTTCTGTAGAGTCGTATGTAAGTTTTTGAAGCCACTCACTTGTAATCTTTTTGCAAGCTTGTTTAGGAAGGTTGTGTACAGAGAGAATGCGATGAATATTATTGTATAAGAATGGACCGAGGAAACAGAAGAATCTTTGACTAAAACTGGAGTTTGAGGGATTCGATTTAACAACTAGGTGGTTACGTCTATTTATATGAGATTCTAGGTTAAAGGGACTAAGAGAATGTTGCATAAGTACATTGTTTAGGACAAATAGTTGGCGTACCGTTAAAACTTGACAGTAATCATAGAGCAAGTGTGTGGGGAAGAGATATGGCTTAAATGTAGCCACCTTCAGGAGAGCTCTTTGTGCACGTTCTATAGTTATGAAATAAGATTTGGGTGCACCACCCCAGGAAGTTATACAATAGATAAGTAAGGATTGACATAATGCTAAATAGATAGTTTTCAGTAAGGAAGGTTGAGCTACATGCCGGAGGTGTTTGAAAACGAAGATAAGTTTTCGCACACGGTTAGCTATAAGTTTTATGTGGGATTTGAAGGAAAGGTTCGAGTCTATGAGAATTCCGAGATACTTAATTTGATCGACTCTTCCTATAAGTGGACAGTTACAGGATTGAGAATGTGAGCTGTTAGAAGAGTGGGCTTTAATTGAGAAGGTTTCAGAGGAGGGGAGGTGCCAGTTCCGAATGGAGAAGATCATATGTTTGGTCTTATCAACGTTTAGGGTTAGGAGATTCTGATTTAACCAATTAGAAACTAAGGTGAATCCATTTTGTGCTGATAGATAGACTTCATTCCACGAGGCAGCAGAGAAAACAAGAACAGTATCATCAGCAAAAGAAATTAGCTTGCCACTGGGAAGATCGAGGTTACAATGAGACGTTATTATGTACAATGATAGTTTATTAGTAATGTAGTAGTAGTGATTTATAGGAATGTAGGCTTTAAGTACTAAGATCTATTATAACCGCTTGACTTGGAACAACAAATATTTAGGAACGTATTTAGTGAACGCTGTCTCTTACACTGTTCATACTAATGACAGTGACAACATCATTTATGGTGCAATCCACACTTAATCTTCTTCCTACAAGTCGATGGCATGTCATTGAGTTTGAGTTACCCATGGGATTACGAAGTCCTATGGAGCTACCATCGTGGTGGATGATTTGCCAACCAGCATTAGAGGAACCTTTAATAAAAGTCGAGAGCGCAACTATTAAAAAATTATCACGTTTTACCACTACCGCTACCTTCTCCCCACGTCACCATTTTTTACGTAATTTTATACTGAATATCCTCAAATTTACTTCGCTAAAACTGCACACCTGAAATGGTAGTTGAACTGCTATACATAAATGCGCACGCCTACGACCCAGTAGGTTAGGCAGAGACCTTTATGTATGTAGTACTAGATACTATTTCTTATAGGTTCTGTTCTGTGCTTTATGTGCGGGTCATTTCTCTGTGGCGGAGACGCATGCTATGATTCTGACACACATCTCTATGGAACGCTATATATTAAAGAGCTACACAGCAGTGACAATTTCCCAAGTTAGCTACTGTTATTCGTTTGCACATAAGACAGTATTATGTGAAATGTATGTCCTTGTCACCAAGTCCTTACAATAAAATGGCCTTGCATTTGTTAACAGACACAATACAATTAAATTAATGAATGATAATTATTTAGCGCATATATCACCGTGTGTTCAGCTGATGGAGATGAACCAAACATGAACGTCAGTCTTTTATATTTTCTTAAGAGGAGTTTGTTCCGAATGCGTAAATGCGCGCTGCAAACAAACGAAGTCTGGTAATATTTTTAATAATAACCAATTTAAGTCAAGGAAATTTTGCAGAAACAATCTAGTAAGTAATCACTATGCTTGTATCTTGTCCGATTTTCGTTAAAATATACAGTTGCAATGCTAGGATTAATTTAAGATTTGTATGGAAATTTGTGAAGCACTCTTACTTCTAGATTTGATTTCATTGACTTTATTTGGTTAGTATTGAAAATATCACCAGACTTCGTTTGTATGGAGCGGGCCAACAGTAATATATCCTTAATATAAGTAAAAGTAACACGCACGTACACGGCCTTTGCCCTGCAGTGGGATTCTACAGGCTATAACTAACTTTTTTTTAATAAGTAAAAGAACGCTAAATGGAAGAAGTAAAAAGAAAACAGAGTTTCAGTACTACTAGTGGAACGTGGATGTTCTGTAGTTTCACAATATCTCTGACTACTGCCTCGAGGAATATAGTCGTGAGCATATGCTAAAAAGAAAACTAACAAGAACTTTGGCCATGCAAGTCCATGGTTTCATTCATGCTAAAGTCACTTCATCTGAAACCGATGTTTAATTTAATCTTACAGAAAAGCTCGTCTTAAAGTCTTAGGTCCCATCTGAAAGTTTTTCCTGGGTCCGACCTCGGCTGAATAGAAGTTTATTAGCTTACTATAAGACATCGTAAAAAGCTGTACCTATCGTTGCTGAAGTGTTATTACGATGTAATGTAATCTATCAATTATCCAAGCAATCTAATTATTATTCAGAAATATGCGGTTAAAATGTCGCAAATAGAGAATGGAATGCAGATAGATGTTGATTAGAGCCGCCTGCGCGGGCGCCGGTCCCGTAACCTGTTTGCTAGTCACTCCATATCCTGTCTCTCGCGTTATCACCTACCATCTGATTTCGATCTATAACCATCGAGAGAGATTCTTAACTGTAAAATCTAAAAAAAATTGTGTCTTTTTTTCAGTTTCAATTGTATCGTGGAGGCCAGACCACGGAATAAATATCCCTACAGAACTAACGGTGCACTCAAACATAGCGCGCGTTATATGACGTACGAACAGGTGCGTAACCCGTCTGAGTGTGTGCCCTGCACCTGTTAGTACGTTACGATTTTTTGACGCGCGCTATGCGTGAGCCTACGACAGCGCCCGATTGTATAAAGTTTTCGTTCTGTAGGGATATTTATTCATATTCACATTATGTGACCAGAGTTAGGGGTAAGGTTTATTTGGAGTGGTCTAAAGGACAGCCACCTTATTACTACTTGAGACGCTATTTCATCCTGAAACCTAAATAGGCTAAGAGTACAATAGAAAGGGTTCTGTTCATCCCAAAAACGGAATACGAACGCAAGCTTATGTACAAATACACGTATGAATGACGAATATCTAAAATAATGTTATACAGTATGTAAACTAACTGAAGGCAAACCTTTTAACCTCGTACTCTACCCATCAAATTAAACAACTTTTACTATGGGAGTAAACAAAAGAAAGCATTTAAAAAAATCTGCTGTTCCATACTAAACTGTAAACATGACTTAAACGTATAAAACAGCAGTTTTTTTTTTGTTCTGACAGATTTGCTCCCATAGTAAAAGTTGTTCAAGTTGATGACTAGAGTACGTGGTATAAAGTTTTGCCTTTAGTTAGTTTACATACTGTTTACGATACTCGCCTATAAAACGCATGGGAAAAAAATGGAGAAGTTTAGTTGATCATCCTAAACACATCCAGCATAGAGCACAGCCAACTTTAAATTCTTTAAAAACTGCACAATTAGGTATAAGAGTTTTCCCCTCTCACGCTCTCCCCTACTTATAGAAATAATTGGGCTTTAGTGTCAAAAAAAATATATTTTGTATTGTACCTAAACAAATACTATGACAAATATAGATAATTCATTCGACCGGTTACCACCATACCGGACCCTTAACTAGAACGTGAGAATGAACTTCTACCAGCAGAATGTTATCGGCCAAAATAAATCTACAAACATGTCCCTTTGATAAAACGTCAATTATAAATTAACTAGTTAGGATAAATGAACCGTTCAAATTCGTCGGATAGACGTGGAATGATGGGTATAAATCAGAAATATCCGGAGGATAGTTATAAAGACGCCAAAATCGACCGAGGTGAAAGAGAGAATGAATTGGGTGCATTCAAAAACATGGGGACAGAACAAATAAGAAATAGGGATGCATGGAAGAAAATTGGCAGAAATAAACGAATTTGAAAATTTATTAAAGAAAACGGTTATACAGGGTCCTTCCTAATATGCTGAAACTTTTGTAAGGGGATGGTCAGACCATCAAACTGAACAAATTTCTCTAAGGGACCAACATAGAAATCGCGAAAAAAAATCTGCTGTTCCATACACATACATGCTTGCCACATGTATGGGGACAGCTGTTTTTTTTCGGATGTCATAGATAAAGATGTTCAGTTTGATGGTCTGATCATCCCCTTAAAAAGTGTCAGCATATTAAGCAGGACCTGTATAATAGCCTGAGAATCCTGAGATTGTATTTCAGCTGTAATGAAAAAATGTTGACTTCGTGAAATTTTTCAGTTCGATCTTTCTTATGCAGAAGTACCTACTTGGGTCGTAAGGCATCGAAAAAAAGTACCTGAAAAAGATTGCTCTAGGGCTTGTTAAGACTACCTAGCATCCTGTAAATAATATGATGGAACTTAAGAGCTTCAACTAGTGGAAACAACACAGTTATAGACAGAACCTGTTTATTATGATGCGTGTAGTAGGGGCCACGTCCCTCACACATCCCGCGTGGCCATTGACATCTACGCAGTTTCACACCATGCAATCTCAGCTCAGACGGACTCGCTCCAAAGCACACTCCCTGGAAATATCACAATTCCAACGTGTAAACTGATCTCTTACGCAAAAATCACTTCACTGGGAGTCGCGTCGAAAGCTCCGACAATGGAACGTAGACAATAGAATGACCAACGTTTTTTGTGCACCATACGATACGTTGGCTGTTGTTACACTTTTTTTGGTTTAGTAAAGTCACACCACGATAATTTAAAACTTCGTCTGAAAAACAGATCTGTTAAAAACAAATTAAATTACCTACACAATTAATCGTATTGGTATAAAATATCTCAAAGACAGTTTTAATAAAAATAAACAAATTAGTTAACTCGTTAAAACTGTTATGATTATGGATTATTTAATTATTTAACGCTGACATTCCCAACGCTTTTATATTGAAAGTGAATGTCACTAATAATTAGGATCAGGATTTTGCATATTTGCTGCATCAAATAATATTGTATTACCGTGAGAAAATGAAATGATTGAAAATAAATAAATTAATCCAATGTTTAAGGGTATATTACTGTTGGCGCGCTCCATACAAACGAAGTCTGGTTATATATTCAATACTAACCAATTAAAGTCAGTGAAATTTTTCAGAAACAATCTTGAAAGTAATCTCTATGCGTGTATCTTGTCAGATTTTCGTTAAAATGTAGTTTTAAAGTTACAGGTGCCTCAAAGATTTCCATACAAATCTTAAATTAATTCCTAGCATTGAAATATCACCAGACTTCGTTTGTATGCAGCGCGCATTTACGCATTCATATTAAACTTCTCTTAAATGCCTAAAGGCGACGTAAAATTTTACAACAAAAAAAACAAATTGGGTAACAGCAATAACAAATCATGTAGAGCCATAGTTTATGTTATTGTTATAGTGGTCGTTGTATTGATAGGATCAATATCAAGATGGGTCCAACCCACGACAACCAGTGTCTTGCTAAATCGCTAAGCATTTGTATGCATTCCGTGACGAAACTTAGTTCGCCATTTTTGGACGTTCATTTCGCAATGATAAGCTTGAATGTAACCATATTAACATGTTTAGATGCAGATAAATCTGTCGTGATGACATAATTCGAATTGCGATCGTGATTAAATAGAATAAGGCAAACGCGAAAGTTGTAATTATTAAGCGAAGAAATTACAATTTTTAATTATAAATTTTGTTTGAGGATAAATAATAAAAATTTAGATAGTCCACTTGCTTTGTTATATTGATAGTCCCACATTTACACGTAGACCTAGTTGCATGCTTAAAATAATTATTTGTTACACAGAGTTGCAATATTCATACAGTTTGCTGAAACTTTTATTTGATCGAAGCATAATAAAAAAATATTACTTACTTATTCAAAAACTAATTACATTGAGCTGATCAAGAAGTTATTGAGTTGCAATTTGAATGAAATTATTTTCCATAAAATTTTCAATCTTCAATCGGATTTTTATTCCGTTTTCACTGTTAAGGTGGTTGCAGAGTTGTCAATTTCATACAAAAGTTCGACGCGTAATACGCGTTGACGGTACAATTAAAAGTAATATTTTATATATGGAAAAATAGTTTAGAAAATCTAGATGCCGCGTATCAAATAACATTTACAATTTATACTATAAGCATAGCATAGCATATGCTCACGACTATATTCCCCGAGGGGGTAGTCAGAAATATTCTGAAACCTCAGAACATCCACGTTTCACCAGTAGTACCGGAACTCTTATAATATAATAACGAAGATATAAAGCTTTGAACTTATCCATAGTAAATTTCATAGTTTTATATCTTCGTATTAATTGTTGAACGCCGTTCGGGTCACAATAACAATAGATCTTCCCTTGTATGTCGGGCATTTGGCAGTCGAAGACTTAAGAAATGAACATTTTAATCTAGAAAAACTATCTACTTAAAACTTTTTAATGTCTTAGTTAATAAGAATTTAACTTTTATGATTTTTGCGAGATCCATAAGGTTATGATTTATATAGATTGCTTATCGTATGGAAAGTCCAACATTTTTTTTCTTTAATTTCCCTGGGAAAGATCGTTAAGGGAAGGTTTCTTAGGGGACGTTAATCAGTATAGTATCATGGGCACAAGTAATGCAACTGTTTACCCTAACTTGTAACTATAGTAAATGCATCATTATGCATCCATCATTGTAAGCTATTAAGAAAACATATATTAATGTACATACATCGGTACCTATATATGTAAAAACAATCATTAGCTCGCAACAGGGGCACCTCTCGCAAAATTACCATGCACCGGCTTGGATAGGAAAAAACAATCATAGCGCGCGAGAAATTGAAATGGT
This sequence comes from Agonopterix alstromeriana, assembly GCA_963924505.1. Lineage (NCBI taxonomy): Eukaryota > Metazoa > Arthropoda > Insecta > Lepidoptera > Depressariidae > Agonopterix > Agonopterix alstromeriana. The sequence goes on from OZ004669.1 coordinate 13,883,665, forward strand.
AATTGCAATTTCCTTATAAGTATGTAGAATTGTAGATGTACGATGACCATATTCATATAAATGACTTACTGGTCGCCTACTAATAGTCAAATGAAATAGCACAGTGCTTTGATACGTTTCTATGTCCATAATAACTGAAATAATTTTGAAAGAGAATAGGAATTTTATGAATTTGAAAATAGTGCCAAATTTTTAATCTCCATAACCGAATAAACCGACGTAGGTAGGTATTTGGTGGTCGATATTTTCGATTAACTGCCTAGAGGCCTTTTGAAGGCGGCTTATAAATTATAAAGGGTAAGTAAGTAAGTAAAGTTACATACTTTAAAGTCCGGCCGCTGAAAGATTGCGTTTGACAGTTACCATAAAATTGTAAAAAACTGAATGAAAATATTGTTTACCTGTGCTCACTCTAGTACACAGGGCACTAGCTGCCCTTTTAAGTTCAAAAAGCTACTAAATAATGATCGGCATTTATAGTTTTCATTCAGTTTTTTACAATTTTATGGTAACTGTCAAACGCAATCTTTCAGCGGCCGGACTTTAGTTAGAGGGTGAATTGAGTAACTTTCATAATGGGATCAATATTGAAATCGGGGGGGGGGGGGGGGGGATGGTTGTTCCGTGGTTACTCGAAGAAACTACAGCTTATTTTATTTTGGCGATTTCTTATACTGGTCCCATTGTGAAAAATGGTCAGTTTGATAGTCTAATTTAAGTTTACACCTGGAGCCCGATTGTGCTAATTTAAAACATCCAAGTTCCATTCTTATCGAATTTCAGTTATAATCACATTGCAATTCAATTACTATTCAACTGTGCTGAAATTCCGCATCGCGCTAAACTCTATAGCTAAGTAAGTAACTAGCTAGTAACTGGGCTGCGTTCAGAGCCTTTGGGTGCGGTTGTTTGGTTGTTTTTCAATCTAAGGTGCGGAACGAACAGTTGTTTTTTAACTCGCCAAAAGGTACGGAACGATCCCGGTTGTTTTATAACCTAAAATTTTGACATTGACAGTTAATATGGGCTTCCAGATCTTCCAGGGCTTCCATCATTTCCAAATACAATAAAAACTCATCTTCCATGCTAGAGAATCAAAAAGTGCGTAAAAATAATTTGAACAAAACAAACTTTTATTCAAAATTAGCAAAAAGTCAAGTAACCACAGATAATCAAAACGTCAGAGTGTTTTTTAACCATCTAATTTGATGGTTAAAAGTTGCAACCCGTCAGAGGTACGGAACGGTTGAGTTGTGACAACCGAGTTGCAAAGGGCGTTTTTTCACCGAGGCTCTGAACGGCGTTAGTGCGAAAAGTTGCACCCAGAGTGCACTCTGGGCGTAGGCTCTGAACGCGCCCCTGACAACCTTTGACATCTGTCAAAACGGCTCTAACGGCTGTCAAGAGCAGAACCGCGATTAGAGTAATACCAAAAGAGTCAAAAGTTATGGTTCGTACGTAGTCCAATCACCGAATATTTACCGCGATTGCAGCCTTGTATAACATGTCTACGCGGATGAAGCACGGGCAAAGGCTAGTTTATTTAAAAAGGTACGTTCCCATGGACGACATTCTAATGTACCTACCTACTTAATTGTTAACCTTCCGATCGAGCCCACATGGCGGAATATCGTGTCACGACGCGCGTCGCGATACACATTCCAAAGTACGTGGAACAATTATGAATGCAAATATTGATACACAAAAGTGATACAATACAACTGGTGCACGGTGGGCCAAGAATTTGGATAGATACCTCATACATAACGGTTGTTTAGCCTTTTGACTTCCTACTTTGTATTCAGGAATCGATTTGTCCCTTGACTTGTTACAGTTGTTATTGTTCGTTTGTTACTAACCTGAATAGTGCAGAAATAAGTACCTACAATGTTTTTTTTATTAACAAAAAACAGACAGTTATGCTCTTAGATATTCCGTGGATATGCTCGTATTTAAGTAAAGGAGATGCCGGAAAATGGACCTGACGTTACAGACTTCAATGATATGTCAAAAAAATTGTGTTAATTTTTGCTGACTATTAGACAAACATTAAATCAAATATTTACGTCATTAATATACAAGGTGTTACAAAAGTAACAATAAATATTTAAAACTTTTAAGGGGGTTGTTTAGACAATCAAACTGAACAACTTTCGTTATGGGACCAACATGGAAATTGCAAAAAAAATATCAGCTGTCACATTTAGCTCGAATAGATTTGTAGTTTAGTATGGAACATCAGATTTATTTTTCGCGATTTCGATATTGGTCCCACAGTGAAAGTTGTTCAGTTTGATGGTCTAAACCACCCCCTTCAATGTTTATTTGTATTTTTGTAACACCTTGTTTATCATATTTACGTTCCTACGATGGGTAACGGGAGAACAGTTATAAAACTTGACGATGGGGCCAACATGGCTGTTTTCTTGTTTACCTACGCCATTATACCTTACCTACACAACGATAAAATCTGTTTTTTTTTTCAAAAACCGCTAATCTTGGTATTAGTAAGTCAAATGACCAAGTCAAAGTCAATATAATTTATTCAATATAGGAGCTTGCAGCACACTTATAAAACGTCAAATCATTTTTAAAGCTACCACCGCGTCGGAACGTGTTGTCGCTGTAGAGAAGATGCGGCCAGAAACTCTACAACATAAGACGACTTAATAACTATTACAATATAAATTCTTAAGCTAAAGTTATGTATACAATAATACATAGTCTATTTAATAAAATAATTGATACTATACAGTAAAGTAAATAAACTATAAGCTAGTGACCTCAGACCCAAGCATTTTGATCATTTTAATAATCATCCAGTTTATAATATGCTTTTTACAGAGGACTTTTTTGATTTGAGTTTTAAACATGTTTTCGGAAAGATTCAAAATGGTCTCGGGGATTTTATTATAACAACGTATACAGTGACACATGAAAGACGTGTTGACCCTACTAAGCCGAAAGTGTGGAGATATCAGTTTATTTTTTCCGACCCAACCCGACCCGACACGAGTTCCTTTATTTCTCATATTTGCATTTCCATTTCTGAAAAATTTACATATACCTAAAACTAGATAAGCTTATCCAACATATATGGTCCTTCTTAAAATGCTGACACTTTTTTAACAGACCAAAATCGAAATCGCGAAAAAAAAACAAATTTTTATAGAAAACTGCAAACCTACTCTAGTCAAATGTATGGGACAGCTGATTTTTTTTCGCGATTTCTATGTTGGTCCCATAGAGAAAGTTGTTCAGTTTGACGGTCTGATCATCCCCTTCAAAAAGTGTCAGCATATTTTGGACCCTGTATAGTACTATTTTGGTTCCTGTAACGTCAACATAGATTTTCAGGCCCAACGATATTATAATTTCCTACACTACAGGTCCTCCTTTGTTACTTTGCTTGGTAGCTTGCATGTAGCTTGGTACTAATTTGTATCTGGGTTAACTATATCGTATCGTCAAACCGTTAGCTTTTATTTGTAACAAACATTTTATCGCCTTCCGTATTCCTTACATATATTCCAATAGGACAATTAGGACAGACATAAAACAATATTACAGTTATTATATTTGCCCATTATCTAGGTAATATGGTACCTTTCATGAGTGTGTTTTATGAAGCGTTTGATTTGTGAAAAAGGCAAGTTTAGAATTAGGTAGTTTTTTTTTTACAACAGACTGCCCTATGGGAATCCAATTTACCTACCTACCTAAAACATACCTATTGTGTAAGTATAATGAATTATTGCCGTGATGAAGTATGAAGCCGTGGTGGTCCAGTGGCGAGTAACCTTGCTACCGTGCAGGAGGCGATGGTTCGATCCCCGTCCAGGCCGACACGTACCAGTGAGTTTTTCGGAATTTATGTACGATTTGTAACACCACTGGCTTTTCGGTGAAGGAAAACATCGTGAGGAAACCTGCATGCTTCAATTTCGAGGCATGTATTGTACTCACTGTCCATTACAAGTGGCGACGGGCTCACCCCCCGTGACTCTGGACAGAGTTTCGGTACTACTGGTGAAACGTGGATGTTCTGAGGTTTTAGAATATCTCTGACTACCCCCTCGGGGAATATAGTCGTGAGCATATGCATGCGTATGCATAATGAATTATTAATGAAATCGTGATCATGAAAATTACAAATAAATAAAATTAGTTTCGTATTAGCCTTCGGTCGCGTTTTAAAATAAAAACTAATAATTCACGATATCTAAATAATCAGTTGCAGGGTCGTATAGAGTAAAATTTAATAACAAACAAATTCTCGGGTCAATGACGGTTGCGCCAATTAAATTGAATTAACTTAATCGTGAGAAGCTTGAGAATCCTATACGATTAGTTTTTACTGATTTAAGAGAATCTAATATTTACTTAGTGAGATTTCAATCGACTCGAAATTTCCCTAATTTAGGTAAGGTACCAACTTATCATGTTTATTTTTTCCTGAACTGAAGAATTAATGCTCTTGTAGACATTGTCCTTTACAACTATGTCTTTGAATAAAAAAATGTCCTGGTTGTACTTCCATATTATATTTTCATATCAAATAAAGTATAAAAGGGTTTGTGTAGAGTTTGCGTCGTTTCATACATTCGCGTCCACTGATGTAAGTACTTAAATTAAGAAGAGAAGTAAACAAACTAAAAAAAAATCAAGTAAACAAACTTACTATGGAACACATATAGCTAAGTAATATCATATTGTAACCTCGGTTGGTCCCATTGACTTTTTTTATCCTTATAAGAAACAGGATCGAATGGCACCAAATAAAGTTTTTATGGAAATTGAAAATGTTCTTGCTGACAGTCCTTTAAAAAAAAAATCTTTGGTTGCAGATCTAAATGTTGCAAAAAGTTAAGGATAGTCTTCTAAGAACGTTTTCCTGTAGCTACAACGGTTAAGGTATCTACCCTCCTGCCGCGTCCAAAAACATTCACCTATATATCTCGGCTCTGATATAACTCACAGCAAATTTTATTAGTCATATAGGTTTGTTAGAGTTAATGCTGCAAAACAATAATAAAATTATCGGTGGCCTAAACAAAAAATTTTTACGCCATTGGTTCAATATAAAGTTACACAAACCCCTTTTAGCGGTAGTACCTAGGTATATGAAAATTGATATGAAGATTATAAGTAGCAGGTAGGTATTATAGTACCTACTTACTATAAGGTAGGCACGAAAATAAACAAAATTATCCAACTAATCGATTCAGCAAGCTCTAACGCAAAATTAAATTAATAGGAGTTTTGTAATTATCTTAACACTGTTTTAAATTGGTACCTAATAGAGTAGCGATTTGTCTACTTATCAGGCACTTTGACATGTGGTTATTATAATATTTATTCGAGTGCAAGCGTCTCTTTCTTACAAGCATAAGTTTGCAATTAGCCATCCCTCTTCATATGATGGCAGGTCCGCAAAAAACACGTATTTTTCATCAATATCTTTTCTCTTGGGTAGTGGGGAAAAAAACTAGCCTGAGAATAATTTAGACATGTATTTTTTTTTTATTTGTAGTGTTAATAATGAAAGATTGTAATAAACTTACCTATCTTTGCATGCTTTTATGGTCGAGAGATGTAATTACTATCGTGTTTTGAGCCACAGAATAATCAAGAACAGTTCATGAACAACAACATAATATTTTTTCTGGATTAAAACAACGACTATTTCATGCCTCAAAACTCAACCCAAAACAGGTCGATTTGGAAGATCCTGCCCTTAATTGTACCTTATGGCATGGATGGATAGAAGAGAATCGAAAGCGAAATGAAATCACTTTCCAAAACTATTAGTTTCCGACTTCAAGCAATTAACTACCTACTATTGGAATTTCGTATACATTTTTAATACTATTTTGCCGCAATTGTATAATAGGAAATAGTATTAGGTATAGGAATAAGACAGTTCCTAGTTTACGGACTTGCATAACGACATTTTTATTCTAAGTAGGTACTTATATTATTTATCGTAAGGCTTTTAAACCTATTATCTGACAGCAAGGTACCTATACTACTCTACAACCATAAAATAAGTGTCCATAAAACATGTTATTCTATACAGGGTCCTTCTTATGCTGACACTTTTTTAAGGGGGTGATCAGACCGTCAAACTGAACAACTTACTCTATGGGACCAATATCGAAATCGCTAAAAAGAACTGCTGTCCCATTCATTTGGCTCGAGTAGGTTTGCAGTTTTGTATGGAACAGCTGCTTTTTTCGCGATTTTGATGTTAGTGCCATAGAGAAAGTTATTCAGTTTGACTGTCCGATCATCCCCTTAGGATAGTGTCAGCATATTAAGAAGGTTCCTATAAATCTTGTCATCAAAATATAAGTAGGTACGGGCTACTATTCTGGTAAGAGACAGTGTCCAAAATACCTATTTATTTATTATTATTTATTATCTGACAGTACCTACCAATATCGGCCTTTGCGAATATGTCAACATGATAAAATAGTTATAATTTATCAAACAATTTTTGTTATAATAATACATTAATAAATAGTAACTACCCAGCTCATGTGTGTAGGATTGATTTTAATAGTAGTTGTAATTATTTGTATTATAGTAGTGGTAGCAATGTTTCTGACTACCCCGAAAGGGTCGTGTGTTTATGTATGTATGCGTACAGAAAAAATACGCAATCATCTTAGAAGCCTTTTACATAGGTAACAATACTTACAACAATTTTAGTATTACAAAAGATTCTAAAATTATAGATTTCAATAGAAAAATACCACTTAAGACCGAAAGCGTGACTTGGACAAATACTTTGGGTAAAAATTGCCTTCAGATGGTGCAGACATTATGCGTGACTACGTAACCGAGGTTGTCGTCTTGTTATCACATGCATAAACAAAATTTCTTTTACAAAGAAAGCGTTTTGCTTGTCTCTTTCTTTTTATATAATCTCTATTTCCGTAAAAATTTTGTTGTTGTTATGAAATTAAGTACCTATTTGTATAATAGATCGTAGTTGTATCCAGCTAAGTAGGACTTAAGTAAAAGCTTCTTTATCTATAAATATGATGTTAAACAAGTTTAACGCATGTTCTATACCGACTATAAACATACCGACTATCTCTCTAGAGATCCAATTATAAATAAAATTGTATCTACTTATTTATACAAAATGTTAACGGTTTTAGTCATCTTTAACACAGTTTACAGTTTAGGCACCTAGGTACAATAACAACAGCGAAATTCAAGAATCAGCTGTGCATATTTATTCTTCACAAATTATCATTTTGAAATCATTTCAACGATAACATCGATGAATATACTTAATATTAAAGTTTTATCACAACGTAAAACCTAAAATCTGCTTATAAGTACGCAACATAACAAATACATAATAAACTAAAATTAGATAAGTATTTTTTCTTAAATATAGTCAGTGTATGAGACAAATCGGTTTCTTTCTTAGGCTATTTATATGTTTCTTTATATTTACTACCTAGCCTATCAGAATAAGTGTGTCTGAACATTGAAGATATTTACAAGATTTTTTTTGTGTGTCTGTTCTAGCATTACGCAAAAACTATTGAACCGATTTTGATGAAACTTTATTTGTTTGAAAGCTTATGATTCGAATCCCGCAAGGGGCAAATATTTAAAATCAGGTTCAATCAGGAGGTTTAAAATCTGTTGTACCCATAAGTCGCGGGTAAACTCTAGTTACACATAAAAATCATTGACGTTAAATGATAAAAATAAAGCTTTGTTGCATCAATAAAACACGTTGTCTATTTTGGTATACTTACAGGAACGATAAAAAACACTTTAATAAGAAGGGTACCTATAGAAGTACCTACTGCTAAGAAAAATGGCTAATTACGTAGAAACAATCTTTCAAACTACCTGAACATCAAAAACATTAGGCAGTTTAAGCATCCATTAGAAGTATTTCCCGTGCCATTAACTTAAATCTCCAGAACATGAAGACCAGAACAAAACATTAAGATTACGAGCGAAGAATCATTGATCATTGAACTTGGTTATGCACATTAACCTGCATACAAGTAGTACATGATAATCGATTGTTATTCGTGTGTAACGTAACGAATGACGATAAAAAAAAAAATAACGGTAAAAAGCTGCATGTTTACCATCCTAATTATGCATTTAGTTATAGATATTTAATTGATTTAACGTTGGATTATATTTAATAAATGTGGGTAGTTGGTAACTACATTTAAAAAAATCGATGTTTTAACTGCGCGAAATGTGATAATCTTTATCAGTTTTAAAGGTCAAACATAACCGCTTCGAATAATAATCCTATCTCAAAGACACGTGAAAAAAATAACACGAATTTTTATTTTAAGATCATATAATAAATTACCTGATGTAGTCCAGCATTCAGGGCAGTCCTGGCAGAGCGTCGACCAGTCGAAGGCGAGATCCTCGAAGCTCGCCATGGCTGAGGGCTACCCACTTATAAAGTTAGTCCACTTAACATATCTATTCAATTTACCAGTCACACAAACACTATCAACATCCAGGTTCTATCACATGTCGTGAATTGTTCGGCTGTATAAAAATTAAAAAGCACTGGAATTTAAGTCATCCGTTAGGTATCTAGATGTTAAAAGTTCGCGGCGGTTAGTCGGCGACGGTGGTTGGTTGATCGAATGTGAACGCGCTCGCGCACACAAGCGGCCATCGGAGCACTGCGCAACCTCGCAAGCGTCTCGGGATGTCGCTCGGAACCTGTTCCTCGGGCTTTGAGCTCGGAGCGTTCACGCAAGTCCACTCTTTCGATTTCAATGAACCGTTAACGTTCTTTTCTTGTTGGGTGTGTCGTCTTATCTACACGACATCACGTAACACAGCCGCATCTACAAACTGTATCGCTTCACACAATAACACCGTTGCAATTGTTAAAAATTGAACCGGATTCGAGAGACTGGCCAATAGCGATTGCTATTCTGATAAATTCTAGGCAAGTGGTAAGAATAAAAAGGCGAATGATTTTAACTTTTTTGACATTTGCGTATGAAATGAATTCGTGGCACGTAGAGTGGCCGTTAACCGGCTGTCCTTATGCACGGCAAGGCATGCCCACGCATGACCACGTAGGCTTCAACACGAACTCCTTTTGTCTATAAAATCATTTTATTATATCATACATATTCCGATCATAGAGCCTTCTGCAAAGCCAAGTTACGAGGAAGTTTCCACGAAGGAGAGAATTCTCCGAATGCTTATTGTGATTTGTGGTGTGCCCATAGCAGTCAGATTCCAAAGATTGCAAGCTTCATTTGCACTTTGTTAACGCATTAATCAAATTGACGGCGAAGATAATGCTAACCGCAATAAACAATTGCTAACCAATCTATTACCAATTGTCTTCTTGACCTGTCACTATTAGACGATAATTTGTGTTGTGTTACGAAACCGAGCAAACACCGCACCATACATTTTGTAGATTATGTGAGCTAGTCTACGGGCGGGCTAGTGAAGCTTTTTTCTTAGTTTGCATCGGAAATAGTAAAGAAGCTTAGATGAAAATTAAAGCATAGATCTTTCTTCAGTTATGCGTGAGTTGGCTGACTAATTGCGCTATTCCGTCCTTATAATAACAGTAACAGGAAATCAACCGTAAAGTTGAAAGCACATAATTATGTAGTAATTTAATTATTAAACAAATTTCTCTTTTCTCCGGTGATGTTATGGAAGTTTATGCGGGTAATCTTAGAAAATAAGTCTGATTTGATAACGTTTGAACACACGCAACTTCATTTGATTGATGTGATCTGTTTGGGTAAAAATTACTCTCATTTTTTGTTACAAAGGTCTTGGATTACTCACGTCACGCATCTCTACTTAACAATTTCATTAATTTTAAAAACAAAACGCGACCTTGAATGAGTAAAACAATCTCGATGGAAACTTAAGGCGAATTTCATTATAATTTAGAAGGCATCTCCTATGTTAATACTTACTTAATTCTTTCGCATTCATACAACATTAATTGCGGTGCGATTTCATTGTTTTTTAGTCATTAAAGCAGAAAGCGGTAAATGAATAAGAGTTGTACCGACATTAAAAATTTGAAGAGGCTCACGAGTAAAGGCTAAATGTAGAACCATAGAAAGATCTAGCCGTAAGTATTTTCTGGAATTGTCTTTTACACGTATATTTTTACATCCTGTCCAATCCCACTGCAGGATTGAACGGTCGCACGCAATCGAGGGAGTGGGCCATACTGCTAGGTACTGTGAGGATTGATGGAATATAAATCAATATCGAAGACATGCTGCGGAACCGAGGACCCTGAAAATAGGATTAATCACAGAATTCAAAGCTTCTCAGAGAGCCATGCTTGTAGTTTCTCCGTGAGATAACATGAATGAGGTACGTCAGAGATTCGTCAGAGAACTAAAGAACTTAGTTGACATAGCTCTGAAACTGGCTGGTCATATCTGCCGAAGAACTGACAACCGCCGATATGCTATCAGGTCTACAAAGGAGACCACGAACTGGCAGGCGTAGTGTGGGATGCCCTATAGCCGGCTAAACCGACCTGAGACAGGTACAGGTACTGAGTAACTGGATGTGGAAGGTTTTGTGGCGCGCTTTTGGAGAAGCCTATTTTCAGCAGTGGACGACGACAGGTTGATGATGATGATGACAGATTATCTACTCTCAATTGAAGTGCCAGTAACAAAGTTCTTAGTAGTAGTTTAAAACAAATGTCGCGTCCTTGAACCTACAATGCAATAACAATTCTGAATACCAGTTTGTTTACCGGTCTAATTCTTGAATACCAGTTTGTTTACCAGTCCAGTGCTAAAATAAACTGGTAAACAAATACATACGATGTTAATGCACACATTTAAGCAATTTAACATAAAAATCACGTATTAATGAGGTCAGTGTATGTGTAGATAATACCGGTAAAGGTAAATGCACAATATTTAGTTTTGTTATAGGCTGGTGAGCACGTATTCCTTAGATATTTTCTGCGGATTGAGAATCAATTACAAGATCAATGACAAGATAACGCACGACACAGATTGTTTGTAACCTTTATTCATCGTTTGATAGCCATCATTTTCGTAGATTTATAAAAAATTGCTTTGGATTAGTAATCATGTAATTAAGGGAATATAATTGATAAAAAGCTAGGTGCTATCTTAATTGGCAGGAGTATTTTAACGAAAGATCGAAAGAGAAAGGGATCTGGTATAAAACCATGCAAAGTGAACCTCCTCGTATACCCTGGTTCAGTGATTCCTGTCTTAGTAGGAAGTTAGTTAAAATAGCTTTTAGGCTGAGATCCGGACACATTCCACTAAATAAATTTGCGTTTTTAATGAAAAAGGCACCCTCACCTAACTGTGAGGTGTGCGGTATTGTGGAGGATGTCCAGCATTTATTAGTGGAATGTGTCAGGTATCAATCGCAGAGGCTATTACTGTATAATAGTTTAAAATTAAATATTTTGAATATAGGCTCTTTTGTCACCATTTTAGCCGCCCCTACGTCGGAAGAGGCTAAAATGGTGTACCTTTTTATTTATAGTACTATTGTTTAGTTGTGTATTCGTTTGGATGTGTTAGGTTTTCATTTTATTGTTGTGTAGTCTCAAGGTTAAGGCACGATGGGGCTGGCATAACCTCTGGGTTAAAAGCCCCTATAAAAAATATAAAAGGGAATATAATTCGGAGCGTGCTCCATACAAACAAAGTCTGGTGATATTTTCAATACTAGCCAATTAAAGTCAATGAAATTTGGCAGAAAAAATCTAGGAACTAATAATCTCTGTGCTTGTATGAAGTCATATTTTCGTTAAAATATATAGTTTTAAAGTTACAGTTCCTCAAAGATTTCCATACAAATCTTAAAGTAATCCTAGCATTAAAACTGTATATTTTAACGAAAATCTGACTTCATACAAGCATAGAGATTAGTTTCTATATAGTTCCTGAAAAATTTAATTGACTTTAATTGGTTAGTATTGAAAATATCACCAGACTTCGTTTGTATGCAGCGCGCATTTACGATATCTGAATAAACTTCTCTTAATATAATAAGGTCTGTGTTAATCCAGGTTTTTAACTAGCAACATACGTTTCATCCAAATCAGCTGTTTAATTTGGTTTTTTTCACAGACAGTTTTATACGCTGCTGAAGGCTTTTGAATGGGATGATCAGACCATCAAACTGAAGAACTTTATCTATGGTAGGTTAAATTTTGGAAAAAGAAACAGCTGTCTGATACAAAAAAGCAATCCTAATCGACCCAAATGTATGGTACAACAGATATTTTTTTCGCGATTTCGATTTTGGTCCCATAGAGAAAGTTGTTTAGTTTGATGGGTTGACTTTCAGCATATAAAGTTTGACCCTGTATAGTAATACTAAAAAGTAGCTGATAATTATGTTCAAAGTTAAGACTCGAAATCATCCCAATTGGGACATCTTGCAATAGTCAGCGTCAAGCAAGGACACGAACGTGACAGTTCTTAACCGAACAATGAACTCTAATTACTATGAATATAAAATAATAATCATCTCTTAAGAGTCCTTTTACCGTTCAGTGGCGCCCTCATAACAATATTTAAGATTTCTTAACCAAGAAAGCCAATTTAAAAAGTGCTATGAACTACTAAAAAAGCCTGAAAGCTTTTTTTAACCAACTTAAAAGAAAAGAGGAAGTTCTCAGTTCGTATGCTTTTTTGGTATGTTTGTTACGCTACAAATTCGTCATTTCTTGACCGATTTAGATGATTCTTTTTTTCATTGTGAAAAGTTTACCTCCGTTTTGGTCCAATTTTTTTTATACCTAAACCTATAACCTACACAAGTATTCTATAAAACGCTTTTAGGCTTTTCTGGTAAGTAGGAGAAACACTTTTTCATATTGGTTTTTCATTATTGGAAAAATCTTTAGTATTGTAATAAGGACGGCACTGAACGGTAAAAAGACTCTTAACAGTTATAGGCAAAAATAAACTACATATCTCATAATAAATGAAGTAACAACACATCGCATAACTTACTAACCATAACATTACATAAATTATTTAAATATGGATGTTAGATCAACAGCGATAATGGAAAACAGAGAAAAATAAAACCAAATGTGGACACCGCCATGTGCAAATTCATATTTGGCAACACCTCGTGTTAGACAGTTTGTGTAATTCAGATGAAATACACGGAAATATCAACTGGTACGTTAATTTCTGAATATTCAAACTAAGTAGGTATTTGATAATTTACTAGAATTTACCCACGACTTCGTCCGCACAAATAATATACCATATTTATTTCATTGATTTATTTTTCAGTTTCGGACACAAATCTTAGAGCATTGCTCTAAGACACAAACAGTCTTAATAAAAACAATATACAGGGTCCTTCTTAATATGCTGACACTTTTTTAATGGGATGATCAGACCGTCAAAAAATATATCGAATCGCGAAAAAAAAAACAGCTGTCTCATACATTTGGTTCGAGTAGGTTTGCAGTTTTGTATAGAACAGATGATTTTTTTTCTCGATTTCGATGTTGGTCCCATAGAGAAAGTTGTTCTGTTTGATGGTCTGATCATCCCCTTAAAAAAGTGCCAGCATATTAAGAAGGGCCCTGTATATTATATTAGATTTACTGATTTTTTGACTAGATTTTAAGTCATAAACATCAAATAAAAAAAGTTTCATCAAAATCGGTTCAGAAGTTTTTGCGTGATGCTCAAACAAATAAACATACCGACAAAAATTTTAAAAAAGTTGATTTGGAGTCAGGGGCACCTAAAACCATATTGTAATCTTTTTCTTATAAATATCTTCAATGAACAGACACAGTTCTGTTACAGTTTTATAATAGTTTAGATGTTAATGGAAAATGATTAAGAGATCCTTTGAAAATAATTGTAACCTCACTAATACTAATAATGTTTAGTTGTTTGCCACTCAATCACACATAAGCGGCTGAACAGATTTGGATGAAATTTGGAACGTAGGTAGAATATGTTCTGGATTAAAACGTAACAAAAAAATTTAAGGTCCACGCAGATGGAGTCGCGGGTAACAAACAGCTAGTAAGAAATAATTTTTTGAGTACAGTCAGCATATTGAGAAACTTGTCTCCTTAATCTTCATAAGCGCAAGGGGATTAGATTTTTCTGATGCTGACAGTACAAAGATTCACACCCGTGAAAGCATAATAAAAATGCATCCAGTAATTTTTGTGACTAGATTTACATAATTGTATACATACGGAGGAAAAAGAGCACCTGCTCCTCCTTGTCAGGTTTTCAAAATGACTCAACATTTGGGCAATTTGTCTTAAATTGCCGAGAGGATCTGCTGTTTCATGTCAATCTTATTTTTTAGCACATTAGTTTATTTCCTTAACGACTGCCGCCAATCTAGCATTATAAAACATAAAAAATTAAAACACAATGTTGGTCTAAATTCGTAAATGAGTGTTTATATTGCTAATGAAGAACATTGCCTTCATAAAATATCCAAGTATCCTAACTAATGATACTAAAGACATAAATGTTGTGAAAGGCAAACCTTTGCGGTGATCGATAGTGGACTAAATCCATCAATGCCGCGCGAGACCATATTCGATTAAGGAGTGTTTTATTTATTTTAATTCACATACCAAGTACTTGAACAAAAGATTAATACAATTCATCATTTGATGGTAACTGTTTAAATTAGAAAGAGATATTTCATGTTTATGAGCCAAGGTTAGAATGTGTACATTTTACTCGGCCGACTTATCGCTAGACTGACTAGGAGTCAAATAAACACTGAAATAAAACGTGCTCAAATATGTTTAATTCATAATTTAATTTAGTGAACAATCTGCTTAATCCATTTTCATCTTTAAGAAACATCAAGTACAGTTCATATTAGCACTTTTTAACATAATAATTTCTCGTACATAACATGTCAAGTAGTATTTTTACCTACAGACAGGAACCCTGAAGTGTTGGAGAAGTATTTGGCGTTCGCTTCGTTGATACGAGTCTCAGCTGCTTGTGGATTTACGATTTCGAGACCCTGAAACAAAAGTTTTATAATTAAAATCGGTCCTATGAGCCGGATGTACACGGTGAAATAAAAGGCCCTAGTAATATTTAATGAGGTGGTTTAGACTATCAAACTGAAGAACTTACACTGGAGCCAACATAGAAATAAATAAAATAAAATCTGCTATTTCATACAAAACTGTAACGACTCTACACCAATGTGGGCGACAGCAGATTTTTCTTATTTTATTTTGACGTTGATTCCATAGTGAAAGTTGTTCAGTTTGATGGTTTAAACTAAACTAAAAATATTCCAAGTGAGTTTTTTACACCCTGTAGAAACCTGTTTAATTAAAAGTTTTAAAGTAGGCACTTTAGAATTCCACCCTTTTCGAACTCCCGTTTCAAAAGGCGCATTTAAGTAGTGCTGGAATGTCAGAAAAAGACGGATGGATGGCAACTTAGTTTATCTTAATAACAGCCCCGTACCAGGTTGAGACTGAGTGCATATTTATGGCAGATCAGTGGCATTACTCTTGTCATTTCATGTGATTATGATGTAGATCGCCAATGATTATAGAGTAGAGGCAACTATGCAGTATTTTAGCGTCGTCATACGAAGTAGACAAGTAAGGCGATGCCAATAATGACCATTCATTTAATTCTTGTTTATCACGTGAATTGCTTTTTACTCGCACTGTTATGCACTAATTATCCAATTTGACACATCAATCGTGCGAAACTATCATGGTTGGATCTAAATGTATTCCATTGATATCAGAAGACAATAGATGAGGCTTCAGCTATCTTGCACGACAGCTAGGAGTATGTTATCCGTACGTAATATTTAAAGTCGTCAACTGTGCATGGATGCGGTGCGAATAAAAATATGCGAAAGAGACAAGTTGGTATTATCAGTTTGGTACTAAACCCTAGTGTCAAAATTTCTGAAAAATGTGTGTTTGTCAAGGGTTTAATTTCTAGATTAGCTATATGTTTAGCAATGTATTAAAGTATCCAAGGTTCAAAATAAAATGTAAATCGAATTATTCTGTATGAAATCATATTTGAGAATTAAACTCATGTGTCAGCATTTTCAATAAATGACAGAACTGATAATCCCATCTACAGTCTTTTATGTCGATGATGTATTTACATCTGTTTATCTAAGTTTGTTGGTCTTAGTTTCTCGATTAGAAAAAGTAAACGGACAGGGAGGGATGACGCATCACCTACCTGATGTCATTGTCAATAGTGGAATCTACCAAAAATATCACAGGTATACGACAAACAATGACCAAGACGGTTAACTAACAGCTTTTTATCTAAAGATCAAAATATTTCGTAATTTAATCGTTAAAATGATCATGTAACGAACTCGCCCAAAGATTGTCCACTAGCCGAGCCGGTTTTTCCACGGGTGACATGTAGGTGAACTCGTCGGAGTAAAGTCACGCACACTGCCACGCCTTGTATTAGTGTACCTATCGTAGGGCGATTTTATGAAGATTAATCTATGTGGGGTATTTACTATGTGCTATAGGTACGTTGAAGTAACTCGCTGACCACCCCGAAAGAGATCCAGATACAAATATCGTTATTGACAAAAGACATGATACAATGGACTCCGCATGCGGCAAGCCAGAATCTCGGGAATCCTTTTCGATTACATACAAGACGGTCAACGGTAATACATACGGTGTAGTAAGTATTTTACGACATTCAGAGAATGCAAACTGACATAACCCCATCGCTAAACCTTAGCCTAGGTTAGGAGCCATTAACACAAATGCCTCCAGCCTCCACATACAGGGCGATGCATCAACCGACTAGATGCTAGCGCATAATCTAGCTGATTACTATCTGCAGGCTAACGGTCGATGGATGTGGCTTAACACCGCGCGCCGGTCGCCGGACCGAGGGCTGGGTAATGGCCGTCTATTTGCCGCCTAGGTCGTTTGCACTAAGCTAAACATGCTAGGTGTGGCTGGATTTAGTTGGACACGCTGTCGCTACATTTATTTTGATACGGTCTATATTCATCACACTAAAACCCCGTAGGCTAAAAGGCAAATCTTAAAAGGTACGAGACTTATTACGCTTCATCTTTTCGTGTCGACGCGTCTAAACAAAACGAGTGCACGATACATACATATTCTCACGCCTGTCTCCCACTGGGGTAGGCAGATATAATGGAACGCCACCTGCTACGATCCTGACAGACTTATTTCGCTTCCTCCAAATTCATTAATTAGTCTCTTCATGCATGCTCGTCAGATATGGGTATATCTGATCTGAACTTTTTTAGCACGTCACCAATTTGGTGAGTACGTTCGTCTAGGCTGTACCCTTCCAACATTTCCACTAAGGTACGCTTGCCTGTAAACTACAGAACGGCTGTTAGTAAAATACCAATATTATATTCTTCATACATAATCTTTGAGAAGAACATACACAATATGAAAAGTTTGTCAATAGTAAATGCCCAGCTATTTATTCTAGTAACAACACAAACTTTACTCAAACTTTCGAATCTACACACATTAACCTTACCTTGACCCAACCAACCGCAATTCAGGTTCCAAACTAAATAAAACTGGTCCATAGTCATACTTTCATCCTCCAACTAAGCTCACTTGATGCCCAGTTTATCGCAAATCTAAACAAGTTTTAACATCGTTAAACGTTATGGCAAAGGGCGTTGCCATTCCCTTAACACAAATACCACTAGCGAAATGTAAACGGTGAAAGTCTTAACAAGATCGTCTATTCGCCTGAAATACCAATGGGCAATTTTCTCGCCATTCTACATGCAAAACTAGTAAATGACCGCTGTATTAAATCAAGGTTCGATTGTGCTACCATTAGCATGTAGTAGTGTCATGAAATGGTTTATTGAAGAAAGGGGTTTGTAAATTTTTATATGGGGGCTGGCATAGTCTCAATTTTTTATCGTCCTTGCATAATGACAACTAAATACTTGGATTGGGGACATACACAGTTCTTGACAGTTACGTGGTTATTAATTTGGCTAAAATTAACACAAACACACATTTGATTGAGTATCTGATGCGACGACGATCGACGACGATCTGAAGATTGATGATCTGGCGAGACGAGTGTCATATTACGAGAAGAGTGCTAAGTATGAATGTGGATGGCTGAGGTACAAGAGAGAGGCCGAAGAAAAGATGGATGGATTGTATGAAGGACTACAGTTAACCCTCGACTTCGTCCGCACAAATAATATACCAGATTTTAAGTCAGATCATAAGCTATCGAACAAAAAAAGTTTCATCGGTTCAGTAGTTTTTGCGTGATGCTGTTACAAACATACAAACTAACAAACAGACAGAAAACATTTCTAAAAAAGGTTGATTTGGAGTCCAGGATACCTAAAAACCATATCGTAAGCTTTTTATGTAAATATCTTCAAGGTACAGACACACTTCTGTTACAGTTTTATAATAGTTAAGATAAGATGATATCTGCTTACGGTAGTATATAGTATACTCTGTGATATACTATATACTCTGTGATATGTGTAAGAAAAAATTACGTGCTGGAATGACCCTAAAAAATTTGAAATGGGCAAGAGAATGACGATTATATATTTGAAAAAAACATCAATCGGGACTATGTCAAAAGTTTTCAAACCCATTTGAATCTAATTTCACTAGACTTTTTCTAAAAAGGGTCGCGGCCAGTAAAACAACACAAATCTTTAGAAGAAAGTTCAAATAGTAATTTAACGTCGTACTTCTACACAACTTACAGCTAAATAGCACATTCAGAGATAAGGAAGCTTAGCTAAGAGATAATCAAACTTATCTATTTTCGATAAATGTAAATGTACTAAGTACTGTACTAAGTCGCTAGGAGCACAGACCAGCTCATGTTAGATTTCTACTTTCCCTAAGTACATAGCAATAATATATTTCAGTGATCGTAACCGCGACCATTCTATTGGTAACTATTAAATAGATTTAAAGGTACTATAACCGATCCAGTGATTCGTGAACGTCTCACACATACATACACAACACACACATGTACAAACACCATTAACGTATGTCTATTGAACTGCAGATGTACACTTAATAAACTCCCCTTCAACTACACGTATTAAGATTGCTGATAATAGCTGGGAAAAATTAATAACAAAATTGTAAGCACATAATTTTTGCACTATTGCAGTTACCTCTTTTATTACAAACTAGCGACACACCTTGGACACTGTCAGATGTTAGCTGTCATTTTAACCAATTACATAAAAATTTAAAAGAAGAGTTAAGAGAAGTTGAGTAAGAATACTTGTATGAAGTCAGATTTTCGTTAAAATTTACAGTTTTAGTGCTAGGATTAATTTAAGATTTGTATGGAAATCTTTGAGGCACTTAAGGAAAATATCACCCGACTTCGTTTGTATGGAGCTAGCTCCGAATTATATTCCCTTAATCATCTGCGATACTGTTCCATGCGAGAGAGACAGGAATACGCATTTTCTTAATAGTAACCACGAAATAATTAGGAAGATAAATAATTAGAAATAATTAAGGAAGTGAGGTAAAAGTAGATGGGAGGCAGGGACTGTCCGTACTGTATGTAGTACTACTAGTGATACTCTTTCTTATACTGTGCGAGCGACTCGCTCCAGCTTCGCCCGGGTGGGAATTATATTTATATTATAAGTAAATATTTTATACATATTCACTTTTCGGAAGAAATTCTCTAAATGATAGTGAAAACCGTATCAAAATCCGTTGCGTGCTTTAAAAGAAGTAAGCGTAGAAACAGACTGACAGACGCGGATAGCGACTTTGTTTTATAATATTAGAGAAGAGGTTTTAGGATGTTTCTATTAAATTTTTAATATTTTACAGTATTTCTTGCAAATATATCTCCGTTATCATAGAGATAAACAAAGTTTCCAGGATGAAAACATCAAGAGAAGGGCATTATAATGCTAAAACACTAGATTGTCCGAACGTAGAATCTGCAGGCGGCTAGCTCAAGGGCGAGATCAATGCGATACCACGGTAATGATGCCTCTACTCGCCGCGATTTAAGATTGCCTACATTGTTGACTGCATACAATATCTAACCACCACACGGTAATCCCTAAGATTACCCCTTTTGTAAAACAACATAGAAGACGATTTACCTTCTTGAGCGATCGAGTTTGAAATAAAAACAAAAGTATGACCCAGGTATGACCACAGAATATTTAATAGTTACTACTGTAACAAATACTAATTTTCTGTGCTTTTTCGAATTTCGAACTTTGCGCTTCAGGAACGACGAACTAACATGCGTCTTATGTCAATGCACGACAGTCTGTATCGCGTGCGATACGCGGCGCCGTAGGCACTTATCGCATTGTCAAACGTGAGTGACTGTGCACTGTTATGACTGTCCGGATTTAAAGTGGAGACACAATAACATAAATGTTAAGAGGATATTCCGGCGAGCGCGCTGCCTGCATCGAACTAAGTTTAATTTTATTTTGAATATTAACCAATTAAAGCAAATTTTTTTTTAAAACATGATTTAACATTATAATGTCTGTGGTTTGTCAGATTTCCGTTAATTCATGGAATTAAATCGGTTAATATTCAAAATAGAATTAGAATAAATAAATAAAACTAAACTTCGTTTTTAATCAAATTAAAGATTTAAAAAATTGTCTCGGACGGGACTTGAACCCGTAACCTGCCAAACCGGGACTGTGCTTTTTTACAATTAAGCTACCGAGCCATTACGTGAAGAAGTCCAAATTTTTCAACTTACACTTCGTTTATACAGAGCGCGCTCGCGGCCATATCATCTTAAGTTTTCAGGTCATTAAAGTCTATTGTCCAACGACAATCGAAAATAGACACGCAAAAAAATTAATTATGTGTAATGGGAGGATGGCATGAAGTCCTATTTCGTATGTGCATACATCAAGTTGTTCTCGCGTAAGTGAATACACAAGATAATACATGCATGATTACAGCATGACGACAACAATGTAAATCATTAACTAAGTACATCGACACACTTACTGTATCTTGTCTTGATGTAAAATTATTGCAAATTGCCTACAAATTATGTATTCTTTAACAGAATCTAACATAAAGTACAAAAAACTACAAGAGTACCTTTATACTTTGACTACTTATATGTGGACTGGTTACGCGTGTAATTCTACTAACAAACATTTCTGCCACTTTTTGCGGGGGGCGAGGTAACATGAAATCCACAACTTTGGATTTTATTCCCCATTACTTTAGATTCTAATTTTGAATGTTAAAAATCATGAAAAGTAGTTTCGTGTGAACCCCAAACGTTCTAAATTCGAAGTTATTATTTCGCAATTATAGGCTGTCTCGTTTAGTGATAAGGTGTAAAATTGAATGTAAATGCACAAGATCAATTGTGCTTATACCGTGGCAGAGGGGAAATGCTACCGCAAGGCTAGTCCTTATAATAATTAGTCAAAGCCTTTATACGATAATCTCAGCTGCATAAACCATATTTTGGTACTGACCACGTACGTTAAATTGCTTGAAGAAAAAGTTGAAATTTATATATTTTTTTTCTTGTCCCAAAATGTATGTTGCTTATGCAGTTCCATCCAGTACTGTTTCAACACAATATTAATATATTTATTATCGTTTTTTTATTTATAAATTAATGGCGTTTTGATTGTCTAGTACTGCATTTCTGCCAATATCAATTAGTTTGTGGGTCTCTATTTCAATCTCAAGGATTTCAAAAACACATTTGAAAATAAATACGGCGGAGCCTCGTGAAAAGGTCAAACGCAAACCACGTGAACACCGCGCGTATGTCACAACGCTCGTGGCCTAACTTGCAACGTGACTACTATTGTAGAGTTATTCATTTTCATTTGTAACACTGATATTATTATACGCTAATATGTATGACAGTTGACAGTTTTGTATTATTGCCAATTGACCTCCGTAACCCAAGTAAGAAACCAGAAATAGTAAATAACCTATTAAGGTCAGCACAAACCTGACAATAAATATTCATCTTATTTCTTAGCGTTATAGGATTCATCACCGACTTTGCATCGACTTGATGCCACTTCTCTTTGATCGTATGCAATTTTGACCGTATATAATAGTGATAAAGTTGAATTTTAATTGTTACTAATACGTCACATCAATTAGCCGCAGATAAATTCTAATCTATACAGGATGTAAAATGAAATTCGTAACTTTAGGGGGTGGTTTAGATTATCAAACTGAACAATTTCCACTACAGAGACAACATTACGCGAAAGTAAAAACAGCTGTTTCATAGAAAACGTCAACGGCTACCCGACCCAAATGTATAGAGCAGCTAATTTTTGTATCGCTATTTCGATTTTGTCCCATAGTGAAAGTTGTTCAGATTGGTGGTCTGAAGCACCCTTTTCAGTATGTTACGCATACAAATTTACACCCTGTAAATGTACTGTCGGCAACAAAAGTTGATGAACACTTGTGAACCTTCTCATATAAATAAAGGTACACACAGCGACACATCAAGCTACGCAAAACAAACACGAGGGGGCCGCGCGACGTCATGCATTACTCTACCCACGCGCGGCCAGCTTATTTTGGTTTTGCGTAGCTTGATGTGTCGCCGTGTGTGCATACTCGTATGTTCATCAACCATCGTCGCCTACTTTACCGAGTATAATCTAATACGAACCTGCAACGGTGTGAAAGCAACCGAGGAAGCAGTACCCGAGACCTGCCGTCTAATACTAGTGGCCCCTCCGTACTGCTGTTGCTTCTGAAGGTTCTTCTGTAGGGTCTTGCTGATCCGTACTTTGGTCTTCTCGTCTATCTGGGGCAGGCGGACTCGGCCCGTGCTGGATTTGCCGATAGTGCCGCGAGTGTATCCTAGGTCTTCTTGGTAGGCGTCGTCTTCAATCTAGGGGAATTAATTATATCA
This sequence comes from Agonopterix alstromeriana, assembly GCA_963924505.1. NCBI lineage: Eukaryota > Metazoa > Arthropoda > Insecta > Lepidoptera > Depressariidae > Agonopterix > Agonopterix alstromeriana. The sequence goes on from OZ004669.1 coordinate 13,906,638, forward strand.
TTAATATGACACAGTTTATATCTGTGAAAAAAGCCGTGTTGTTCCAGTGGCGAGTAACCTTGCCTCCCGTGCAGGAGGCGATGGTTCGATCCCCGTTCAAGCCAACTCGTACCAATGAGTTTTTCGGAATTTATGTACGATTTGTAGCACCACTGGCTTTTCAGTGAAGGAAAACATGCATGCTTCAATTTTGAGGCATGTATTGTACCCACTATCCATTATAAGTGACGACGGGCTCACTCCCCGTCACATTGGACAGATTTTCGGTACTAGTGAAACGTGGATGTTCTAAGTTTTCTGAATATCTCTGACTACCGCCCTCGGGGAATATAGTCGTGAGCATACAAATACACAAACCTGTGATTTGGAGCCAGGGACACTAAAACACCATAATGGTGGTTTTTATTTTTGTAAATATCTTCAATGAATAGACACTTCTGTTCCAGTTTTATAATAGTGTGTCCAATTATCGATTCTGCATAAATGATTTCCAGTTTTTGCTTTAATTTGTACATTACTTAGTATATTTATATAATGTCTATCCTTAATACGTACCCTCTTACAATTTAATTTAACCCCGGACGGCATTCGTTACACAAATTCAATCATACGAGAAGCAATCAATCATTCCAACATAGACAGTTCCAATCTATGGTGCTATCTTAGCAATTCCAGCCATCCTTAATGTGATTGAACGTGAAAATTTATCGTATAGAATTAACACAGTTTTATATCTCATCAATTTGCGAAGAGATCGGTAATTAAGCTTGCATCGAGTCGGGTGAGACGCTTGAACATACGGTCGCTTAGAATGATTAATATAATTGTATAGGGTCCTTAATGTGGTGACGGCTTTTCAATGGGATGATCAGACCATCAAACTGAACATCTTTCTCTATGGGACCAACGCAAAAATCACGGAAAATAACTGCTGTTCCATATAAAACTACAATCCTACTCGACCAAAGTTTACCTATGGGACAGCAGATTTTTTTTTCGCGATTTCGTTATTGGTTCCATAGAGAAATTTGTTCAGTTTAACATCAACAGACACAGACAGTAACAGCAACATAAAGTTATTAACAGCCAACATCCACCCACTGCTGGGCATAGGTCTCCTTTTTATTGCACTAATTCTCACGGTCATGTGATAACCTGATTCAATGCAAAACCGAAATCCTCACAATGTCGCGGACCTATGTACTGGGGTAGTTTTGGGTTCGAAATTCAATGGAAATACGGTCTGTTTTTCATTGTCTTAAAATCACACCTTGTTCATAATCATAAGGCATGAACTTGATAATATTCGAGAGCACCATAAGAATCGCGCATTCAATAACATTGCAGTATAGCAAAACCCAGAAAAGACGCAAACAAGATCTTTAATCAAAACGACAATGTGTCCACGTAAAGGAATAGACAGCGCACGCGCATCCAACGGGTCCGGCACGGACGTCCGCGCGCTTCAACAGGTCGAGTTCCGGTCTATTTGAACCGCGCGAAAAAACCCGGGCACTTTACGTGCGGTCTTACGATTTGAAATTCAACGCATCTGCCGCGGCCCACCGAGCGTGACGTCACATTTACAGCAAGGATTCTTCGAACCACGCGCACCGGCCGGAAAACAATAATGTCTCGTCAAATCTCGTATATCAAGCCATTTTCGTATTTATGACGTAGATATTAAATGTCCTGTTATGGGACTTGTATCTTTGTGATTTAATCTTTAATTATTACCGCGGCTTATCCATATTAGAGGCTAGTTAACGTATATTTACTGTTTGTAGTAGTATTTCATAGTATTTCAATTAACTAGCAATGAAATGGTATTTCGCTAACGAGATTTTTAATTATTTTTTTGTGTGAATATATGGAATTTCCGTAGATCTGCATTTTTATTATCGAATCGCTGTTTGTTGGGTAACTTTAACGGGTGTTGCCAATTTAAATAAAACTGTGTTTTTTAATAATCTTTATGGTTCGTTAGAGTATGTAGCAGAAGGAACTAATTCCTGTACCAGAAGCATACAATTTATATTGTAAAACCACGTTGTCGAACATGTAAGTACAAAATGCATTTTCGCGCAGGAACAGTTTCATTCCCATCGTCATCCTCATTATCTTATCGCATTATTTGAGTCGGACAATGACACCCTCTTCTTTTATCGGTTAGGAACACTCTAAAGAAAATCTAAATAAATAGAATTGCATTTGTATAAATGGTTTTTGGCTTTTCTAGTAAGTTATTGTTGCACTTTTTTATTTTAGATTTTCTTGATTGGGAAATATTTAAACTGAACGGTAAAAGACCTCTTAAATAGAAATGCTCGCGTTGCAAGGGCGTCGCGTCGCACAGCACAGGCATAGCACAGGGGGAAGACGTTAGAATACGGATTCTAGGTACAATAATACAAATCTCTAGGCGGTTGAGGGTAGCCGCCCCTTTGGCCGAAGCCCTTGTCGCGTTATTAATTAAGTGATAAAAACAAAAGACAAACGTTACACTCACGTCAGCGAAGTTGAGCCGGTTGGCGTTCTTCCTGAACTCTGTCATGGCGTACCTCTCCTTCATCTTCCTGACGCGCTTGCCGCCTCTCTTCTTGCGACTCTGCTCTATAGGCTTGGGTAGAGGCTTCACGAATTTTACTGGAGGCGGTTCCTGTTGGACAAAATATTTTATTTGAGATATTTGGTATATTTAAGTTATACGCAGAACCGATGGCCGATGGGTAGGCCCACAAGGTGGACCGACGACCTGGTGAAGGCGACGGCAACCCGTTGGTTGAGGCTAGCGCAGAACCAGCCGTTGTGGCGATCCTTGGAGGAGGCCTATGTCCATCGGCTGAGATGATGATGATTAATTTATAGCCTGTAGGATCCTACTGCAAGGCAAAGGCTTCCTCTCACGAATAATGGTGAGAGTGAGTGGGCCATACACCACTACGCTTGCGCGTAGTTGAAACTAAAGTGTAAAGATTTTGCAACGGGACTTGTTTTTAATTGATTATAATGAATTGTATGAATAGATCACAGAATAAATTATGTACTAGCTAGATAATTTTAAAATTAAAATAAAGTAATTTTTTATTCGAATCAAACATTTAAAAAAAACGAGACGCAATGGAGTATGACAAATTTGTAGATTATGAAGTAGAAATGAGAATAAATGAGGATATAAAAACTCTCATGTCCAGAAAAGATACTATGTAGTTTTAAGCCTAGGTAATGTTTACAGCTTTTTTGTAAGAAAAACCAAAATCGTCGATGGAGAAAACGATTTATAATTTACAAACGATATGAAGAAGTAAATTTTAAATGGTTGCTAAAAAATGTCTGGCATTATTACTTGTTGCAGAAACACATTAGTTCAAGGTTGCGGACACAAGACGTTTAAATGTTTGTCTAAATTGTGCAAAAGCATTTGGAATTCAGATCACATGCGTGACTGTGGCCGTAGCCTAATAATTCGAAAAGCACGCAGGTATTTCGTTGTCGGTTTGTTCAAAGGAATTGTTCCAATATTTTCAGTCTCGTAACGGTACAAATATCCACTTTGTTAGTATTCTTGTTATTCGTACCAGTTTAAGTTGAGCTGTCTTGTAGAGGAAGTAAAAGTGGGGTGCATAATGCGAGCAGCTAAGATCAATCATTATCATTATTCAACAATGTCACTGGCTTTTTAGATCGTCAAAGAAACAGTTATTGAAAGTGATCTATTTTTAATGGACCTATTGAAAGACAATCTGTTCTTATCGTGTATAAATAATAATCAATACATACAGGCTGTAAGGGACAGCCCTCTGCAAACTGAGACGGTGAACTCAGACCATTAAACTGAACAACTTTCACTATGGAGCCTACCTCCGGAAACGCGAAAAAAAATCAGCTGTCCCATACAAACATGCGCTCGCGGCATGATGGCGCGATAAAGCGCTATCGCGCCCTAGCTCCATTTCTTTTTGCGCGCGAACGAAAGAGTTAGCAGGCGCGATAAAACGTTTATCGAGGTACCATGCCGCGGGCGCTGCTGTACCTACCCGATTCAAATGAAAAACAGAATATAAATTTAAGTGCGTGAAATACTTTACGGTGGTTCAGACCATCAAACTATAACAACTTTCACTATGGGACCAATATTGAAATCGCAAAGAAAAATATTCATTGTTCCATAGAAAATGCCAATGATCACTCGAACCAAATGAAAGGAAAAGCTGATATTTTTTTCAAGACATCAATGTTGGCCGCATAGTGAAAGTTGTTTAGCTTAAAAGTCTCAACCATCCTGTTAAAAATTACAAACCCTCTTTTGTTACACCCATTATATTTAGAATATCGTTGACTACACCCTCGGGGAATACAGTCGTGTGCGTATGCGCATGCTTTCCTTTGTTCTTAAGGTTCGAGAAACCAATAGTCAAAGAAAGTCACTACAGGCGTAGCATGGACTACTTTGGTTCAAAAGTGTCACAATTCGTAATTAGGTTTCTATTCTAGTTAATTTTTCTATTTAATATTGACCAAAAGACAGTTATTGAAACTCCGCTTGGCTTTGAGACTTGACTCCGACTATCCCCTTGGGGAATTTACGTGTGGCAATATGCTATGCTTAAGGCTGCTTTTCCAGCAGAGATGTGCGAGATAGCAAGGCGGTGAGCGTGGAAAAATTGGCCAATGAGAGTGCATCAATTTCCCAATGTCGTGAATGTGATCGAATGGTCGCGCTATTGGCGGATTGTTTCCTCGCTTACCGCCTTGCTACCTCGCACATCTCTGGTGGAAAAGCAGCCTTAAGACTTAATTATCCAGCATCCTAAAGCACTGCTCATGCGGTCTGTTTTCATGGACAAAGTGCCACCACCTCTAAGCTTAAAGCGACTTTTACCAATAGATTTCCACTTGGAACATACCTGTAACTTGTCTAGTTTCTTCTCGATGCCCTCGCGCAACTGTCGTCCTATGTGGCCGTCCGTACTGTCGTGGCAGGCGTCCACTCGCGCTGCCAGCGTTAATTTTGTCGACACTAGCTTTGCTGCTTTATATCTCAATTCCTGTAGACAGTTAATAATTGAACGCAACATAATTTTTAAGAGTCATGCGATTTCATGCCTAGCTTTATGACCTCAGAAAATGTTTTAATTTGTGTAATTCGGTATGTGAAGTTTTTTTTTGGTCTTCATTTTTATATTTTTTACCGAGAGAAGACATCATTTTAAGAAACTAATTTTAATTGTTATTGCGATTCATCGTGTTTATCAGTACAAATTTAATTTTTAAATTACTTTGATCTTAATCTCTAAATGCAGCAATGGTGGAGAGAAAATAATTTAAACTCTATGGAGAAAAACTACTATTTGCTGTATTAAAAAAACCTGCCTTCTCTTTCTAACTGGAAACAATTGGAAGCAGAAACGGCAACATCGGCCTGTTATTTTAAGTTTACCACAGGTTTTCCAGTTACGTCACTGGACAGACCGAAAATCGACGTTATTTTATTAAAAATATCTGTAATCCTTTCATTTTAAAATCTCTGACGTGGAAAATATTATTATTGAGACAATTATCTCGAAATGGTTTTCGAATCAGCCCTCCAAAAAAAAACTTGACGTACCGAATTGTACAGAAATCTACTTTTCTTGAACACATAATTTCATTAGATCATAATTCATAAATATTTAAATTAGACATTTGGGTCTCTATTTTATCTTTTATAAGATATGATAATCCTAACACTAAAAACCATTCGGACAGAATCGAAATTCGTAACTTTTTCTAACATCAAAAAGATTTATTTTATTACCATTCACTCACAAGAAAATCAATGTGGTAGCATGGTGGTAGCTAGTAGATTAGTGTAAACGATTTATTTTGATATTCTTTAACAATTTTGTAAAAACAATTATCAAATTAATATGTCAGAAGACTACAATATATTTTGACAAATAAAAACTAACTGGTGTAGTGTCCTGAACAATCTGTGAGAAGTAAATGAAGCCGGTGTGCGGTAGCGCGGCCGCCTGTGAGAATCCTGATAGCATTTTCTTCTGTTGACCGAGGGGCAGAACATTGCAGGCAGGCATTTTAGACAGTTTCGATAGACCACCTGCAACACCGAGGATCTTGGCTGCTGTTGACGCACCTGCAAATTGTATTTTAAATTAATAGTTACAACTAATGTCTGATTTACTTTACTCCTTACTCTGGTTAAGAAGTCTAAAAGATTTGCTGCCGTATTTTTGGTTGCTTCGATTCTAAAGCCATCTGCTAAACCCAACTCCAAAAATAGCTTTCGAAGAAGTTGTAGGAGATGTTGAATTAAGACTACAAAGATTATATTTGGTGTCATGTGATGAAAAGTAACTCAATAGCCGATTTTGATTGCATGATTATTTGTCAGGACCTGTTATGATTATGCTCGCCATTGAAGGAAAGATCCACGAAATAAATTATTCAGTAACAGATGAAATATGTTACATTCGTGTTAATCCAACATACATGCAACAACATACAGACCATATGTATTATATCTGTGTGCCTAATTTCATCCAAAATAGTTCAGTCGTTTCGTTTATGTTTCGTTGGTGAGTCACAAACATCCAAACTTTCGTATAGTTTTAGTAGGATACTAACCAACAATAGCTGTGATATTCGGCGCTATAAAAGTCATTCTACTTTCCACGTATTCATATATTTTGGATTTGAAATTATTTATATCTGATGCCATGTCACACGCTTCGTTTATTTCCGCAAGTTCATCTGCCGTAAGTAATTTACTGAAACAAAAGAAAAAAATAATTGAGCTACTATGTACTAGAAATGGAGGAGACACTGCACTTCATTATGCTGTGTCATTCAAGTGCGGCTATATCGTCTTACTTCACTCGCCTTCGCTCCTCCTACTCGCTCATCTAGTATTTACTAAGTACCTACATCAAAAAAGTACCTATAGTTCAGTGAAAAACATAATTTTATTTCATATTACAACTACATTCAAGCTTATACATGAACATGGAACCAGCAGCCCGATTGCGCTTATTTAAAACATCGAAGTTCTATTCTTATCCAATTTCAGTTCTAATCACATTGCAATCCAAATACTATTCAACTGTGCTGAACTCCGCATCACGCTAAACTCTATGTAGCTGACAGCCTTTAACGTATGAGCGATCTGTCAAAACGGCTCTAACGGCTGTCAAGAGCAGTACCGCGGTTAGCGCAATACCAAAAGTGTCAAAAGTTATGGTTCGTACATAGTCCAATCACTGTTCAATCACCGATTATTTACGGCGATTGCAAGACCGAACGTCACGCTTGCCGCTCATAGTAGGGAGGCTGGAAATCATGTTCTGATTCTTCATTGACGTGAAATAAACTTGGCGTGATCTGATAACTCCAAATAATTGTAAGATATATTAAGGCCAAGAAGTCTAGAGGGCCACGGTGACACGAGCGGCCTACAATTTTCACGTCCGTCAGTCACGACAGTAAGACAAGAAAGAATAAGAGTCGTAGAAAAATTTTTGTTTTAGAATTCAAAAACATTATAAAGTCAGCTTTTTTGTCCGGTCTTCACAAGTGAACAATGAGGTGCGGTATCCGCCAAAACGGAACAGAGCAGAGCATCAATAAAACAGATTTAATCTGTTGAGCAAGGAAAATTGAGCAATTTAATTGGTTAACTTTACACAACTCGCTCTTCTTTGGTAGAGCCTCACAGGAATAAAAAAGAATTTACATACAGGGTACAATTTAATGTGCCAATGGTTATTTAAAGGGAGACCATCAAAATGTACAACTTTCTCTACGGGGCCAAAGTTGATATCACAAAAAAAACCAGCAAAAACACCCTACTCGACTCAAATGTACGACAGCAGATTATTTTTTGATCATACTGTTAGAAAACCGCCAGCATATTAAGTTGGAACCTATACAGGGTGTAAGGAAAAGTATCATTAACATTTAAACTGCATACTCTACTAATCAAACTGAACAACTTTGACTATGGGAACATACCTGTCAGAGCAAAAAAAAATTGGTTGTTCCATAAACTGCAATACCTACACGACTTAAATAGTAGGGTGGAGCGAAACAAGCAAAAAAAAATTTTTTTTACATTTTCACGTTTCCTGTATCGTTAATAGATGACCCGATAATAAAGCTTCATTCGTACAAAAAACCAAAAGTCTACGACTTTATTTTCAGGTGGCGCACCGGGTGGACAGTTTATAAAAACTTACGTTTTTAGTTCTAAGTTGTACCCGAAAAATTTAAGTAATTTCGCAACTTTTTGTCATAAACATACTACTTTTACTTTGCTCTTAGCCTTATCTCGCGTATAAATGTATTATTTTGTAGTTATATGTCATTAATTGGTGCTGCAAATATTTGCATATTAGGCATTTTGACTTTCCTGAAATGCGATTCGAATAAAATTTTTCTTTGGTGGCATTTGGCTGCGATGGCACCGCTGTAAACACGGGGAACAAAAATGGAGTCATTGTTTTAATAGAAAAACACCTGAATCGACCTTTAAACTGGTTTTTGTGCTTGTTACACGCAAACAAATTGCTTCTTCGCCATTTGTTCTCCAGTCTCGACGACACTACAGCAGGCCCTAATAGCTTTTCTGGTAGCAAAGGAAATAGATCAACAAGTGTCTCGACTTCGAAATAGAAGCATTTGAAACCCATTCCCAAAGAAATGCCGGTTCTGAAGACCGATTTGTTAAGCACCGATCAAAAATACCTTCATCTTTCTACTGGAACGCTCTCATCAAACTTGGCTATCTAAGACCCAGGAAATCTGGCCCATTTTCGATGCTTGACTTTCGGAAACAGGATTCTTCATTTATATAATTATTGGAAAAGCAAAACCTACAAAAAAATTGTAGGAACTAGCCACTTTCATCATGAAAGTTTACACTCAAAACTGGTTTGATATCAAGGCAAAATCGTCTTGTAAATATGGTCCCATACATGTATTTAACATGATTATAAGTTGTTTTTATTCGAGAAAACCTGAAAAGCATTGTCTTAGAAACTATTCAAAGAAATGCATATGTCGCACACCCAAATAAAATGTGTTGCTGGGTAAGTAACAAGATGATGAGTCACACGTACGAGAACTAGCTGATCAGTGAGTTTTTAAGGCAAGATATCAGTGCAAAGGGAAAAAAGTTCACGAATTCCAACTTCCAGAACTAAAGGTTGATGTGGCAAGTTATTCTGATTTAATAGATTGAGAGAAAAAAAAGATAACTGAACCCCCAATAACAATGAAATACTTCGACACGAAATCTCAGTATTTTCATCAAAAAGATGGTGCTAGAACTACCGATTTAGGATATTAAAACGTATTTTTTTCTGTTTTTTTATGCGTATTTTTCATATTTATTCATTCTTTTAGTAATTTTTAGTATCAATATAGTAGTAAAAATAGTAATATAGTCGTAAATAAAGTTTTGTTTATAAGCCCAAAAAAGTGTTTTTCCTAAAATTGAAACCAAGTGCGCCACCTTAAAATATTGACTAAAATTGCTAAAATTTTGCATGAACACTTCCAATATAACGTATCATCGATTGATAATACAGGAATCTTAAAATTTTGAAAATGATTTTTTCACTCCACCCTATTAAATAGTCCAGTTTGATGGGTAGAGTATAATGGTTTAAAGGTTAATGATACTTTTCCTTACACCCTATAGGGTCCAACTTAATATGCTGACACATTTTTAAGGGGATGATCAGACCATCAAACTTAACAACTTTCTCTATGGGACCAACAACGAAATCGCGAAAAAAAATCAGCCCATTCATTTGGCTCATGTGGGTTTGCAGTTTTGTATGGAAGAGCAGATTTTTTTTTCGCTATTTCGATGTTGGTGCCTTAGAGATAGTTGTTCAGTTTGACGGTCTGATCTTCCCCTTAAAAAAGTGTCATCATAATAAGAAGGACCCTGTATACATATTTTTAATTAAAAATACACTCACCCCTGTGTAGTAGAAGCAGTAACGGAAACAATCATAATAGTAGCTTGAGTAAGGAAACTCTGTAGTATCTCATTGTTCTTTGCCTTGTCCAGGTCGTTGCCGAGCTCCTTCACCGTGCGGATGTATTCCAACGGAGTAATAATGAGAGATTCGAGCTCCGGGAACCTTTTCTGGTACTTGTCCCGTACAAATCTGTGAATAATCGCTGGAAAATGATAGTAATTGTTTTACATTTAACTAATATTAACACATAAGTTACCAGCCATTTGCAATTCCAAACATTATAGACATATACAATGCGATGGGGGTAACAATTGTGTTAACTACACACATAGAAACATTAACTTACGACCATAATCCCTTTAGGGTGGTAAGAAGCTTTGCTACAACTACAACTACATTTTTGTAGTGCAATTGTAGCAAGGCTCACTTTGAACATTGAAGGAATGATGTGTCAGGTGATGACAGGGGGCTAGCCTTTCGCCCACAAAAACATTGTACAAGAAACCTTATCCCTTAGTCCCCTCGTACGAAACCTACGGGAAGAAATGAGGTGGTCTATTCTAAGCTGAAGCCATATGGCTGTTAAATATAAAGAAATTTACAGTATAGAACTGAACCTACCAATTTCTCCATCAACTTCAACGGCTATGTTGTTAGCTTCGACAATCAGTTGGTACTCTGGATCTGATTCCATCAGTCCCGCCACATCTATTTTATTTCGAGCATTACCAATGTTTTGTTCTATTTCAGTCATTACCTGCAAAGATGAGACACATAATGATAACACAGGGTGTTAAATTAAATATGTAACAAATCTTACGTCAGCCTGTCTCGCTCCATGCTTAGGTATGCTTGACAGCTGATCGCCACCGAGGGGGTGAAACGTCGCTCATTGACATAAGGTGCATTATATTTTTCGTTCCTGAAGTGCAATGTTCGAAATTCAAAAAATAGTGTTGACTGAACTATCTGTTATGGTAGTAACTATTAAGTAATCTGTGCTTACATGCTTCAGACCAATCGACTTTAACCATGGAGCCAAAATCGAAAAAAACGAAAAAAAAGTGAGTGGTCAGTGAGTGGTCAGAGTGTCATCTTAGGGGGATGTTTAAGAGTGAGAGGGCCAGTACTAGTGATGTGCCGAGTCAACCTTTTCCAGTATTCAAATACTAGTACTCGTTAATAAAAGAATGGAGTCGGAACTCGAGTCACAGACTCGAATCCAGAGTCCAGTATTTGATATTCCAAATAGTATAACTACTTAATTTTAGTTTTTATTACTATGGATGGTTTCTCATAATATTTATTTATTATTTTATTTAACACTTTATTGAACACATAAAATTATAGAAATTAAAGTAGACATGTACAAAGGGTGAGCTTATCTCTAAAGAGATTTCTTCAAGCAGAACCGCAACAGAGACAGTTCTAAAGTCGTAACATTGTTTGGTGGTGGTAATATTGACATTTTTCAATAATATTTAAATGCACTACTAACTATAAATAATTGTAAATGCCAATTTTACTATTAGTTTCGGGGCATGTGTGTATCCAAATACTTATTTAACATACTTGAGTATGCAAGTACTTAGAAGGTATTTGAGTCAGTACTTGAGTACTACCTGACTCAGCAAATCACTATCGCAAGCGCCCTATCATCTTTCAGTTCATGACTCTGCATAAACCTTTTAGTATTGCTAGTGGTCAGTAGTAAGTTGGTAAGCGCTTTATGTATTTGAGTTTGTGCCGCTCGCTCTATTTATACAGGATTTGATATCATTGGCATCCTTTTAGCACTGTAGTAGGCAGGTACAAATAATATTTTGAGTCTGTGATCACCATATCCATTGTGTGAAATTATTTAACTAAATATTAAGAAGCAGATTCGCTAAGAACTGCCAAAGAATACCATGTCAATTTGATACCAATTGAATCGGATAGTTACACATTAAGACCCTTGATCGGTTTGCTCCAATCGTTTACGATTGTTGCTCAGTTTGATAGGTAGACTCTTAATTGAAAAGAATGCTAATGATATCAATTTCACCCTGTGGAAAATAGACTATAAAGTTAACCTAAAATTGTATTGCCTACCGAAATAATCAAACAATACGGACCCGTTGAAGTCGCTCTGAATATCTCAATTTAGCTAATTCTCTGATAGAAACATTCTTGATCTCTTCTTCTTTTGGAATAACAGGGTAGGGTACAGCAAATTCGTGAGCCGTTTCATTTGAAGTTTTAGTTTCGATTGCTGCTTCCAGTTCCCCATCGTCATTTTCTTCCAAATCTGCGAGGAGTTCGTCGGCTAAAGACATGACAATAAGCTAGTTATCGATTTGTCAATTGTAGAAAGTTATTTTATTTCACAAAAAATAAAACAAACAACGCAAAACGAAGAAAGAAAGACACGATCTCACTCGAAAAACACAGATTACTGTCATTACCAGGCCTATGCCTATGACAGCTTTAGTTCCGATATAGCCGTTTTAGCGCTGAAGTCACGTTTTTCCCTCATGGAACGTCATCATTAGACGATGATAGAACGCCATATTGAACTTACAGCACGAGCAGCGTTATACCGTGTTGTTGCGTCAGAAGCTTATATCTTGTGTTTTTCCTGGTATTTTCGGTTGAGTTGAAAATCCTTAGAAGCCCTTATTCTTCTCCGTTGTATGACATAATAATATCGTTGATTACTTTGTTGCTTGGTCTAATAGCCCTTTTTTTTTGCATCCCGGAATAATTGTATACATACCTATAACTACAAGTTCTATACAAATTAGCTTGAGGACAGCAGCGCCACAACGGAGATGTTGGGACTAAGTGCAAATTTCACTCTCGCATCTATTCTGTAGCTTGCTACATATCAGTAATCTGTGAATGTGACTGATATGTAGCAAGCTAAGGTAGAAGCTGCCTACAGATGCGATACCACGGTGATATTTTCCCTTAGTCCGTTGTGGCGCTGCGGAAATCAAGCTAAATTATGTAGAACTTATAGTTAAAGGTATGTATACCTTGATTCCAGAATGCAACAAAATTTTGATTGACCGAGGAACCAACTAATCAACGATATTATTATGTCATACAATGGAGAAGAATTAGGGCTTCTCCAGGGTTTCAACTCATTTGAACATAATAAGCTTCTGAAGCAACAACACGGCATGACGCTACTGCTGCTGTAAGTTCAATATGGCGTTTTATAAGGGAAACTGCGACTGCAGCGCCACAACGGATTTATCGAAACTAAAGCTGTCAAAGGCCTGCACTACGTCCTATCTCTATGGTATTTTCATGTTTCACCGCTTGTAAAGCCTGCTTTAGACGGGCAACTGATCGCATTTCTAGAAATTGATTGAATCACGAGTTACGAATCAATTAAAGTCGTATCAAAATAATATAGTACAAAGTCTTTGAGTCGTCTGTACTGTACCACTGTACTTTTTTATCGTTTCCTTTCCGCAATGGCTTTTATGTTTTTTGGAGATTGTACTTAAATAATCTATGTACGATTTGGAACACCACTGGCTTTTCGGTGAAGGAAAACATCGTGAGGAAACCAGCGTGCTTCAATTTCAAGGCATGTATTGTACCTACTGTCCATTATAAGTGGCGACGGGCGACGTCTTGTTTTTTATCTACCACCGCATCGGAAGGTGTTCCGTTGTTGAGAAGATGTGGCCAGAAACTCTACAACATACTTCTTTTGAAACAAAACAATAAATACAAAGTACAATAACAAAAATCCAATATTAAATTACATAGTGTAATATTGTCAAGACCAGACGTTTTGGTCATTCAAATAGTCATCGAGTTTCTAAAAACCTTTTTTACAGAGGACTTGTTTAACATGGGACTGATGCCGAGATTCAGAGACGATTTTCAACGTCTTTGAATCTCAGCCTTAAACTTTTTATATTGCAAGTTTAGAATATTCTCTGGTACCTTATTATAATAATGTATACAGTGCCCCATGAAAGATTTGTTGACCTTACTAAGTCTCGTACTAATTTATTTTTATTTCTTGTATTATAATTATGAACGACACTGTTTTTGTTTTTTGGAAAGAGAGACAAATTCTTGCGAACCTATAAACATTTTTCGTAAATATATTGACAGTAGAAAGTCAAAAAATTGGTATCTTTGAAAAGATCTCGTAGTGAATCTCGACACCGCAGATTATAAATGTCTCGCATTGCTCGCTTTTGAAGGATAAAGATCGCCTCAACATCTATAGCTCGGCCCCACAACAAAATACCAAAAGACATGATATTATGGAAGTAGCTGAAGTACATCAGAAACGTGGATGTTCTTGTTGAAAAGTATGCATATACGTTTATAAAGGACTTTGAGTTCGTTCGTAGTTTATGGTTGTTGTCATAGCTACAATTCTCTGTTAAGTCTCTTTTGGAATAAATGTCGACTATAAAATTGTACTTTAATTTTAACCGGACTCTAACATGGTAGCAGAGCGTGGTTGACGTAGTTGTTAAAGGTTGTAACTAGTTCCAAAGTATTTGCAAGAGTAAGATACGTAAAGGGGCTCACGAGTTCTTGATCATGCAATCGACTTCGACGAACATGAAAATCGAGATCGGTCAGCTTGACGGGTCTAACTGGCAAACATGGAAATACAAAGTCAATCTAATACTAAGAAGTACTCCACCTACGCTGGAGGCGGTAGGAGGAAAATTAAAGCCATGTTACCCTGGCGAAAGGGCAACAGAGGAAGCTTTAAAAAAGTACAATACGGAAATGGAAAATTTTCGGAAGGTTGATAGCCAAGCTTTACTCATTCTTACGACTAACATGACTGAAGATACATTGCAGAAAGTAATGCGATGCGAATCATCAAGTGAGATGTGGAAAGAGCTTCATAGGCTTTATGATGGAGCAAAGGAAGATAGGAGCTATGATCTCTGTATGAGGTTCTTCCGCTACCAAAAAAGCGAGGAGCATGATATGGCCGCACATATTTCGACTCTCAAAAATATATGGTATGATTTAAACAGTGAGATAGAAGGAAATGATCTTCCAGAGATTTTATTGATTTGTAAAATTCTAGATACACTTCCGGAACAATATTTCAGTTTTAAATCTAGCTGGCTATTGATGAACAAGAGCGATCGAAATATAGAAAATCTCACAACGCAGTTATGTACTCATGAAAGAGCTTTGACAGGTGTTGAGGATAACACAAAGGCCGAAGCATTGGTACTTATGAGGTCGACAGATAAGAGGAAGGTTAAGTCTCAAACGAAAAATGACTGTGTCAAGTGCAATTATTGCAAAGAACAGGGACACAAGGTGAGGCAATGCCCAAAATTGAAGTCAGATGGACGCCCACCAAAACCTACACCAAATAATAATCAGAATCGAAATGTGAATAACATGAACTTAATGGTAGCAGTAGATATCTTGAATGTTAGCGAAGATCGAGAAAGTTGGTATGTAGACAATGGTGCGACTAGCCATGTTACAAACAGAAAAGATCTATTCGAAACATTTGAACATTTTACTGGTTCACATACTGTGACTACAGCAAATGGAGAAGCTGTTCATGCTATTGGCAAAGGAACGCTGGTAATTAATGCTGATGTAGAAGGTCAAAAGCAGCTGATTACATTAAATGATGTTTGGTACGTTCCTGCGGTTAAGAGAAACTTGTTTTCAGTGTTGTCAGCACAAGACAGACTGACAAATAGCAAATTCCAATCTGAAACTACCATGTGCAAGCTTTCAGTTGATGGAAAAGTCATGCTGATTGGTGACAGACAGAAACATGGTGGACTATATAAATTGCGGTTGACGGAGGTAGTACCTGTCAAACCGACAGAGATAAATAGTTTAGCCACCAAAGATTTACTGCAGCTGTACCATGAAAGGTTGGGTCACCAGAACAAAGTACACGTGAAGAAGGTAGTTGAGAGAGAACTGGGAATCAAACTTAAGCTTGACAACAAACTGTGTGAGGGTTGTATTTTTGGTAAAGCTCATCGTCTGAAATTCGGGACGAGAGATAGGGCACGAGAGCCAGGTGAACTGCTACACGCTGATGTTTGCGGACCCTTTAGATACTCAATGTCCAAATTCTTGTATTTTGTACTCTTCAAAGACGACTTCTCAAAGTTTCGCTACGTATATTTACTGAAACAGAAATCAGAAGTATGCCAGAAGCTGCGACTTGTATTAGCTGAGATAAAAGCTGCAGGATACAAAGTAAAAGAGCTCATGAGCGACAATGGTGGAGAGTTTGACAATGAAGAAGTGAAAAAGATACTTGGCGAAAACGGAATCAGACAAAGACTTACAATGCCTCATACCCCACAACAGAATGGTTGTGTTGAAAGGGAAAACAGGACAGTTGTTGAAGCAACAAGGTCTATTATGCACTCGAAGGGATTACCTCAAGGCTTATGGGCTGAGATAGTAAATGCCACAGTCTATATTCTAAACAGAACGGGCCAAACCACGATGGATAAGAGTCCGTATGAGATTTGGAATGATAAGAAGCCAAGGATCCGACATTTAAGAATACTCGGAAGTACGTGCTACGCACATGTACCTAAAGTTTCAAGAAAGAAACTAGATAAGAAAGCCATTAAGGGCATACTCATTGGATACGATAATGATGAGGGATACAGGGTGTGGGTCCCAGAAGGAAACAAGCTGGTACGTTCCAGAGACGTTGTTTTTGAAGAAGAAACATTGACTGTGAAGGCTGGTAATGAAATGGAGGTGCCCATACAAGCCAATCCAACTATGTCACAAAACGAGTATGAAACAGAGATACCAATACCTGATCCAAATGTTTCAGAAAACGAGGACGTTGTTGTACGAAGTGAACAAGAGTCTCAGACAGATTACGAATCATCTGAAGAAGTCGAAAACAATTTGGGTGGAGGTTATGATTATGAGTCCTCAGATGAAGAAGTACAGAATGATCTAGAAAGTGAAATAGCTAATCAAGGTAGAGCTACACTCAGAGACCGTTCTAAACTTGAACCTCCCAAAAGATTTGAAGACTTCATAATGACTTCTGTAGATGAGATTTGTGATTTACAAGAACCAAGAACATTTCAAGAAGCTTTGAAAAGCAAAGATAGTGAAAAATGGAAGATAGCTACTGATGAAGAAATTAAGTCCTTGAAAGAGAATAAAACATGGGAGATGGTAATGTTGCCGAAAAACAGAAAAGCTATCCCTTGTAAGTGGATCTATAAAGTCAAGATGAATCCTGACGGAACCATAGCCGCCTGAAGGCTATAACGACGGATCAAATAAAGTTTGTATGCTGAAACGAAGCTTATATGGACTGAAGCAAGCTCCACGCTGCTGGAACACTTGTATAAATGACTTCCTGATTAAGATTGGATTCAAGACAAGTGAAGCAGATCCATGTCTTTTTACCAGACAGAGGGGGAAGAAGAAGCTTGTGTTGGCCTTATATGTCGACGATGGATTACTTGCTTCTAGTCATCCGGATGAAACAGTTCAGTTCCTGAATGAATTGAGCAGCCGTTTTAAAATAAAATCGAAACCAGCCACTTATTTCCTTGGACTGGAGATTGAGAGAAGAGAAGATGGTTCGATTAAATTAAATCAATCTGCCTATACCAAGAAACTGTTGGAAAGGTTTGGTATGGATGGTTGTAAACCAGTGGGGACACCAATACTACACTCCATAGTTACAATTCTCTGTTAAGTCTCTTTTGGAATAAATGTCGACTATAAAATTGTACTTTAATTTTAACCGGACTCTAACAGTTCTGAGGTTTCAGAATATCTATGACTACCCCCTCGGGGAATATAGTCGTGAGCATATGCTTATGTTATGCTATACTTAAATAAAAACTTAATAGTTAAGAGTACTCATAATTGAAAGGAAACGCCATATTCCTACAGATTTAACTACCACTTTAAATCTGAAGGAATATGGCGTTTCCTTTCAATTATGAGTACTCTTTACTATATCGCCTTTTACATTGAAACACCTGGGAGCACTGTTTTGTGACACGAAACGATACCGAATGGTAGCGAACCGGCATGCACTAGTTAGTTTTATAGAACGCTCATGGGCAAAAATGGCCACATACTTTGGCAGAGAGGTACTACCGGCCTATGCCACGTCCGTTGTTATAAAATATGGTCTAAGGACAAAACAGGTTAAAAAAAGTATAACCGATATGAGTTAGTGTGGGCACAACACTAAAATCTTCGTTGACGTCGATTTCCTATTTGAAGATTTCGTTTTTTGTCTGTGGTCTGCTCCATCCTTCATCGTTGTGCGGAAGGTATTTCAAAAAGCCAGAATATTATATTTATACAAAGTATTTTGGCTCTTTAGTGAGTTTTTGCAATACAAATCGTCTAAATGGCGCTAAACCCACAATACGATGCAATTGGAAAAGGATTCGTACAGCAATACTACGCATTATTCGACAATCCGGCACAGAGACCTAATCTGGGGAATATGTACAACGTGAGTGTTTTATTCATGTTCTAGGTGATCAGATTTCATTTCGAGGTTGCTATTGAATTCGTTGATGTTATTTTCATGAGAGCTAAATTAAATAATTTGTAGGTTAACTTCTTCCTTACTCCCGCCGAAAGGATGTGGGGGCCATTCTTGAAGTCTGTAGACGATTTTTCTTCTTCCGTATGTTCTACTTACGATATAAGTTATGTTACTGGAGATATAAGTGCCGATTTGAAAGATTTCCTGCATATAATTTTTATTTATTATTGAGCAATTATGAATCATCAATGAATACATCACAATACAATCCTCTGCTCTTAACTTGAGGATAGTTGAATAATGTAAGAGGAAGTTTTTTTAATTTAGGATATGATATATTTCAAATTAAAATTTCCCTCTTACTATGGACTAAATATAGGATTTTCTTAAATTTTTGGTATATTTAATTCCCATATTTTTTCTTCTAGGATTCACCTAGGTTTTGACATAACTTTATATTATATGTAACTTAAAACGTAAAGATTCCAGAAAGTTTGTACAGTACACAAACCTCAATTATACTGTGTATTATACAAATGAATGCAAAACTTATTGAAACTGCTAAAATTGTTGTCTAATTTTCTCCAAAACCTTGAAAACCAACATGACCTCATTTGTCTGAAATACCGTTTTTTAGAAGCAAATTTTTATAATTGCATTGGAAATTGTATTATAACATATCGGTTTAACAATTTAAAAAAAAAAAGAAAAACAGTTTTCTTAAATGTTCAGTGTCCCACTACTGGGCAAAGGCCGCCACTTTTACTCCTCCCCTCCTTTTGATCTGCTCAAATCTACCTCCCAAACAATTTTATTATCTCAGAAAAATCACATTATATCGAACCCGGCTTTTGTGACCTAATTCAACTGATCTGCTCGATGTCATTGTAACTGATTTAAACGAACTCATCAAACTTTCAGTTGCTTCTGGCTGGAAGTATTAACTATAGTAAGAACCATTAGAAAGTCTACCAGCTATGTTAACAGACTGACCATTCCAACTTTACCTTCTTATGACTAATATACAATTCCTTATTCCTTTTCAGGTTGAAACATCATTTATGACTTTCGAAGGAGTCCAACTACAGGGTTCTATTAAAATTATGGAAAAGTTAAATGTAAGTTTTAACAACTTATAAAAAATGTTGAAGACGGCTTATTTTCGCCTCTAGAGAGGCAGATTGCATGACATTTAAAGCACAAATTAATGTGGAATCATGGAGTCACATGAGGCAGGCTCACAACTGGCCACCGTCTGGTTTAAAAAAATATTGTTTATCACCTTTTCTCACCTCATCTTCCTGGCCCGGGGCTACGGGCAATGCACGTACAATAGGTATCATATCTGCATCATCATCACTTTACCTTATTAGCCTAATTAATAGCATGGTTCAGTTCGCGTTCAGCTAGCAAGAATAAACTTGATGATGATTTGTGGGCATCCACACAAGAAGGGTCCAGTTGTTGGCATTTTAACCCACCTTTTTATTATTCCATATGATCATGTGACTGATCTAGATGCCGAATCTAACCTTAACTCAAAACCCGACAACTGCACGTCTAGTATGATTTCTCTACCCGCGCGCGACGCGCCTTCGCTGCATAGAAAATAACCTGTTTCCGCGCGTTTCGGAGAGCGAAAGCCGCGACTTGTAGTATGGGAAAAAGCCGAGTCGCGCGCAAGTAGAGAAATCATGCTAGACCTGCAGAACCCTTTTTGCGTGGACGCCCACATTTCATCATCGATACAAGTTTAAAAGTAGTTTTTGGAAATAAATCTCTTATCATTTTTAAAGTCGTTCTTATCATTTATCATATCAAACTATTATGGCTAATACCCAAACATGTTTCATTTTGTGTTTGTAGTGTGTTTTGTTCATAAACTTCCCCACTTGAGCTTAGAAATGCATTGCTCTAAACACAAGCAAAGCCTTATTGCCTAATTTCAAACAAAAAACTTAATTTATTTTATTTTTTAAAAATAAACTAAGAATCATAATAAATCATAATATGCACTGAGAACAAAAGTTTTGTATCATTCTGAGAGCTGTCAAGTGTCCTACATAAATAATACCTGTGTAAAAGCAAAGTTAAAATCACTAATTTTTCACACACCATCACAATGCTTGCAATGCCGTGCATTGCCATAAACTCGAATAAGCACTTTTGTTGGAAAACCATCTACAAAGAGCATTGGGCTGTCTTTCTTAATCCCCACTAGTTCTGTTTACCAAGCTTTTGGGAATGTAGTTTGTGGAAAAAATCTTCACCCAGTTTGTGTGGAGGGTCAACAAAGAATTAAATTGTTAATCCATGTTACACAAAGCATAGATACCATGGATATAATAAATTTAAATTTGTGACACCCTAGGCATTCAATAGCATATTATTATGTATACTGTCAATCCGGTCAAAAAGTCAAAGCAGGCAATCCTTTTTTGCCAATATGTGCAAAGTTAATTAATCTGGACATAGCTCAGAATTATAATGGTTTACCTAAATGTCTTGTTCTTCTCATCTCAATGACCAAGCTTGAACATTCAATTTATAGCACTCTGTGATTCAATGTAGCATCACAGAGTACCTACTATAATTACTACCGTAAGAAGTGTGGGTGTCTGCAACCCACACATGCTGATGTGATACCTATATGCACAATTAAGTACAACTAGCAATAAAAGTCATTGCATAGACTTTGTTTTACCACTATAATAGGCGCGACTTTGCCATGTCGTGCTGCCATGCTAGCCCCACTGAACATGAAATGTTCTCAATACTATCTAATATGTATAGCTTGAAACACTTTCTTGTCTTAAAATTTAGATTCAACTATGATTTAAATAGATACAGTGAAAAGAGACAATTTTAGCATGTTGAATTGTGTATGTTTTCGCAAGTCAGCCAGTCAGATATTCTATATACAGGGTGAAATTTATATAATTAATTAGCATCCTTTTAAACCAAGTCTCCACATAAAAACTGAACCACTTTTACTATGGGAGCAAGCCGATAAGAGCAAAAAAAATTTGCTGCTGATCCGATCCGATCGATATGGTCCCAAGTAAAAGTCGTTTAATGGGTAGACTCTTAGTTTAAAAGGATGCTAATGATATCTATTTCACCTTGTATTTAAGAATCCTTACGATGAGCTCTATACGGATCGACCATACTTACTGCACTCTTGCTTACCATTTCTACCTCTTATGAGATATTACAATAGGGATCAAAGATTTATATAGAGCTTGTCACAAGGTTTCCGGAAACATACAATTCAACTCTAAAAAAATACTGCAGTCTTGATAATGTTGATATGCAGCATGTCTAGAATGATTTCTCTTCTTGCGCGCGACTCAATTTGCTCTCCAAAAAGTGAGGGAATAGTTCATTTTCTATGGAGCAAAGGCGCGTCGTGCGCGTGTATGGAAATCATACTAGACGTGCAGTATTATTGAGCACCATATCTTTGCTAAAATATTAATTGGATCCAATTAATTTCTTTCAGAGTTTGATGTTTCAAAAGATTGATAGAATAGTAACTGCCGTTGACTCGCAACCTATGTTCGATGGTGGTGTTATAATTAATGTCCTCGGTAGATTGAAGGTAAGCCAGTAATTGTTAAACTTTTTACGACAAACCATTTCTTTTTTACAGAATGATTACTTGGAAATAAAGATGTTTAATTAGACAAGTAAGTAAGAAAAGTACCTAATAAATATACTTAATCATATTTAATGTTTCGATTAAGATTTCATGTCAAGCATAAGCATATACAATGTGTTAATGAATAAGCGCAAAACCTCATACACCCCAACTGATTTATAACAAAATAATTAGATTGAAACAATAATTTAATTATTTTGATAGTTAAAAGTTAATGTTATTCACATTTTAAGTTTTCAGGCAAAAATTTGTTATCATTTCAGCAATGAATGAAAGCGCTAGCGTGCTCATGGATACATTTTAAGAATCTTGTTTTAGTATTACGTTGGGTAAGTATGGTGGGTTGACATCGAGTTCGGTAAATTTTAAATTTTACCATCATTACCTATGTTGAAACCATGATAATTCGATTCTGCTCTCGATTCTAAACAAACTACTTATTAGTTTTGCGTTACTTCATTAACACGTTGTATAACCCAACAAATCAATCTTAAATTCTTTTGTGGGAACAAAGAAGGTGCGTATATGAGTATAGGTATTATAATTTTACTATATCGGCTTTGTTATAATTTTACTGGCAAACAAAGGGTCAAACATGATAAAATCCCACTTTGTTTTGATTACATTGTTACTCTACTATAGTAGATGGTATGTATGTATGTTTATAACCTTACAGTGAATGCAATTCTTTATCTTTACCTTTTGTGCAATAAAAAAAAATTATATGGTTCATTCCTCTAAATGCAAGATTATTATAAGAGACTAGTAGAAAGGAAGACGCAAGATAATATGGGAGAATGACGAAACAATGGAATATGAAGATGAATGGACTATGAGCAGTTAATGCAATTAAATGCAGTTCAGTAGGCCTACCAGAGTTTACACTGTAGTATACTACACTTTCCGGCACACTTTTACGCAAATAGGAATATAATACATTATTTGCAATTTTTGCGTTATTTAAGATCGTTTTTTTATTATTATTCATTATTGTACAAAATCGATTTTTACTTTTAACATGTTATGAATAAAATAAAATTAATCCGTGCATTGGCACTAGTAGGTACGTTAAATAGAGTGTGTACATTCATAATAATTCAATAATGTAATAATAATATAATTCATAATAATACCGCTTTAAATGCCGAGGACATTAAAAAAAAAGGTGGTTAGTGACGCTAACCACTGCGCCGGAAAGAGTTAACCGTAGTTTACTACAGTTTTTGTATTGAATTTCATACATCACTCCTAGTGCTTACGTTGAGAAATAATTCTGTCACGCAAAATCGGCACCGCAACTACGGTAGTAACGTACAGTGAAAATTCAAGGCAGGCCTACTTATTTTATACGAATGTTTGTCATTAAAAAAAAAAAAATTAAAACCCTGAAACACCGGTGGCCGGTTCTTTAATGTTTGACTCGCCGGCACAAGGGCAGGTGGTCTTGTAAACTTTTCAGTTTAAGCCTGACATTGCGTATTGTGTAAAATACATTTTGAAATACCAATATCTTTTTGTTGCAGTGTGACGACGACCCGCCACATGCGTACAATCAGACCTTCGTATTGAAACCTCTCGGTGATTCCTTCTTTGTCCAGCACGACATATTCCGTCTCAGCATCCACGACGCTGCCTAATTCACTTCAAACATCACCCCCTCATTAAGTGACGAACAAGATCATATTTTAAAACCTAAACCATATGATCATCACGCTATTTAAACAATGCAATCTTGTTTTGGTTATCTAGGTGTAAGTAACTGATATGTTTATTACTATCTCGTAATTTCAAAAATTGTACAAATACCATTTTAATCCAAACCCTATTTTTGTTTGTATTGGGTTCTCTGCTTAGATATTAATGTGTTACGTACGAATGCTTTAGCGAAATGGCGCGGCGTTTTTTTCTTCAGTTACATGTATACATTTTATAATAAATACATTATAATTTTGTATTTTCTTGTTTCAATTATTTTTAGTAGAAATTTTAAATAGCCGAATGTAGGAGTAGGAAAAAAATACACAAAAAATAGATGCTAAGACAATCATGTATTAAGTAATAAATAGTCAAAAATTAACAAAAGAACCACTGAAAACAGGTACATTTTTTACCAATCTCAAAATTTACTTTCTCCATCCTTTAAATCCTTAGACGCTACGAACACTTAACAAGTTTATATTGCATGCACTACTAAACGAAATACACACCAGGCCACCGCGAGGGCCAAACTTGTCTAAGTGAATGACTAGGTTGCAGAAGTGTTACGCTCATTGCAAGGCTGGCACGCCACAACAACCGACGGGTCTCTTCTATATGACTTCCAACGAGTAGTCCTTAAATTTAGCAGCTTTATATTATAACTGGTATGGATACATTATGCAACGTCAATTGTCATTATTATCTCTTCAAATCAGCATTACACTTGAAATTCTGGCTTGTTCGTTATTTTAATCATCCATTATCAACTAACTACAAATAGTTAATTAACTATTATTGCTCATCAAAAGCATTTTCTGTTAAAAATAAGAACAAACTTACAATAAATATACAATAAA
This sequence comes from Agonopterix alstromeriana, assembly GCA_963924505.1. Classification (NCBI taxonomy): domain Eukaryota; kingdom Metazoa; phylum Arthropoda; class Insecta; order Lepidoptera; family Depressariidae; genus Agonopterix; species Agonopterix alstromeriana. The sequence continues at coordinate 13,931,364 of OZ004669.1, forward strand.
AGTATGGAGCGGATTTTTATTGTAGATAATTTTATACAAATGTAAATAATTGAAAAGCCAAAATGTACTTTCCAAACTGCTAAAAGGAAACACCCACAATAGGTACGACTATCATAAGATGACGAAGACTACGAAGCAGAGATCAAATTAGACATGGCAAGACCTTTCTGGTCACATTTCACGTTAAGAATATTTTGTACCTACATAGCCTCTGATTGACAGTACTGTTCCATTAAAGTTTACGGGAATAAACATAAAATTATATTTTACCAGCCATTTACTTTGTCATAGCATCTTTCGTTAGTCTAATAATGTTAGAGCAAAATAAAAGTTCGTTTAGGAGCATGGGACCTGCATCGGACTTTATATACTGGACTGGGACCTCAAGTTGTTAAGGATGACCAGTGACAAAAATGATTGTTTCATCTTTTCATATTGGCGAAATGATATAACCATGGTGCGAAGCAAAGTGAATCTTTTCTAATACCTAAGTATAAATTCGAGAGTATGTTTGTACATCGTTGCCTAAACTTATCAAGTTGAATTAAATTTTATCTGAGAACTTGAAGCGCAGAGTGAGAAAGAACCAATCAGTCAAGATTTCTATGCGGAAAAAATGCTAGTAACTACGAAAAAAGTGTTTTTTTTTCGAAATTAGTTAACTAATTTATGCATAAAAAACTTTAAAAAAAACATTGCTCAGGATCCCATACTGTTTTCAAGCCTTTTGTCTGCTCATATTTCGATAGCAGTGTTTTTGTTGGACATATTATTAATTCCGCAAACAGAAAGATCCTTTGGCTACGCACCACGTCCTAGATAGAAAAAAAAAACTGGGATCACTTAAGTAATTATTATTCGGATTTGATCATACTTGCCAGGCTTGGCGCTATTATCTAACGGAACAGTACCTCAATGTATCAGTTTTCTCAACCTCTGATATTATCAATTGCGATATATGTCTACGCATAAAACACTTTAGCTTTGAAATCACTCGCAATTTTTCAAGCGTTATAATTTTTTTTGTCGTCCCGTTTCTTAGGCCTGAGTTTAAAATCTCTATTTAAAAACGTACAGTCACATTAATTAGGTAATGATCACAACCTCGCTATCCAGAAAAAAATACATCTTAAATGTTTCAGTTTTTCCATTTTTTTAGTCATGAAATGATAATTGTTTAATAAACTACAAGTAATTGTACGTTACAGGAAAAGCCTCATTAATTTGATCAATTTATCTATTTCAATCTTATACAAGTTAGACACTTCTTCCGTTTGATACAGATTTCCCAGAAAATGTAATCATAATTAGTTATTAATCCAAAAAAAGCAATACCATTTTTTTTTACAAATGATTGAAAAAAATATCTAAACTTGTTACTGATAAGATGGAGAAGAATCGTAGCTCCTTGTTTCCTTTAAAGTTTAATAAAGGGTAGTCAAATAATATGTGACCAAAGTCAAACCGCGCAATCGTAGAGAATCGTAATTGGTTCGCGCGGTTTTAAAAATACTCAACTGCGCAGGGACATCCGTAAGCATTAAAAACTTGATACAGTACGAACGAACAGGAAAATAATATCGATCGTCAATCTTCGTTTGCGCAGAGCAGACCCGAACCGTCAAAACCGAAGCCATTTAGTAACTAAAAATCAATCATGCACGGTCAAAGGGTGCATAATCGGATGCTACGAATCTTTCTCTATCTCGCTCCAAGTCGAATAGCACAAACTTCGACGGCGACAACAATTAGCCAATGCCGCGCGAAGGTGGCATATCCTAATTCGTCAATATATTTTCGAGGGCTATTAAATTTTTTCCACTGCACAGGTACATCGGTATGACTAATAAACGTGGTACTACTGTACTACTCAAAAGAGATTGTAAACTCAGGCCGGGATCGGTGGAGGCGTGCGATGTTTAGGAGCCTCCTTTCTTGCGGCCGCGCGAGCCCGGCAGCGCCACGCCGCGCAGCGAGCGCATCGCCATCGCCCGGTTGAAGTGCCGCTGCGTCTTGTGCTCCTCGACGTCCCCGCCGCTGTCCACCGACGATAGTATCACCAGCAGTACTCCCATTACCTGTTCAAATTATAATATCATACATAATCATTGGCATACCATGGACGCCGGGTCTAGTAAAAAACCAACAGCAACAACACAAACCTAAGTGTAGTATTATAAACCAACTAAAAATATTGAAAATTCTGAAATTCTTTTTATAAATAATATAATAAATAGCTTGGACATTGTCACACAAATTATCTAGTCACATTCAATGACCATCACCAGAATCTAGCCTGGACTTGTATTATGATGACTAGACAACGATATATAATGCATAATTATAGATACAAACATCCATGACTCTGGTACAAATATTTATATTTATCATACAAATATTTGTCCTTTATGGGATTCGAACCCGCGACCCTCAGACCATCATTTAAGAATAAATATTTCTCGGTTTCTTTACAATTACATTACATATGCATTATCTATGCATTTCTCATTAGTGAAAGATAACATTTTATGACATTTCATTTGCATTGCAAAAGATAATGTATTTACTTTTATGGTCAACTCATTAATTTATTACACTGCTGTATAATATAATAATATTTAGTGCTGTGCACTGGACTACACATTATATCCTTACGCTACACGGGATTTTTGTACTATACATAAAACAAAAAGATCTATAAAACTGAGAGATGAACGTGTCAGAATAGCAAAGTGGGCGAGCCGCAGTCTCTGCCGACCCTTTGTGATAAAGGCGTGAGCATATGTAATTGAATTGAACGTGATAATCTGTGTGACAAAGTCCAAGACAATAATATTGTATGTAATAGGATTAAGCAGTAGGATCCAAAAGGCCTTTCACGAATAAGATAACGTTCGAAGGATTCAATGTCACGGTCTACATCGTAATGATCCCAAACGTAAGCTACTAGGCTTTCTAATGCTATCAATTTCACCTTGTAGAAACCATACACTTGTGACATTCGTATAAGAAAGACGTACTTTTCATTCCCTCCGTGATTTTTAATCTAAAGTTGTGAAATAAATGCAGTGCCGTTAATAAATTGCATATCCCCGCGTTCACCATCAAGAGAGCTTTCTAGTGCAAAAAACAGATTACGGATACCAACTGTATATTGGAAGATAACGAAGAAAAACGTTTTTAAAATCGTTAAAAATTTGTAAAGTGAAGTGCTCGCGTTGCTAATGTCAGTGACTCATCTTCACCGAGCATTGACCTCAGTATCCTCCTTCGAGATCACCAAGCTGAAACCGTATCAAAATTTGGTCAACACTTTAAACCGTCACTTTGGCTCAGCGGTCGAGCGCTCTGTTTCTGCGAGTGCTCGCGGCTTCGAAGATACCACGTTCGAATCCCAGCCACGGCACCTCGGACTTTTTAGATTTTTTCAAATTTTTCTATTTAATTTGACTCGTTTAGTTCCAACCAACACGTTCCATCTCAAGAATCGAAGCGAACCTCACAACATAGTGAAACTACCGCCATCTACTGCTTAGTTCGAACACTAAACGACTATATACCCCACTAAATCAAACGTCATAGATTACGTGTTGCGAGGAAGCCGAAGACGTCGTCTTACGCCACACGATAACTTCGTTTTAGTAAACTAAATTTAACTTATCAAAAAAAAAAAAAAAAAAAAAAAAAAAAAAAAAATATGCCACGAGTTCAGCGCTCTCCATCTAAGTCTCGACAACAAAATCAGACAGAGAACAATGTTTCGCCGCCTAAGACATCCGGGCGTGCCAAGCGTCCCCGTGTCAACGACGAGTCACCAAAAAAGGAGATGCAAGGTTTCATGGATGAAATTAGGGATCTGTTAACAGATTGGAAAACAGAGCAAGATAGCACTCTCTCTAAACTTGTCACAGATATTTCTGATCTAAAGACACAATGTTCACAAATCCAAAAAACCAACCTCGAAATCGAAAAATCTATGGAATTCATCAACAGTAGGTTTGAAGAAATGAGTAACCGTATAGCAAATTTAGAGAAAGAGCGTAAGGAAGACAGGGAATGTATTATACATCTGGAAAATCAAATAATCGACCTTCAAATGAAATCCCGCCCCGCGTCCGTCGAGCTACGCAACATTCCTAACAAGGAAAAAGAAAATATCGCTGACCTTACCAAGATCATCTCGGATGTTGGAAAGGTCTTAGACATCAACATACAACCCTCGGATCTGCGGGATGTGTACCGTATTCCTAGTAAACCGGGAACAAATAAGGTAATCGTTGCGGAATTCTCCTCAGTCCACAAGAAAAACAATTTTCTGGAAAACACCCGCCGTTTTAATAAGTCTCGAAAGGTAGGCGAGAAACTCAACACGCATCACCTCGAAATACCAGGTGAAAAGAAGCCAGTCTACATAGACGAACATCTACCGATCACAATGAGACAACTATTTTACCAGTCACGTAAATTCGCTAAAGAAAATGATTTTCATTTCTGCTGGTGTTCAAACGGAAAAATTTTTCTACGTAAGGAGCCAGATGCCAAGAGATACCTTATTAAAACAGAAAGGTGTCTAGTAGACGTACTAAAAAGTGATTTGATAATATGACTACATTTATTGCATGAGATTTGTATGCCTAGTTTTTCCACCTATTTAACAAAAAATTGTATTGCCTATGTATGCCTTTGCTGTTTTTTGTCTTTTTTTAACTCCGTAGTTGTTAAGAATAGAACCCTGTTTTCATTTATACCTAACGCACACAAATTTTTCAAAATGTTTTACATAATATATACCGAAATTTTTATCACACAAATTGGAAAATATATACTTAATACCTCTTACCCTTTAGTTTCATCACCGCAACATTATAAATTCTTCACCAACACCACGTTTTCAGAATGTAATTTTTGTAATCAATTTTCAAGTTCCAATGGGTACTCTTGACAATATTACCTCCGAATTAGAATCACTCAGCCCCTCGGACACATTTACGTGCTCGGCCGAGCAGTGTGCCCAGTACTTAAATATATCGAATAACCAGTTAAAAGTCATACACATGAACATCAGAAGCATAAATAAGAACATGGATGAATTTGAAGTTTTACTCTCAGTGGTTAATGTTCAGTTCGACATAATTGTGTTATCAGAGTGTTGGCTTAGCAAGGTGGTTAATGTTCCTATACTGGACAACTACACGTCATACAGATCAGCTAACATAAAAAATCAGAACGACGGTGTGGTAGTTTATGTTAAAAATAATATGGGTCTGGAAATATCTGAACCACCTTTCATTGATGGAAATTGCCTAATATGTAAGTATGGTAGTAGTTTTGCCCTGGTTGCTATTTATAGATCACCTTCCTATGAAAATGTGGAAAACTTTATCAATAGTTTAGATGCGGTCCTAGCTTCCCTAAACTATTTCGAAAATATAGCAGTTGTTGGGGATATAAATATAAATATTGCCGTGGGTATCTCTAATAACGTCACCAATAATTACCAAAACCTAGTCGCTTCACATGGCTTACTACCAGCTTTTCAACTGCCCACTAGACTAGACTCATGTCTGGATCACGTTATCCTCAAGTGTAATGAAAAAGCCACTACTTTACTAATTGACACACAAATAACTGACCATATGCCGGCTGCCTTTTGTATTCCCATAAATAAAATTGTATATAAACGAAACAAATTTACTACTCGCATAGATTACCTTGCAATTGACCAGGACATTGAAGACTGTGATTTCTCTCCCATTCTAAATTTCTCCAGCGCAAATCAAGCAGCTGATACCCTTGTTTCGAAATTATCACAAATAATAAATAATCATACTACCCTTGTTAAAGTCCCAAAAAGAAACCGAACTATAAAGCCATGGATTACACCAGGCCTGCTAAGATGTATACGAAATCGAAATAGGCTACATAAAAATCATAAGAATAATCCAGAAAGTGCTGTACTTCGGCTAACCTACACCCGCTACCGCAACTTTTGTAATGACTTACTGCGTAAATTGAAACGCGGCTACGAAACTAGAGAGCTTAATAACTCCAAAAATAATCCGAAGGCACTATGGGATACTATAAAGAGTATTGCTCACTTTCAGCGTCTTTCTCCACCGCCCAGCGAATTGCTCAGCGGTTCTCATGATCCGAAGGTCGCTGTAAATGAAGTGAATAATTTCTTCGCTAATATAGGAAAGAACCTCGCGACAAGAATTAAAAATGGGAACTTTATAAACGAACCAGACACCACACCAAAGTCTTCCACTTCCCTTTGCAACTCCTTTGTTATGCTAGAGGTGGATGAAGCGGAAATTGATAGAACGATAATGGGACTAAGGAGTGATTGCGCAGTTGGCTGGGATGGCATCCCCTCAAAGATCCTGAAGATGTCCCGTGGAACTCTTGTGCCTCCCGTTGCTCACATTTGTAATCTAGCCATCCGTACTGGCGTTTTCCCCAGGATGTTCAAAAGAGCTATAGTACACCCAATATACAAGTGTGGAAACAGGAACCGCGTTAACAACTACAGGCCAATCTCTGTCCTTACGGCTTTGTCGAAGGTCCTGGAGAGGGTTCTAAACAATCGATTAAAAAGATATCTCGACTCACAAGCAATTATATCCGACCGCCAATTTGGTTTCAAAAACGGTGTATCGACTGAGGATGCTGTTATAAAACTAACCGAAAGCATAGTTAGGAACCTTGACAATGGAGACAAGTGCCTGGGTATTTTCCTTGATCTCTCCAAGGCCTTTGATACCGTCTCCATTCCTATACTTCTCGACAAATTGGAGAAAATTGGTGTCAGGGGTACTGCTTTCGGTATTTTTAGAGACTACCTAAGAGATCGTACACAATCTGTAAAGATAGGTTCACATGTGAGTGATGAGGCAGCTATAGACTACGGTGTTCCACAAGGAAGTATTTTGGGTCCGACACTATTTCAAATTTATATAAATGATCTCTGCAAACTCAAACTTCCAAATTGCGAAATTGTCACCTACGCTGACGACACTGCACTTCTCTTTAAGGGTAGGAACTGGTCGGATGCCAAATCGTCAGCTGAAAAGTCCATGCGAGTAGTCACAAGTTGGCTAATAAAGAATTTACTTACTCTAAACGTGGAAAAGACGAAGTTTATTACCTTTTCTATGAGATCTCCGTCCCGGCCAGCAGTAAATTCTTTTAGTATTGTGGCTCATTGCTGCCCGTCCAGTACACGAATATGCAACTGTCTAAGCCTCACAAGAACCACAGAGATCAAGTACCTAGGTGTACATATTAGTGAGAGTCTAGACTGGCGGAAACACCTTGACTCTTCAACAGCGAGGGTGAGGAAATTAATTTTTATTTTTAAAAAACTAAGGAACTGTGGCGACAATAAAACTTTAAAAATGGTCTATAACGCTTTGGCTCAGTCGGTAATCTCCTACTGTATACCGGTCTGGGGTGGTGCACCTAAAACTAGCCTTATACAGTTGGAAAGAGCTCAAAGGGCGGTGTTGAAAGTTATGACGCGTAAACCTTTCAGATACCCCACCACACAACTGTATATAGACTGTAATGTTCTCTCCGTAAGAAAGCTCTTTGTTCTTAGAACAACCCTAAGGAAGCACTCCTCAACGGACTGCGTTATTGGGACGAATCAAAACCGAAGACTGAAAGAGCCCGCCTGCCGCACTGAGATATCTAGAACAGCTTTTGCAGACCGGCACTATCAACTTATGGCACCTTACCTATACAATAAAATAAATAGCTCTTTAAATATTCAGCAGTTAAATAATTTCGAGGTCAAGAAGAAAACTAGGGAATGGTTATTAAAATTGGACTATGATGAAACTGAAATGTTGCTAAACAGACTATACATATAAAATACGAACAAACTTACGCAGATACACACACGCACTCACTACACATATACGCATACACAGACACACAAACGCTCACTTCACTTGAATTTTTCTTTGTTTAATTAATTTACTTTGTTTTATTTTGGATTTAGAATGCTGTAAGTAAAGCTATAAAATATATAAGAGTGACAGAGCTCTGACATCCAGGTTGCAGGACTACCTATTCCTGGAAGTCAGGACCAATATCCTTACCCATTACTTAAAGATAACTCATCTACACTGTTATTTCTTACTGTTTGTTATACTGTACTACAATTGTTGTCTTGTAATAATAAACAAATGTTTTTTTTTTTTTTTTTTTTTTTATACAACGGCACAAACATAATAACATCCATGACCAAACCGGGATTCCATCCCAGGACCTCTGGTTTGGCAGTCCGGCGCCGGGGTGGTAACCATTACACCTACTGTTTCGTCCATAAAGGTGAGATGGAGATGGATTGGGCCGCACGGGCATGCTCCACCAAGCGATGTTGGTTTTGCTAGAGGCAAATTAGTGGTTAACTTACTGTACAAGCTTAGGCATGTATACAGGGTCCTTCTTAATATGCTGACACTTTCAACAAAAAGTCAGCTGTCCCATACATTTGACTCGAGTAGGTTTGCAGTTTTGTATGGAAGAGCTGATTTTTTTTTATTTCGATGCTGGTGCCATTGAGAAAGTTGTTCAGTTTGACGGTCTGATCATCCACTTAAAAAGTGTCAGCATATTAAGAAGGAACCTGTATGTATGTTTGAAATTTTAACTAACCAGACAAACAATGATAAGAAGTGTGTAGACATGCACAGATGCTTCCGGTATGTTTTCAATGTCTTTGAGAGCTGCCAGCGCTGGCTCGAAGTCCGGCCTCAAGTCTAACGCGTGTCTCAGGTGTACCGCTGCTTCCTGCAATACAAGTTAAATAACCTTTACGTATAATTATGTTTCTAAGAGCGGTCTGTTGTCCCGAGTACCTCTGATGACACGATGGGTCCCATTTCATGATTTGGCTGATTATTTCACGATGTGTCTAATAGAAGGTCGGGCGATTCGATGAGAACAACCTATCTGTCGATATTCCTAGCTAAACACTTCGCCACATCATGGTAGGGCTGGAAGTAGATGCATTTGTGGCGCTGTCTTTGCGTATTCCGCTTTGTATAAAGAACATAAAAACCGTGACACAAATAATATAAATTGTTCGGAAAATAAAATAAAAGAGTTAAATTTGTATTTAAACTAATTTTGAACAATATTGGGGGTATCGTGAAATGCCCAGGCAGATCACGATATGCCCATTTCTACGATCGGTTTACGACATAGACACCTTGCAGTGATTACAGCAATTTCATTCACATAGTCGTTTCAATTAACTCCAAGTCGAAAACCAACCCGAGAAAATGCCTAGATGCTTCGATCAAAGTAAAATGAATGAATGGGCCCTTACGCGAACATTTCAAACGAGAAAACTAAGATAACAAAATTGCTAGTCAATATTGTCTTTATTTTGACGAAACTTTAAATACGAATCGAGATGACAGGCCAAGTGTCCTACTTTGTATGGACCAAATGCCCTACTTTGTGCATGTGCTTCAACTAAATTCGCATTGGTCCTATACATTTTTTTACTTTAATCGAAACCTATATGATGATAGTCAATGAAATAATCTAACTATAGAAGGATCTTACCTGATAATGTCCATACGCTTTAAATATCTCGCCAAGCGTGAAGTACTGCTGCCAGGCGCTGCGGTCCGGAGGCTGAACCTCCAGCGAGCGGCGCGTCAGGTAGATGGCATCGTCCAGGTACTGCAGCGTGAACAGGACACGCGCCAAGTTCAGTAGCACCTGCAATTTTTAAAGTATTCCTACAGGATGGAAAAAACAAGCGATGGACGGAGCGAAAGTACCTTTAAGACCGCCTACACAATGAGCGCACGCTAATACATTAATCTCATACATTACCTGACAGAACTTTTAATATTGAAGATATCAAAAAACTTTGTTTAGTGGCAATATTAATTTGTTGTTCTATTATGAATGCCTGCATGCTTCAATTTCGAGGCATGCATTGTACCCACTGTCCATTACAAGTGGCGACGGGCTCACTCCCCGTCACACTGGATAGAGTTTCGGTACTACTATACTCATTCAAAATAGCAACGAAATTTTAAGGCTATTTTGAATTGCAGAAACAGATTTGAAACACTTCCTCTCACTTATTCTTAGAACAGCTTTACTAACGACCAATATATGTCGGATAGTATCTATATCTTTCTGATAAATAAATTATATTTGCAAATCAGAATTAGCCAAGAAAGCTATATAGGTACAGGAATCGGAAAATCTTTCCGTCCTTATTTGGAATGAAGTATAGTAAAACGTGGATGTTCTGCGGTTCCAGATTATCTCTGACTACCCCCTCGGGGAATATAGTCGTGCACATATGCTTATTAATTTGTTTTTGAAAATAAGATGTTCTGTCTTTGTCTATCTATCACGTCACGTCGATGATTAAGTCTCTTCTACGTTGTCTTTCTCAGTGGACATGGAGTAGCCAGAGACAAAGGGTATGCCATTAACTAAGAATTTTACACACACACACTGTTTGACTTTGAATGGATGTGAATGAGTCACGTCATTCGACGTCAAATGATTCATCAATTGTCTTCCTCCAAAAATATGGCATTGGTACAAGATGATGTGGGCACAGTATATGAATTGAATAGTTAAGATATGATTTCTCGATTTTTATCAAAAGTAAAATAGTGTAGGGTGAGACAGAACAGAGAGCGAAAAGGAACCGAATACCGAGCCGAGGGCAACGGCTAGTTTATAATTATTTGGTGCAAGTAGAAACTCATCAAAATATAATTATATTTTATGAAATGTATTTATTATTCTAAGACCGAAGACAAAGTAAAACTTAAACAAAGATGATATAATCCGATATGCATGTTCTTGTTTACAATTTGCATAACATTACAAAAGATCGACTGTTATCCGATTCAGAAAGAGAAATAAAAAGATTCATCTAAATGGCAAAACTCCAAGGTAATCAAGAGAATTGTTTTAAAAATAGTTTCAAAATACTGGATTGCATTGAAATTCATTTTCGTATTTTGTCTAAAGAATGAATAAAATCGGGACTTTTAGATGTATCCTACGAATAAATATCCTTATTATTCGAAGGATGTATCGCACCATGGTGTCACCTCTTTTTCAACGGGGCCTTTCAGATCATAGCTGTCAAAAGTTCAACTGTTTTTTGTACCGACGGGTTAGTGAAAAACATTTTGCAATAGCAATAAATTTAGTAGGCCGAGACGAGAGGTGGTGAAAAAATGCACTTGGCGATTTTGACCGTGGTCCGAACAGATTGTGGTGCGAAAACCTAAAGACCCTTTATAATTAGGCTAAGAGTTACATTTACTACAGCAACATTCAGGGTTAGAAAGGATAATTATCAATAATAATTATCTTGATAGAATAAAATTATGTTGGTAATTATCTTGATAGTTATTAGAATTAATAACTTAGAAAAAGAAGATGCGCTGGCATTGTCACGCCATGTGCATCCAAACACGATTTGCGAGAAAAGACAGTCACAAAGACGGAATAATTTTTTTCACCATTAGCTGTTGCATTTTTCAATTTATTTGGTGATACGAAACGAAAATGTAAAAGACATGTTTGGTCTGAATAAAGGGGCAATAAAACATAAGCAACAATTTTAGTACTTTTAGTATACGATATCAGACTTTTAGCCACAAATTAAAGAGACCAAACAAAGAATCAGCTGGATAATTTTATAAATAAAATAATTATCTTGATAATTAAGATTTATACATGAGGTAGAAAATTAATGCATGCATGCATGCACGCACGACTCACTCATGCTCACGACTATATTTCCCGAGGGGGTAGTCAGAGATATTCTGGAACCTCAGAACATCCACGTTTCAACAGTAGTACCGAAACTCTATCCAGTGTGACGGGGGGTGCGCCCGTCGCCACTTATAATGGACAGTGGGTACAATACATGCCTCGAAATTAAAGCATGCAGGTTTCCTCACGATGTTTTCCTTCACCGAAAAGAAAAGGTGTTACAAATCGTACATAAATTCCGAAAAACTCATTGGTACGAGTCGGCCTGGACGGGGATCGAACCATCGCCTCCTGCACGGGAGGCAAGGTTACTCGCCACTGGACCACCACGGCTATTAATACCTATAGCTAGCACGGCTAGAAAATTTAGTAGAAACAATAACATGAACTTAAACTTACTTCTGCATTATACGGTGATACAGCCAGTGCTCGTCTGAAGCACTCTATGGACTGCCGAGTATCACCCTTTATTCTCCAAAAGTTACCGATCTGATTATAAAGCTGAACTGATTTTGGTTTCTCTCTTTTAGCCTTTTTCAAGCGTTTTTCTAACGCATTTATATCTAGTTCAGTCACACCGTTTTTGTATGATTTCTTCTTTGTGAATATCAGAGCAACCTGCAAGAACAATGTTCAACATACTAAGGCTGGCAAAACGTATTTAGGTTTGAAATGTTTAAATATGATGCAGTCACTGTCATTAGTATGAGCAGTGTGAAAGACGGAGAGGCCACTAACTTTTTGGTGCAAGACAGTCTAACATACATATACATAAGTAAACTCAAGACGACTTTATTCATTTTGCGTTGATTACACAGACAAGTTCTAACAGAATATAGCAGAAGATAAGTCTTTGTTGGCCGACACTTTCACATTTGGACCATAAATTTATAAAATGCGGATGATGTCCTTTAGAATCTTTTTATTTAAGTATGAATTATCAAATGTTTAATGCGTAAATATAAACAACAATTATAAAAGAAAATGTTATAATTACCTGTGGTTCAGGCACATTAGGATGTCTGTGGCGTCTCGCGACCCCAACCAGGTTATCATAGTATGTGAAGTTAACAGCTTTACCGCAGTCTAAGTACTCATCATCAACATCTCCGTTGGCCTCGGCTGGAGCTGTTTCATCTCCATTTTCAACACTAGCTCTGTAAGATTAAAGTTAATTTTTGAACTGCTCAGGAATTCAGATCTAAGGATCAATACACACTGAAAGAGCAGCGGCGTGGAGCGGCCGGAGAAGCAATTTCAGACAATAGTTACCTAGCATTTGGAAAATAGAAAGGTGGGAGAATGCGCGAGCGGCCGCAAGCTGCCGCACGGATTTTCGTAGCTGCTCTTTCAGTGAATTGACCCTACGATTCAGATAAATTGAATCTATCCACTGTCACAATGGATAGCTTCTTTTCTAGTTCAGCTGAAGGAGAAAATGGACTGTTTAACTGCTGGGTATGGTTGGCCGATCTATTTTCAAAGAGAACAGTTAGCTTGTACCAATTTGATGGGCTGTCCTTTTTATGGACGATCACAGTGACAGTTAGATCCTGTAAGGCGAGTGGATCTGTCAATATAGCTTGACAGTATCTAGGTACGTAGAGTCGTAGATACTAATATCATTAGGCTAGTGCGCAAGCACACTTTTTTTGCGAACATATTTCTGCCCTATACAACGTGTTAATGAATAAGCGCAAATCCTCATACACCCCAACTGATTTATAACAAAATAATTAATTTTGGTAGGTAGGGTGAGTGTGCCCGTGCGGTGTGGTAAGACTGGTATATCATGCTGACGGAAAGATTTGATTTTATTAGAATAGAAAAAAAAAACAATTGCCCTTCAGATAACTCCAGCTACAATTAATTAACTAACTCAAATCTATGATTATGGACACCAAGCTAAAGTTATAAATAAAGCCTTTATTATATTGGAACACCACCAAAAATCATATGAGTAAATAATTTTCATTAAATTTCATTTCACAATGTTGTATCAAGTTACATTGTTTTCTCTATGTAATCTGTAATATTATGAGTGCATGAGAAAATAAATAATTTATCTATGTAACAGCACAAAATTGAGGTAATACCAGTCATTAACGCCCCACAGCTGGGCAAACACCATCCTCAAGTCTCGTCTGTGTCTGTATGCTGTGCTTGTTTTATTAGAAACATTCCCATAAGGTACAAGAATGCTCAGAATAAATTCAGTTGAGTAAATAGACAAATGCAGGAAATGCAACAAACTTTACATAGAGACATTATTAATGAAAAATGTATTGATGGAAACAAATACATACATAAATTCTCGACCATATCCCTATAGGGATGGTTAAAGGCTAACTATCGTTTGAAGCATGTGGTTGCAGAAATGATCACTTTAAGAATGGAATGATATTTGAAAGAAATGTAGGTAAGTAGTTTAAAATTATTATATTATGTTTTTAATCCCCGACGCAAAAAGAGGGGTGTTATAAGTTTTCAAGTAACTTAAAAAATTACGAAATTACATTAAATTAAATATTTAAAAAACCCTAAAAAATACTAATAAATGCTAAAAACTAATATTTAAAAAGTGCAAAATAATTCGGTCACCTATTATTTTTGATGTAAGCAAATGTATGTTATACTTTTTAACCCTCTTTTGAGATTATTTTTCACTTTTTAAATGTTTGTATTTGGCGAGGGGGGTTTTTTAAATTTGTAATTTTTCACTGAAATGATGATATTATAGATTAAAGTTAGTTATAGCCTCTAAGATCACAATGCAGGGCAAGGCTGGAGAAAAAAGCAAAGGTACGGGTCATAGGGGCATAACTCTCACAAATAATGTTGGGGGTAGGTTGTTATAGGAACTAAACAATTTTGCAATGATTTTATGGCTTGATTGCTTAGTTGGTAGTGAATCTTGCCTGTGATTCTGAAAGTCATGGGTTTGAATCCTACTGAAAGGAGCTGTGTGCTAAATATTCCAGAACTAAATAATGAGATTGTATTTTAGTTTTTCCAAAATCAACATACATAAAGATACAACCGTAATGCCTTTCAAGGTGGTCAGAAACATTGCTACAACTACCAACTTAAGACAAAGACAAGACGGTCTAAATCAAAATTCCATCAAAACCATTTTATAAAAGCAGGACCTCTGACTGTTATCATAGTCACGGCTAAACTGCTGAATCAATTTTGATACAGCTTAGTACAGAGATTGATTGAACCTTGAGGAAAGACATGGGTATAAAATTTCCATACAAACAAAGCTGCAGGTTGTACTAAGCAGGATAAACTGGCACTAAAGTTAGTAATAATTATGATACATACCTAGATTAATACAAGATATACAATATGTTAATGAATAAGCGCAAAACCTCATACACCCCAACTGATTTGTAACAAAAAAATTTGATTGAAACTATAATTTCATTATTTTCATAGTTAACATTTTAAGTAATTCACATTTTAAGTTTTGAGGCAAAAAAGATTTGTTATCATTTCAGCAATGAATGAAAGCGCTAGCGTGCTCTTGGATACATTTTAAGTACCTTGTTTTGGTAGTAAGTAGGGTGAGTGTGCCTGTGAGGTGGGTTGAGATCGAGTTCAGTAAATTTTTAAATTTTACAAACAAATTATTTAATATTTTGAAAAAAATTACCTTTGTTGAAAACATGATAATTTGATTCTGCTCTCGATTCTAAACAAACTACTTTCTAGTTTTGCGTTAATTCATTAACACGTTGTATAATAGTAAATTAATTAAACACCAAGCTTTTTTTCAGGCATAGGCCCACCTCATATTCCCACCGCTGTAACTCCTGGAAACCAGATTCAACAGCGGCGACCATTCACAACACTGGACAACGAAGTCCAGTGAGCCTGGGGGATGACTCTAATGTCCCATGGAACCCACAATGAATTAATCAAAGAAGACCACCAAAAAAAACCATGCTTAGTGAGTGGACACCCAACCGGGTTCAAATCCGTACGGACAACATGCCATGCACCAATGAGTTTTTCTAACTTATGTACGTAATACCATCTGCTCTAAAACGGTGTAGGAAAACATCGTGAGGAAACCTGCATATGCTGAAGAAATTCTGATGTGCATAAGCATAAGCATATGCTCACGACTATATTCCCCGAGGGGGTAGTCAGAGATATTCTGAAACCACAGAACAACCACCACAACACACAACCATGTATATGTGAAGTCTATCAAACCGCATTGGGCATGTGTGGTGGACTAATGCCCATAAACTCCCCCTGAGCGTAGGCCTGTGCCCTGCAGTGGGACATTTATAGGCTGATGATGATGATGATGACCATGCTTAGTATTAGTAAACATTACAAAAAATACTGACCTTTGTTGTTCATATCCCTGACAGTCAGTACAGAACATGTCAAAGCCATGTTTAGTCCATGTGTTACCGTAATATACTGTTGAGGTAATTATGTTAAATACAGGGTCATCTTCACTCATTCTAGGTTTTTCTCCATCATCCTGTGTAAGGTATAAATATTATTAATTGAATCAGGCATTACTTTGCGGATATTCATGACTATGCAGGTAGATGATACAATTGTGTGGAGGATGCTCCTTGGTGGAGCGAAACACGTGTAGAGTATTCGGTGGGCAGGTTGTATTGCATAACGTAATACTTTGTCTACTATGTATTTAGTTAAATCGTGTTATCTACCTGTTAGTACAAATATTATTATTTTCTGTTACAAAACTAGGCTTTTTGTGGTGCGATAAATTATTGTTCTTCCTACACAATGTATCGAATTGTATACATATAATGAAAGCGTGAAATGTAGTCAAGGAGTAAATTTATTAATTTTTACAGTTTACCTGCAACTTCATCTGCACAAATTATATACCAGATTTTAAGTAAAATCATAGGTTATCAAACAAAAAAAGTTTCATCAAAATCGGGTCAGTAGTTTTTGTGTGATGCTCAAACAAACAAACAGACGAACAAAAATTCTAAAAAAGATTGATTTGGAGATATCTAAAATTTTTATGTACATACACACATCTTTTTTTACAGTTTTATAACCGTTTTGATTACGGAGGGGTGAAATATATTCAAGGGGTGAATTTATTTATGATCAACAATATATTATTATCTAGTAAATAGTGACAGGAGTTAACTATTATGTTATTAATATCATGTTTGTGTTATAATTTATAACACCAAATCTGGAATATATGGAAGGACATGGCAATTTGTATATGTTTCGAAAATTGCATGTTTTGTAATACAATATTTATGTAGAAATGTGTTTTGCACTGATTATATAAATGTTTAGGGTATATGAATAGGAATTATACTGACCTGGGACAATGTAGAGCCATCAACAATTTGTCCTTCATCGACATTCAATTTCCAAATATTTGAGGTGCGCGAATTAGTGACGATAATTTGAAAAGAAAATATGTACAGAACCAAACAAGTCAAGTATGGTGAGTCCCCCATTTTGACCATGAGGGTTGAAGAACAAACATTAAAAATGTTTTTTCATACGATAAAGCGAAGTTTCTTATAGAACAAATCAAAATGTAGTTAGCACAGTTTCCGTATGCTTCAGATTTATCACAAAATGATCAATTTCTTCTCTTCCTTTTCCTTCACTTCTCGCATTATTTTGTTTGACAGCTTTTTTTTTAAAGTTCCTGTGAGTGTTGAATGCTAAGCGCAATAATAGTTCAACTCGTATAAACTGATCTTACTCATTCGGTGAACAACTTAATAAATAATCGATCGATTTCTTAACGAGTTTCCGTAAATTAAGTCACTACACTACATAGAAAAATAAAAAATTGTTTATGGACCGAACCAGGCCTATGACAGCTTTAGTTCTGATAGCTCCGTTGTGGCGCTGCAGTCACATTTTCCCCCATGAAACACCATGAGGCCATCATGCGTAGCATGCTACACGCGATACGGCTGTATCACGTCTTTTATCTCGTTCGTTCGCACGCAAATAGAAAGAGAGCGAAGGTGTGATAGCGCTGTATCACGGTGTCATGCAGATTAAACTAACAGCAACAATAGCGTCATGATATGCCGTGTTGTTGCGTCAGAAGCGTACATCTTGTATTTTCGCTTGAGAATCCTTCGGAAGCCCAAATCGGCTTGGCCACACAGAGGTCTGCTGCGGAACGTGTGTGACACCTCGCATATAATTCCATAGTTTACAAGTACTGCCGGCCCGCAGCCGTTCCACAGCCGCGCTGTGTGGCCAGCCTTAATTCTTCTCCGTTGTATGACATAATAATATCGTTGATTAGTTGGTTACTTGGTTAAATATCCCTATTTTTGCATTCTGGAATCACTGTATACATACTATAACCATTTGAATAGAGAATAATAGTCCACTATTGTATGGTGTACTATTATTATATATTCATAATTATGCTACAAGTTCTATCCAAATTAATTTGACGACAGCTGCGCCACAACGGAGCTGTAGGAACTAAGTGAAAATTTCACTGTCGCATCTGTAGCTGCTACATTTCATATCAGTAATCTGTGGACTGGACGTCAAGCTTACAAAGCAAAACAATTTCTGTAAATTATTAGATTTTTCGTAATCTAAATTCTAAAATAAATTGAACATGTAATATTGTAACAAATGAAGGAAAAATCTAGTTCTAGTTTAACAACAATGAAGAAAGAGCGGACGGGCGACAATTGCCGCCCTTTCAAATTATAAGTATTTCCACATTCGTCAATATAAATTGAAAAGTAACCCTCACAAGAGAGTTTTTAATGTTTTCTTGCCTATTTCCTTTACAGCTCATCAAATTTTGAGCTTGACTGGTATCAGTTTCGAGAGGAGAAGTATTATAGTAAGTAAAATTCATTTTTATTTATCATAAAATAGATTAACAAAATTTTTAAAAATGGTAACAATGTAAAATTTTCAGGGTTTTGTAGAACTGACTATAGTACCATTGAAGGACAATTTGAGGTATATTCGCCTCAATGCAAAACAGTGCCGCATCTATAGAGTATGCCTCAATGATCAATATGAAGCCAACTTTCAGTATTGTGATCCATTCTTGGATATTTGTCAGGCTGACCCTAACACGTAAGTTTTCCATACAATTCCAAAAACATTTTTTTTTTTTGACATTGTCACAAATTATCTAGTCACATTTAAAGTACCAGAATCTAGCCTGGACTTGTATTATGATGACTAGACAACGATTAGAATGGGTACAAATATTCATATTCATCATACAAATATTTGTTGCTCACGGGATTCGAACCCGCGACCCTCGGCACAGCAGGTAGGTTTACTACCGACGGTGCTATCGGGCCGTCAAAACAATTAAGCTATCGATCTATTGTGCATGATAAAAATGCTATGAAAAAAGTAAAATTTTTATTTTAATTGAATGGCTCATAAGCATTTAGTTGAAGCTCATAAAGTAGGGGACTTATTGGTCCACACAAAGTAGTTCACTTGGTCTGTTATCTTGTATGTATTTGAAGTATACCAGGGCTGCAATAGTGGTAAATATTCAGTGATTGAACCGTGACTGGACTACAAACAAACCATAACTTTTGACACATTTGGTATCATGCTAATCACGGTACAGCTCATATAAGCCGTTTTGACAGAATGCTCAGACGTTAAAGGCTGTCAGTTACATAGAGTTTAGCGCGATGCGGAATTCAGCACTGTTGAATAGTAATTGGATTGCTATGTTGTTAGAACTGAAATTGGATAAGAATAGAACTTCTATGTTTTAAATTAGCGCAATAGGTCTCCAGATGCTGCCTCAAAATAAAGGCAATATTGACTTTCAATTGTTTTAACTTAGAATTTATTACTATGAATATCCAACCATTTTACTTTGATCAAAACATATAGCCCCATTCCTATCTATTGAATTATTTTAGTAAAATTTTATATAGTGGTAGCCTGCAGTCTGACATCACTTCTTAGTGAAATCTTTCAGTGAAGTAAGAAAAGGTGAGGAAATTGAATATTTCTATTTCAAGGCATGTATTCTAGTTCTAATTTATTTTAAGCATTGTGGCTCTATTCTCTAATTGATGATTTCAATAATTTTCCCCTAGAGAAAATAGTTCAGTTTGATGGTCTGATTATCACCTTAAAAACCACAAAACTGTTTCCAGGAGATCTCTTGAGGTGTTCTCCCAGTACCACCTAGCAGCAGCACAGAAGATAGACCCGGACCACAATTCTGGAGAGCTGCATATCCAGGTGCCGGATGATGCAGCGCACCTGGTCGGCGAGGGTCGGGGACTCAGGATCGGTATTGAGTTCTCACTGGAGTCTCCTCAGGGTGGCATGCACTTTGTTGTGCCTGAAGGAGAGGCTAGTTTGGTTGAGGTGAGATGGAGTACAATTTATTTGAGAACTTTTTGCATTGCTAGAATATCAAGTCCAAGTTTTTCAACCATTTGGAAGCGGTTTTAGGTAACTGTTTTTATTTGCACACCAAAAACATTACAAGTTACAATTTGAATCCATGAAAAAAGGTACAAATCATAGTTCTTCCAGACACCTAATCAATCAAATTATAAATTCTGATGATCAGAGGCGTGCACTCAGGGTAGACACAAATACACTCAAATCCTAATAATTTCTAAACTAAATTCATTTTGTTTACTGAATGACTTTTAATTGTTTATTTAGCCTGTATTTAAACAAATCAAAGTCATTTAGTAACCAAAAAGTTTTTGCACTCCGGGTAGGCAAAAAGACAGTGAACCTTAATAATTTCTAAACTAAAAGCATTTTGATTACTAAATGACTTTGATTTGTTTAAATACAGGCTAATTAAACAATTTAAAGTCATTTAGTATAGAAAATGCTTTTAGTTTAGAAATTATTACGGTTTAACTGTATTTGTGTCTACCCTGAGTGCACGCCACTGCTGATAACATGGTTGGTGTAATGGCTACCAGGTTACCATACCAGACTGCCAAACCAGAGGCCCAGGGTTCGGAATCCAGTCATGGATATTATGCTTGTGTCATTGTTGTATGGTTTCCATAATAATTAGATTATAATTTTATTCAAAATAGTGTAATAAAGTTTTTTTTTTTTTTTGTAAGTGCAAATTGATTGTTTTTATCTTTAATTGTGTGATCAGATATCGTCATCGGGTCCTAAAAGACCCTTCTCAGTCTATGAGTGTCTAATCTATGGTTCAACAGGTTTTTGACCAATTATTTGGATCATTTACACAGAGTTTTCTGTCAGATCTTTAATCGTCTCACCCTGAATCGTAGGCCTTTGATCCTACAGGCTATAACTTCCTTTATAGCACAGTGTGACCTAAACCCGCACTTTACGCACGCTTTTCCGGGACCTAAGTTGTCTATTTCTGCACGGTGCGTAAATGAATCGACTACCTTCACATATGTAAAAAAATTAAACAAAACCCTTTGAAATGTCGTTTGAAGCTTGAAAATGCATAGGAAACAAATGACAAGAAGGGGATAGGTTAGCGATTCTCCTGCAAGAACTTTCCTGTTGTAGAAAAAGTGACAGCCACAAAATCAAAGAAAAACGCTGACTTAGTTCGTTTCAAAAAAATTGTAACTTTCGAGCAGCAATGGACTGTTCGAGCAGTGAATTTAGCGACGATGAGAACACCGAAATTGTTCCGGACGCGATCAAAGAAATGGCGAAAACGGTGACACTGAATTTGTTGCCCACAAAATCAAAAAATTTCAGTTCATTTTCATTTTCATTTTCGGTATCAAAAAATCATTTCAATGTTTCTTTTAAAATAGCAATCTAAACACTCGGGGGCGAACCCCCCTGCTGCCCCCCCCCCCCCCCCCTCCCTGCCATCCGTCCGGGGCGGGTTTAGGTCACTTGTGCTATAAAATAGTATACGATACTCGCGACCAAACTTGCCTATTATTGCACGGCGTTTAGCAACATTTTTAATGGGCAACTTAGGTCACTCGTATCGTAATGTACTATTTTTAGTTAGAGTCATGTTGCAAGTTTTGCCGCGAGGTTGTGTCATTCACGTAGTATTCGCGCGGTTCGCGTTTGAGCTTGAGACGAGCCTCCGCCATCACTTTTCAACTGTGTTTTTGCTCATAAATCAATCTACGAGATTGGGATAGATACTCCCACAAACTACTAGACATTGGCAGAAATGCAGTGCTAGTCACAAGCAAAAGTCCATTAATTTATAAATAGTTTTTGGGTTTACCTATAGAAGAAAACATTTTTTCTAAACAATCACTATGGTTTTTTTCTCAGAAATCAGCGCACATGTTTACCTACGGCCACTCGGCGCGTCTCTGGTTCCCCTGCGTGGACAGCTTTGCTGAACCGTGCACGTGGAAGCTGGAGTTCACAGTGGATGAGTGTCTAACTGCTGTGTCTTGCGGAGAGCTCTTGGATGTCGTCTACACACCGGACCATAGACGGAAGACATTCCATTATGTTGTGAATACTCCGGCCTGTGCACCCAACATTGCTTTGGCTATTGGGTGAGTATGGTTTTAACTATAAACTACTTGTTATTGCTAAGAGTAGAGGTCAAGAAAGTTTTATTGAAAGGAATAGACTAATTGCTACACATAATACATTGCTACTGATAATAGCATTGTTTTAATAATATGGTATCAATATTGCATTAAACAAATAACAAAAGCGAGTTATAGTCATGTTATACATATGTATAGGTATGCGCATATTACGACAGGTTACATCAGAGCGGAGGGGGCTTCATCGCAGCGCAAAACGCGTACGTCGCAAACTATAGTATCGACAAATCGCAACATATTGACGGATTTTTAGTTTGTACGAAAAACTAAAAATCCGTCAATACGTTGCGATACTGCAGATGTTGCAAAAAGTTCCGCTACTTATGACTTACTACGATGGGCCGCATCGCATGTAATACGACCCGCTCTAGCGTGATACAGCGATGTTAATAACATCCCATACTGTTAAATTGTTTACAAGCATTACTGTAAAATTTTTGAGATGTGGCCTGCACCAGTGCGACCCTACGTAATATACGCTTACCTTTAAGAGTCTGTAAGAGCGTAGGTGTGTCATTAATTGGACTAAAAATGGCGTCGATTGGCAGGTTGCGGGTCCAAGTCTCATCCGATACAAACTTTTCAATGTGGAACTCTTTATAGAATATTTTGTATTTTTTGAGAGGAATTATTATTTTGTATAGATAAACTCAAAGGAGGCATTGATTAAAAATAAAATTGTCGTCTTACAGACCATTTGAGACATTCGTGGACCCGTTCATGAATGAAGTGACACACTACTGCTTACCTAACCTGATGCAGATACTGAAGAACACAGTGAGATATGTTCACGAGGCCTTCGAGTTCTATGAGGAGACATTGTCTACGAGATACCCGTACCCTTGCTATAAGCAGGTGTTTGTTGATGAAGTTAGTATTCTATGTTTTTGTTCTTTTTAACTCCTTATGTGCTGACGACCTACGTCGTAGGTAGGCGGCAAATGGGCCGCAGTGGTAGAGAAACCACGTAACGAGTCAGTTCTATTGCATTCCGGCTGTGTTTATGACTTACCGCGCGAGTCACCAACAACCTTACGCCTGTGCGGGTGACCCACGAGACGAACCACGTTTATTGTTTTAACGTTACGACTAGCGACTGTGCGCTCGACCCACAAGGGGCGACAAGTTCTATTGCATTTCGCCTGTGCTCATGACTTACAGTGCGAGTCACCAACAACCTTTCGCGTGCGGATGACCCACGAGTTGTGGCTCAACTCGTGGGTCATCGACTTTCAAATATCATATAATCAAACATCAGTTTTACTTACAATGCACATTTTACAGACGGAAGACGATGCGGCGGCCTACACAACAATGTCGATTATGAGCACACATCTACTCCACTCTATCGCCATAATAGATCAAACGTACATGAGTCGGAAAGCAATGGCTCAGGCGATAGCCGAACAATTCTTTGGCTGCTTCATAACTATGCAGAACTGGTCAGATCTGTGGCTCGCTAAAGGAATACCTGATTATTTATGTGGATTGTATTCAAAGAAATGTTTTGGAAATAATGAGTACAGATACCGTACTCATCAGGAGTTGCAGGAGGTGAGTCTAAAATATTAAGTTGGAGTAAACATATTTTTAAATATTTTATTTTCACAAAATATCTTTTTAGGGTGCCGCAGTCAAACAAGGAACCCTAAGGGTTGGACCTCATTTGGCAGCACGGAATCTCATTTTTTCACGCGCCATCCTTTTCTGTCGCTCAGGAACATCATTTGCTAGAGCGAGAAAGGTGGCAGGAATGCGACAGCACGGGGCAGCACCGGCAGTGCTGCGACCATTCTCACTCTAGCAAATGACGTTCCTAAGCGATAGAAAAGGATAGAGCGTGAAAAAATGCGATTCTGTGCAGCCAGATGAGGCTCAACCCTTATTCGATTCGTCCATTCTGTCTGTGTGTCTGTATGCCACGCCTTTATTACTCGCTCGTTTTTGCACCTATTGAATCGAAATTTAGCATTATAACTCACAATAGCTCATCGCAAGTACTTTAAATAATAACGAACGCTGTAGCACAATCAGTGTCGGAAAAATCGAGTAAAAACCTATACGAATTTGATCTTTTGTTTATCACTTTTCTTTGTTTCGTAGGTAGTAAGTTACGAAGAGCAATACGGAGGAATAGTACTGGATCCGTGGCAGCCTCCTGCGAGCGGCGCACGAGTCGAAGCCAAGGATGTCTTCTATTTCCCTGTGCGCAATGTTCATACAATGTCACCGAGGTACATTGAGGTAAGCTCTAAACCTACATTGACATTTGTTAGTTGATGTAGTATGATGATATGATACATTTGCAATGCATTATTATGTATCTATGTTGAAATTTAAATGATTTTGGATAGCTCTTGAAATCATCATCAGCTTTTGTCCACCTACTAGGTAAAAATCTCTGTCACTCTTTCGTGTCTTTTGCCAGTTGCATCCAAGTCTTTCCAGCTGCCTTTGCAATATCATAAGCCCATCTGGCTGCTGGACGAGCCACTCATCTCTTGGCTGATCTGAGCCACCACTTCATGGATTTGCTCCTTCTACCATTTGTTCGTTTATCCACGTGTCCCGCCCATCGCCACTTTAGTCTAGAAATTACAATCGTCGACATCAGATCTCGACGTTTGTCATACGGTCTAGAAGTGTTTATGCCCGGCATGGCTCCGCTCCATGGCTCTCCATTTCTGTGATAGACAGACGTTTATGCGAAAATGATTGATGACTGAATGCTCTTGAATATTCTCGCCGACACAATCAAGACGCGTTTCATTTTGGTACTAATTGAACTAGAAATTGACACATTTTGTTGTTAATACCTGTGCTCACGGTTCATACTCGATAAGGTGCGCTTCATAGCTTGCTTATACGTACTCTAAAGTTCAACCCCATTTTATCCACAGGTAATGCGGAAAAAATCGCATCTAGTTCTCCGAATGTTGGAGCAACGTATCGGCCAAGAGTTGCTCCTCCAAGTGTTTAACAAACAGCTGTCTTTAGCCACCAATGCCGCTAACACCAAGATCGGTAGCGGAATGTGGGGACACCTCTTACTCTCCACCAACCTGTTCGTGAAAGCTATATTCACAGTAACGGGAAAAGATATGGCAGTGTTTGTCGACCAGTGGGTACGGACGAGTGGCCACGCCAAGTTTCAACTGACCTCGGTGTTTAATCGGAAAAGGTGAGATACTTATTGTTGGCTTATTGCAAGCAAGGTTCGTTATGTAACACTGCGACCGTTGTTGGTCTATTGTGTTCACCCCTTGCTCACCCATATTTTACACATACCTCCGATCTTATGATAATTTGTTTTCATTTTTGAGTATGCAGGTTTCCTCACGATGTTTTTCATCACCGCCGAGCTAGTGATAATGATAAATATAACAACCGTACATTAATTCTGTATAACTTAGTGGTAAAGGCTAGGTATCGAACCGCCGCGCCGCCTCATGATTGAGTTGTTAGCTCTTTTCCGTATGGGCTATCACCGCTCTTCCGAGATACTTTGTCAAAACGTATAAACTATAAAACGTATTTAGTAAACGCTCTGTCTCTCACACTGCTCATACTGATATCAGTGACAGCAACATATTTAATCTTGTTTAAGCCTATTTATTTTTTGTTGTAAGCACTCTTAAATGTTTTTAAAGTTATTTACTGGTTTTAAACTAAACACTGGTTGGGCGGGACTCGGAATACCTAGTCTCTCATTGTAACATTATATTTAAATTCACCTTGCTACCTTTAGCTGTAGATAAAGTAGGACATTTATTAATCAATCAATTAAATTATATCACACACCGAATTATTAACAATTGTAACACTAATGTTAACCATTTTCTTTTAAAGTCAAGTCATGAACTAAAGTAGTAAAACGATTCTGGATTTTCGTAAAACACACTGCTCAACAAATATTAAAAACCGAATTTCGCTTCTACAGAAACACAGTAGAACTAGAAATCAGGCAAGACTGCGTTCACGAGCGAGGCATCAGGAAGTACGTGGGGCCGCTCCTAGTCCAGCTTCAAGAGCTCGACGGCACGTTCAAACACACGCTGCAGATCGAGAACACGGTGGTCAAGGCGGACATCACCTGCCACAGCAAGAGCAGAAGGAACAAGAAGAAGAAGATCCCGCTGTGCACTGGGGAGGAGGTTGACATGGATCTATCTGCGATGGAGTAAGTATACAGAAAAATAGAAGTAGTTTGGATATAAAACATGGTGGTCAAGGCGGACATCACCTGCCACAGCAAGAGCAGAAGGAACAAGAAGAAGAAGATCCCGCTGTGCACTGGGGAGGAGGTTGACATGGATCTATCTGCGATGGAGTAAGTATACAGACAAATAGAAGTAGTTTGGATATAGAACATGGTGGTCAAGGCGGACATCACCTGCCACAGCAAGAGCAGAAGGGACAATAAGAAAATCCCCCTGTGCACTGGCGAGGAGGTTGACATGGATCTATCTGCTATCGAGTAAGTATAAAGACAAATGGAAGTAGTTTGGATATATCACATGGTGGTCAAGGCGGACATCACCTGCCACAGCAAGAGCAGAAGGAACAAGAAGAAGAAGAAGAAGATACCGCTGTGCACTGGCGAGGAGGTTGACATCGATCTATCTGCTATGGAGAGAAAATAAACATGCGCCTACTAACTATCCTAGTAGGAACAAGAAAACCTGTCCGATATAGAGTGAATATAGCCTAGCATAGAAATTAGACGGGTTTTCTGCAGAAGGAAAGCGGAATAAATGATATTAAATTGACAGGATGCAATGGAAAGGATGAAGGAATTAACTGAATCCCATTTGAAGCTTCTGTCTGTTTTATTCTGTTATCATATAACTTATTCATAGGTTATCGTTGATTTGTTAAATTTAGGCTAAATTTACAGTGCTAAATTCATCCAAATAGGATCAGAGTGAAACTATTAACCCTTTGGTAACCGCCGGCTCCTTGAGGAGCTACCCCACCCATTATTAATCCTCTCCCCCCCATTATTAATCCCCTCGTTTTAGCCGAGTAGAGGGCGGTTAAGCTTTTTAAAATACTAAGACCCGGAATCCACCACAGCACAGCGGAGAAGTGTAAAATCAACCATTAAATATGTACCTATATATTCTGCCAAAATTCTGTTCTGGTTGATTTTAAACAGTTCCGCTTTAGCGGGTACGGGTACTTTTAGTATAGACTTATAATTCTAAAACATTTACCTTGTAAACAGTGACTCCCCGGTCCTGTGGATACGTCTCGACCCAGAGATGTCGCTCTTACGAAGTACGGTGATATCCCAGCCCGACTACCAATGGCAGTACCAGCTGAGGCACGAGCGTGACGTCACAGCGCAGAGTGAAGCCATCGACGCGCTGCACAACTACCCGGAGCCTGCCACGAGGAAAGCGTTGACGGACACAATTGAGAACGAACAGACTTATTATAAGATTAGATGCAGGGCTGCACATTGTTTGACTAAGGTAAGAAGGAAATTTAGTTTTAATTATCGAAAATTACGATGCTTTGGATGAACAACACTTTTGAAATCACTTCGGTGGTTTGTAAAATTCTTTGTTTTGCTAAATTATTGGACGTAGAAATAATTTGTGAACGGTCTCAATCTAGGTAGTGGCTGTCCAATTGCAGACATGTAGTTTCAAAAGGTCATAGTAAATTTTTTTGGATAGTAAAATTTCTTATTTTACAGCCAACGTTCAAACCTAAAATGTTTTGTTAGTGATCGAAGAAGGAAGGTTAGTATTGATGTATAACAATAACGTTTTGTACAGGTGGCGAACGCAATGATCAGCACCTGGGCGGGCCCGCCGGCCATGTTGACGATATTCCGCAAGATGTTCGGCTCGTTCGCGGCGCCGCACATCATCAAACAGAACAGCTTCGACAACCTGCAGCATTACTTCCTCCAGAAGACAATACCTGTTGCTATGGCAGGTGAGATTCAACTATACACTGATACTCCATAGAACGGTCTCACGATGCTTAGACACAACATGGCGTCGGCACACGTGCCGTCCTGGTCGCACGCGCCCGTCTGCTATCGGTGCGTTCCGATTCATAAAAACAGTGATGTGAGCGATTACAGCGCTAACACCCGTTTCATTTGCGTTAGCGCGCCGACAGCGCTGATAGCGTTCTACCAATTCGGAACGCTAGATATTGCGCTCACACCGTTCACACCACAACATTCAAATATTCACATAATTTTCTTCATCACTAATCGTTATTAAACTTTTATTCGTCTTTTTTAGAACATAATCAAACCCAGTACTACTAAATCGAGACCTAAACAAACCAAAAATATAGGACAGCAAAACTGTCAAGCGTCACTTTTGAAAATTCGCTCAAAAATTTACTAGAACAAAACTATCAAACGTCACTTTTGACAACTCGCTCACAGTGCTAACGCCACGAACCGTGAGCACTGTTATTGCAAGATGGCGTCGGTAGTGACGTCATGAATGACGTCACGTTTTCGATTGTGGACGCGCTCACGTCAAATCGGAACGTCATTTATCGCGCTCACAGCGCTGTCGGCGTAATTAGGGACGCAGCGTATATGTGCTGCTTGCTCGACTCCCCTAAAGTGTCCCCTGAAAGTTTAGAGTGAGGTGCATGCGGTAACCGAAATTAGAGAGGGACTGGGAGTGACCGATCTGTAGATATGTAAAAATATACTGAACGATTTTTTAAGCAAAAAATTTATGAAATTTTCTTTTTTTGTTCAATATGGTTGGTAGCACGGTTTCTGACCACCCAGGGAAGGGATTATCGTGGATAGTGAGTTTATGTATGTTTAAAATTTTCAGGGGTGGTTCAGACCATCAAACTGAACAACTTGTACTATGGGACCAAAACTGATAGCTAAAAAAAACCGCTGTTACATAAATTTTTGTCGTGTAGGGATAGTTTAGTATGGAATTATTTAACACTTTATTGTACACATAACATTACAGAAAATACAATTAAAGTATACATGTACAAAGGGCGAGCTTATCTCTAAAGATATTTCTTCCAGCAAACCCGCAACAGAGACAGTTCTAAAGTGTGAGGCAGACAAAATGTGTACAGCACAAATGAACATCTTTCCGTCCGAAAATACTAGTCGCTCGTGAGTGCATGTATTTTGCAATGATATTAATGTCTTATCAATAGGTCTGCGGAACATCCACGGGATCTGCCCCCCGGAGGTGGTTCGGTTTCTACTGGACCTGTTCAAGTACAACGACAACTCAAAGAACCACTTCTCTGACAACTACTACAAGGCATCGTTGGTAGACGCGCTGGCGGCAACTATAACACCGGTTATATCGGTTATGCAACCCGTAAGTGCCATAAAGATAAGCGACACTATACTTTGTTCCAAATAGCATTCGAATTTTAAGACTATTTAGAATCATAGAAAAATAGAGAAAACAGAAATAGAAATGAAGAAATTCCCAGAAGAACAAGTACTTTAATTTGGCAATTCTTCGGGCTATGCCGACATAGCCCGAAGAATTGCTAAATTAAAGTGGCAATGGGCACAGTGCTTGCAGAACAAATTGTCATCGCCACACGCGCCGTCTAGCTCGCACGCGTGCGCTCTCTGTATACCTACTACATACTGGTATCGATTCTGTGGCCATATTGCACTTAACTTTTATTCATAATTCGGCGGCAAATTTTGATGTAACTTATAAATGACTTTGATGTAATTATGAATGGGTCCATTCATAAGGTTAAGTAAAAATTTGTCGTGGAATAAGGATTTTCCTTTGTCCATTACGAGAGGTATTTTATAACTATGACAAGCTACAATCATAATAATATCATATCCCCCTCGACAGGGTGCCCCCATAACGGCGGACTCTCTATCGGCCGACACTCGTCTAGTCCTAGAGGAGGTCACCCGCGTCCTCAACTTGGAGAAAGTGTTGCCGTGTTACAAGAACACCATCACAGTCAGCTGTTTAAGGGCTATCCGACGCTTGCAGCAGTGCGGTCACCTGCCCAGTATACCGACTGTTTTTAGAGCTTACGCTCAGTATGGACAGTATATTGGTAAGTGAAATGTTTCATAATATTTCAAGTCTGTATAATCAACCCATGTAAAGTAATACCTTGTTTATAAACAAGACTTATCGATGTGCAATGATATTGACCAATCAGGATGTGTGACGTTCGCGCGCCTAAAATCCCTTGCCGCTATTTGCTGATAGTTTTCGTGCGCTTGTCGCCGGCGAATCGTCCGTCAGGCTGCTATTCGATTTAGAGCGAGATAGAAAAAGATTTAGTAGCACCCGATTTTGCATCTTTTGAGTACCGTCTTACCGCGGGTGATTAGATTTTTTATTAATAAATGACTTCGGGTTTTTATGATATGAGATAGGCTTGGTAACACACTAATAGGAAAACGATACACATTTTCTGTAATAGGAAAGCGATAAATGTTTCTGTGAATACATATTAATGCAAATGACTGTGCTTGCAATCTGTGGCAAACGCGAAATACAAAACCAACTTTTAGAGGAAAGTAATATAAGATGTCAACATAACACTAATCTTTATAAAATTGGATCATGCGCTGAGCGTGCTCTTCCCCGCGCTGAGTTCGATTAGAACTATATTTAGTTAGAATTTTCTATCACGGCTACCTAACTCCGGAAATTCTCTAATCATATTTTATTTTCTCCTAGACGTGCGACTCGCAGCATTCGAATGCCTGGTAGACTTCGTCCGAGTGGACGGCAGACCTGAAGACTTGTCTTCATTACTGGCCGCCATGGAGAGCGACCAGGACCCCGGAGTGCGGCACGAGCTGGCCAGACTGCTCGTCAACATGCCTCCCTTCGAGCGCGCTCAGAGACACCGGCTGGACACGGAGGCTGTTGTACACAGGTATAATTACTGCAACATGAATTGTGCTCTACAGTGTGTTAGGGTAAACAGTAGTATTACTTTAAGGGGTGATTGTACCTATGATACTGAACAACTTTCCCTAAGAAACCTACAGGAAATTCGCAAAAAACTTTCGACTTTTCATACAATCGTTCGATCAGCTGATTGCATTTAGTAAGGGTATTATAAGGGGTCCTAACTATATCTATGCCAAATGGCTTGTCTTTAACATTAACGCAGTTTTCTTCTGAATTATTGGACGTATCGCTAGGACTAGTTGCGATGCGACGATATCATTAGCGTGAACATTATTTATTAAATACACATCGCCATGTTATATAATTTGTCTTAAATACGATAAAGAATATGTAAGCTAATAAACAAACTTCGCTTATCAGACTCCACGTCAGAAAAAAATCAACTCACAGATAAAACAACCAAATGTAATTTAATGTTTATTTTAGGATTTGGAATAACATGAACAGCCTGTTATCGAATGATGCAAAATTAAGATGCGACCTTGTGGATCTCTACTACACATTGTATGGACTGAAGCGGCCTATATGCGTTCCTCTGCCAGAAATCCAGGCTATGATGAAGCAAATGCACAACAAGGAGCGAGAAAGACTGGAGAGGGAAAGAGAACGGGAGAAGGAAAAGGAGAGACAGAAGGAGATAGAGATAAAGCCTGTTATAAAGCAGGAGATTGAAGATGTATGTGATACTTTAGACATAGTGTGTTAAGGTGGAATTTAACTGGTTATACATTCTGCAATTTTTATAAAGATTAGAGACAAGGCTTCCTTTCTAAACATATACAAATAAATCAATATAAAATACGTTAATCACATACTGAAGTGTCAGCATATTCAGAAGAAAATGCTGACAATTTTTTAAGGGGATGTTCAGACCGTAAAACTGAACAACTTTCACTATGGGACAAACATCGAAATCGCGAAAAAAAATGATGTTCCATACAAAACTGCAAACCTGCTCGAGCCAAATGTATGGGACAGCAGATTTTTTTTTCGCGATTTTGTTGTTGGTAGAGAAAGTTGTTCAGTTTGACGATGTCATCATTCCCTTAAAAAAGTGTCAGCATATTAAGAAGGACCCTGTATGTATGTAACCTGTCAGCCCCTTTTAATAAACATGATATCTGTAATTTACAATGACAATTCAGGATACATTATTGTTGGTTACTAACTGTTTTCATTTAAAATATCATCTTATCTTAACTATTATAAAACTGTAACAGAAGTGTGTCTGTACCTTGAAGATATTTACGAAAAAAAGATGAAGATATGGTTTTTAGGTGTCCCTGACTCCAAATCAACCTTTTTTAGAATATTTGTATGTCTGTTTTGTGTTTGTTTGTGCGAGCATCACGCGAAAACTACAGAACCAATTTTGATGAAACAATTTTTGTTTGATAGCTTATGATCTGACTTAAAAAATCTGGTATATAATTTGTGCGGACGTAGTCGCGGGTTAACTCTAGTTGATTATAAACATGTTAAACTTGTCATGTTTATCAAATAGGGCTGTAATTAATTGCCTCCGTAAGCTTAATAAATTAAAAGAAAAAATTTTGCCTATCAGATAAAATTCGAGACAGAAATAGGGCCGCTCGAAGACCCAAGCTTACAAATATCAACTGCAACGGTGCCTGAAATAAAAGACGACCTTCTGCCAGTACCTGTCTCCAGCATAAAGGAAGAGGACCCTAAGATCGATGTTACCTCTCTTACTGACATGCCCGTCAGGGTTTATAGTGTAAGTATCTAGTAACAAAATACCCTGTTTAGACCATCAAACTGAACAACTTTCTCCATGGAGCTAACATAAAGAATGAACTGTTCCAAATTACAAACCTACTCGACCCGAATATATTGGGGCAGTTGATTTATATGTTGGTCCTTTAGTCCCATAGAAAAAGTTGATCAGTTTGATGGTCTGATTAAGCTATTAAAATAGCTTTAGTTAATTTTGTTAAAATGCCCTATTAAAATTCGGTGGTCTCTGTAATGTTACTACGCGAAGGGTAACGAAACATTCTAAAACCTTAAAGGCAAACTAGGCTACAAATGCACTTAAAATCTTTGACTATTTATTATAAGGACTAGCCTCGCCTTAGCATTTCCCCTCTGCCAACGAGCAAGATCAAAAGATCTTACGCATTTACATACAATTTTATACTAAACGCGACAACCTATAATTGCGGAACAATAATTTCGAACTTATGACGTTTGGGGTTCACACGACACTGTTTTTCATAATTTTTAACATTCAAAATTAGAATCTAAACTAATGGAATGAAATTCAAAGTTGCGTAACTCGTGCTACCTCGTCCCCTGCAAGAAGTGGCAGAAATGTAACTAGTCCACATATAAATAGTCAAAGCTTAAAATATAGTTTATAGATGAAACAAGGTTGAGGATGGGATTATTATTGTCAGTTATCGTATGTATCCTTAACTATATTTATTTTCTGTGTCTTATTAGTTTCTTTTTTGATAGGACTGATATTACACGATAATGACGATAATGTTCTTTGAGACACCATTATTATATTTACTTACTGTTTGAAGTTGTATTCTTGTATTATTTATCTTATTGTCAAAAAAAAGTTTCGTAGTGAATTGCGAGTTATTTAGAAGTCAAATGACTATGGGATTGGATGCTTATAAACCCTTCATAATTATCGCATCGCAGCCTTTATACGTCCCAATGTAGCGCAAAGGCTCCTCAGGGAGGGTGTATGGGCATTAGTCGACCA
This sequence comes from Agonopterix alstromeriana, assembly GCA_963924505.1. Taxonomy (NCBI): domain Eukaryota; kingdom Metazoa; phylum Arthropoda; class Insecta; order Lepidoptera; family Depressariidae; genus Agonopterix; species Agonopterix alstromeriana. Next base: position 13,965,380 of record OZ004669.1, read on the forward strand.
CGCGTGTTCAATGTGGATTGATAGACTTCACATACGCACTGGAATTTCTTCTTCAGCGTATGCAGGTTTTCCATGAAGTTTTCCTTCACCGTTTGAGAGCAGTCGGTATTACGTACATAATTTAGAAAAACTCATTGGTACATGGCATGTCATCCGTGTGGATTCGAACCTGGACCTCAAGATTGAGTTTCCATAGCTCTCCGAAATCCGTGTTTGTTTAAATGTAGTTTTTATTTTATGGCGTGCAATAACAAATTTTTGCAACATATCTACTGTAATTTCTATAAGTGGAAACTGTTTTGGCTAATTCGTTGATTATGTTTTGTAATCCAAGTGTAAATATTAATGCTGTATTTTTCTCTAATCCAATAAAATAATATAAAGGCGCCACTGGCCGCGGCGCTCCCCCCCGTGGATCAATATTTACATTCGAATCATTTCCCAGGATGACTCAAAACGCGAGTTCAATTCGGACAACGCGGTGGCTCTCCCCGGCATCCCGGGGTCTTCCGGACCGATCGGCTTCGAGCCAGGCATGTTCCGACATGAAACCGACGACATGGGAGCTCCTAAGGTGAGTGTTCTTTACACAGGAGATTAAAAAGTGTAGTTTTGTTTGGTATATAATACCGTATAAAATCAAGCCTGATTTTGGGATCAACATAATCATATAACCAGGTTTCGGAATAAACCGACCTTGGGCTTCTATTTGCGAACATTAAATATTATATTTAATATATAGCCTAAATAATAATATTGATAGCCTTAATATTAGAATCGCTGAGTTTATCACCACTACATAATCACTTAGTAAACATGAGTACATTGTAAATATACAGGATGTACATTTAAATGCGTTACGTACTTTATGGGGTGCTTCAGACCATCAAATTGAACAACTTTTACTATGGGACCAACTTTGAAAACGCGAAAAAAATCTGCTGTTTCATACATTTTGGTCAAGTAGCTATTGACCTTTTTTATGTAACAGCTGTTTTTTTTTTTCACGATTTCGACGTTCCATAGTGAAAGTTGTCCAGTTTGATCGGCTGAAGCACTCCGTTTAACATGTAACGCATTTAATGTCACACCATGTATAATGTATAATTAATCCAACGTAATATTGTTTCCATATCTCCAAAGTAACATTTCTTTACAGGCCAAGAAAAAGAAGAAAGACAAGAAGAAGCACAAGCACAAACATAAACACAAGCACAGTAGTAAAGACAAATCTTTCAAAGACAAAGACCACAAAGACAGATCTCTGCCGCCCAGGCCTCCTTCCAGTACGGAACATCTTAAAATTAAAGAAGAAACCAGGGAGACTTTTAGTTCTTTCAGCTCCAGCCAAAGTCCATCGGAGGATATCTCTTCTATGCCTAGTAACATGAGTTTTTAATGGCTATAGATATATTAGAAATACAATCAGCAACGACATTATGTGTCAATCAGCACAAATGTATAACGTTCCAACGATGCGATACTTTGTTCTTTCAGCTTTAGCCAAATTCCTTCGAAGGAAACCTCTTCTATGCCTAGTAACATGAGTTTCTAATTTCTGTATGAATATTAAAAACACAATCAGCAACGACATTATTCGATAATCAGCTCAAATGTATAACGTTTGCACGCTGAGAAACTGTGTTCCTATAGCTCCAGCCAAAGTACTTCAGAGAATATCTCTTCTATGTATAGTAATACGAGTTTCTAATGGCTATAGAAATATTAGGAATACAATCAGTAACAACATTATTAGACAATCAGCTCAAATGTATAACATTCGCACGCTGATAGACTTAAATCTTTCAGCCTTCGGAGGATATATCTTCTACTAGTAACAAGTTTGTAAAAGTTATAGGAATATAGTTAGCATCGATATTATGTGACAATCAGCTCAAATGTATAACGTTTGTACGCTGCAAATGGCAGAATATTAGTGAAATATAATATCAGAATAAATTACTATAGTCAACATCATAAGAAAATCTCATAGTGAACCTAGCTTGAATTGTACTTAACGAGGTTTCAAAAAAATTCGGATCAACCTGAATGAGAACGGCGCCGGCGTTGACTTTCTTTATAATGTACTTTCATTTATTTTGAATTAATTTTGTAAATTTCAAAATGTTATTGTAAATTCAGATGTTGATTGCATTATCGTACTAGATGCGCCAGTATAGGAAAAAACTTGATTCTGTCCCACTAACTTGCTAAAATATTTTAAAAGTCGTAAATTGTTTGTTAACAATATTAATGGTTCTTCTACGCGTCTGTAATGTATTACGATCTTATGACGTTTACAAAAAACGGACCCCAAGAGTTAAATTAAAAACTAACTAAACAAAAAAATTGTTAAATAACATGAAAAGTATACCAAATTCGTCAAAATTAAAAAAACAAATAATACAAAAATTGGTAAAATTTTATCGTGGTTTGCGGTTGCTTTTTGTTTATACAGGGTGAAATTAATATCATTAGCATCCTTTTAAACTAAGAGTCTACCTATCAAGTGCAAGCCGCAGTGATCAAGTCTGCAGTAGAGCGGGAAAAACTGCTTTGTTTAATAAGAGCATCTTAGCTATGGCGCCCAAAATTTATAACAAAATTCCAAAACCAATAAGAGAATGCCAAGACATCATAATTTTTAGACGTCTATTGTTTAATCATCTGACTGAAAAATCTTATTATTCAATTAGGGAATTTCTTGAGACATAATTTATTCACATTAATTCATGATTCTCCAAGTCATTATTATTATCCTATATTATGTTTAAATTTTATTTCATCATTTTTATGATATTGTTACAAATTATGACATTTATTGAATTATTATGATTATTACTTTGGTTTTAGGTACAATTTTGATTTTATATACATAGTTAAGCTATTGAGTACAATTAGTTTATGAGGTTATGAGTTGATTAGGTTAAGGTATAACAATACCTATATTATTTTGTATGCCTTTCGGTAGGCCACAGAGATACATTTTACTCCTGTAACATCTTATTTTTACCTGTGTGTCACAATAAATAATTTTGTATTTGTATTTGTATTTGTATCAAACTGAACAACTTTTACGAAGGGAGCAACCCGATTGGAGGAAAAAAATCTGCTGTTGCGTATATTTGAATCGAGGGGGCATTCCAGTTTAGCATGGTACGACAGACTTTTTTTTGTTCCGATCGGATTGCTCCCATAGTAAAAGTTGTTTAGTTTGATGTATAGACTCTTAGTTTAAAATGATGATAATGATATAAATTTCACCCAGTATTTGATGATATTCTTACGGGAATACAATATATTTTTCGATGACGTTGGGTCAGCCTCAGTATCATTAAATACAAAAATAGACGAAGTTTTATTGCTGAATACGTTGAACGAAACATTTAGGTAGGTAGTAAGATAAGTGTAAGTGATTATGTAAGAAACAGATTTATGAATAAATGCATTTTATTATGACCTGTTTGTATGTTCTTTCATTACATTTTGTGCGTGTACTGAGTGAAACCTTTCGCGACCGCGTAACGCTATGTGTAATTTTAAACCGCGGCTTTGTATCAAATAACTCCTAGTTCGTGTTACTATAGACAGGTCTTAATCAATATTAAGGTTCATTTCCACTATGACAATCGTTAATCCGTCATTTCCGTGTTCACTCCCTTCTTGTTTTGTACCTTGTCCGTTTCTCTTTTGTGTCTCCACTCACGACGCTGCGAGAAGAATGAAACGTGAGCACTCTCGTTGTTCTCCCTCTCGCTCTCACTCTATAACTCTCTCTTTATCTCTCTCTCTCTCTCTCTCTCTCACACACACACACTCCCACTCTCTCTCTGTTATCGGCGAGAGTGAAGTGTCTGCTTTAGAGCAATCCATATTAATTATTTCAACGTATACATACAAACATTGACTTACCAACTTACTGGACGTAGGGTCCGGGCTCAAAAGTGTCCGATCTAATTATAATTATATTATTAACACGTTTTTTTGAGTACCTAGTTTAGTCTGGGACACTTTTTTCGAGAACTTTGTATAAGACCCAAAAATTAGTAAGTCAATGCCTACAAACCATTTTTCTCGATACGCCAAATATGCCAATGTCAAATTTATTATTGCGAAAGAGTTGCGTAACAGAAACAAATTAAAGACAATGAATATAGGTTACATTGAAATTTGATAATGTGCTCTTATTAAACAGCTTATACAGAGTGTTTTGGACGGAAAAGAATCACCTAATTTTCGGTGAAAAGAAAGAATAAGTAAAGGACGGTGTCGGTTGCAGCTGTATTGGCTGTATACGGGCATGTATGAATATCTAGTAAGAAATGAATTGAATGCCTGCATATGCAAAGCTGCAGCCGACTGTGCACACGGTGACACATCAAGCTACGCAAAACAAACATAAGCTGGCCGCGCGACGTTATACATTACTCTACCTGCGCGCGGCCAGCTTATTTTAGTTTTGCCAAGCTTGATGTGTCGCCGTGTGTACCTACATCATAATTTTAAAGTCTGGACTGGAATATATCAGTACCTATAGCTCTTGCGGTACTAAAATAGTTTATCATCTTATGTGAGGAATTGAGGATAGCTTATTTTAATCTTGTGACGGCTACATACAGAAGTCACTTAAAACAAATAATGTTTGAATTGATTAAAATAAAAAACAAGCTTAATGTTGTAGTGTAGGTCACATTTATTTTTATAAAAAACTAAATAAACCTGATAGTAAAACTTGATTAGTCAATGATTATACGCCAAACGCAGAATTGGCATAATAAATAATTCTAAAGCGTTAAATAAAAAAACTTATAAAACACGAACACCCTTTACTAAGTTCCCGTAGTATTGTATCATTCACGATCGTTTGACGGTAGTCACATCTGAGCCGACTTGCTATGCGCAACGGACTAATAATTTATTGCTCTTTTACGTTTCTTTATTGGTTTTTAAATAGTTATTAAGTGAAAATAATTGACGTGATACCAAAATGGCACTCCAGAATGGACATTCAAAGAAAAAATTGGATATTACCGTCGTTGGAGGTGGTTTGGTAAGTTCTTTTATTAAAATTATTGTTAGATTTTTATGAATGATTAGTTTTGGAAGGTAGTGGGGGAAATAGGTCTGGTGGGTTCAGATGAAAGATATTGTTATTGTATAAATTGCAACAAACGATGTTGACTATCGTTTACGTTCATACTGTAGATGTCGGATCAATTGGAATTATCCTGAGCATCGTGGAAAACTAGATTCACCCGTTCTTTTATTTTTAGGTAAACGGGATGAAATAGGTAAATTATTCATTTCACTGGTAATTTTTGACCGATTTTGAATAAAGGACGGTTTTCTGTTTCCTCATAAAACGAATCAATTTTTGTCAAATTTGAATGTAATACATTTTTGAACAGGTTGGGTCTCTAGAAGCTTTATACTTAGCGAAAAGAGGACATCGCGTACGACTATATGAATATCGTGAAGGTAAGCCTGTATTCAAAAAATTTTCTTCTCTACTATACAGTATGATCAACTCATGCTGTAGTGGAAATATTAGCCGATCAGCATTGGTCGTATCGAGGCTGACTGCCCAGGGTGAGTCATATGAACTCTGGTTTCGTGGAAGAGGTTTTTGTTTGCCGTGAAAGTAATTTTATTTGAAGTTATACGCTGAGTATGTGCACTTATACAAGTTATTACAAAACGACCTAGTAATATTTAAATGGGTGGTTTAGACCATCACACAAAAATCTGATGTTTCATACAAAACTAGTGTAAAGTACCTTTAAAGTATGGGACAGCAGATTTTTTCGATTTTTTTGTTAGCAAATAGGTTGTGAAAGTTGTTCAGTTCAGTCTAAACCACTTCTTTACATTATTACTACTAGGGTATTTACTAGGGTGATTTGTTACAATTTGTAGGCTTACAATGAGCTTGCAAGGTAAACTATAGTAGTTTTACTCCTACTTTCGTATTGAATTTCGTAAAGCGCTTCTAGTGATTGCTTAGAGATCTGATTTTCACCTTAGATTGTCTAAGGATTTTGACCTACAAAATGCGTACCGACCGCAACTACATCAAATCACAATTCTTGCGAGTATAATTCAAGAAATTTGTAATTCAGTAAGTAATTAAATACATTAGTAATTATGCTGGTTATATCGTATTTGAATCGTCATTTATTTTGTTTCATTGATAAAATCTCCCGGCCTCATAATAAGTTGACTGTTTACTTTAGATTTAATTTGAACTATAAGACGATATTTGTCTTTCATTGTTATCGTGTTTTGTTTAATACGGCCCTGTAGCTCAGTCTGCAGTGAACCTGCCTGCTGTGCTGAGGGTCGCGGGTTCGAATCCCGTAGGGGACAAATATTTTTATGATGAATATGAATATTTGTACCCGAGTCATGGATATTTATATCTATACATATATGCATTATATATCGTTGTCTAGTCATCATAATACAAGTCCAGGCTAGATTCTGGTACTTTAAATGTGACTAGATAATTTGTGTGACAATGTCCAAGATATTTATATTTTATATTTATATTTATATGGTTATAATTTATTTCTATCAGATATAAGAAGCACACCACTTGCAAGAGGCAGGTCTATAAACTTGGCCCTCTCAGTGAGAGGTCGGCGAGCGTTGAAGGATGTTGGTCTTGAAGAACAAATGATCCAACAACATGGGATCCCCATGACAGGTCGCCGGATTCATAGGCTAGATGGCTCCACATATGCTATACCGTACGATGCTAGAACGAATCAGGTAGGTTACAACTCCAGATAAACTCATTTTAATTTAATTTATCTTTATTGGTCATCAAGCACTAAATTACTTAATTTCTATAACAAACAAATTTCACGCTAATAACATAACTGACATTGTTATAGATCTAATGTTCTGAAATAAATATTTGATTGATTGATAACTCGACGGCGATCGACGTTTTATTGAATTGTACAAAACGCAGTATAGAACGATTTTGCACTACATCCGAAAAATGTTTTATTTCGTATTTTGACGGTAACATGCGAGACAGAATCACGGATGTGATTGTCGAAATCTATATATTTTTTTATGATCCGTGATTTCATGGTTTTGGCTTATGAATAGTTAAAAACAGTACACTATAGAATCGACCTCTCGCGACAGACGCTTTAAAAGTCACGTCAATGTCGTGTTGGTTTAACCAACTAGTCAGACAGGGCTTGCGTCTCTGGCAAAAGTTAATCTGACTAACACTTGGTGGTGTGTGAGGGGTACACAAGGGGTCCATCAGTCCTTTATCGAGTACATGGGGGGTTCATTAGAGGTCCATTGGTTGTGAATTCGCGGTACGTGGGGTGTGTGAGGGGTATATGCGGAGATTTGAGTGGGGAATGTTTTAGTTAGGGAGGTGTTTGGGTGGGATAGATATAAATACCGTACCAATAAAATAAATGACAGCCATAATAAACATTGTATGTAACAACCCTAACGAAATCCGTGGGCGACAGTGGGACGTTGCGGGTTGAGGGAGAAGGGGTGTACAAAACGTCGCGTTTTGCACACCCCTTCCCCCATTGCGGCACGCACAAGGAAGATTCCGTTCTATAGTGTACTAGTATTAACTATTCTTACGGTTTCGGATCGGATGCAGTGCAAAAGAGTTCTTAGTATGAGAGGCTGTTCATTATCATTTCGTATTGACCACGTGGTGACAATCATATGTCAAACGTCGGCATGACTGTGATTTGGCTTCGTTTATTCCAAGTAGTTTCGCGGCGGAACTAGTGATACTTGTTCCTACTGGCTCCGCGGAACTAGCAGGAACAAATTTTTTTCCCCCTTCGTTGTGTTTATATATAAGTAGGTAACTTATCTATTTAATTAAATAATATCTGTATCAGACTTTTAATATAGTACAATATTTGTAATTCGGTGATGCATCTTCATATTGCATCTTCCTATTGTTGGTTTTATCTATGATTAAAAATGATAATTGTTTTATTTACAGTGCATTTACTCAGTCGGGCGGAATTATCTGAATAGTTTATTACTGAAAGGTAAATTAAATACATTAATATAATTTAATTACTTATAATGTAGGTTACATTTATCTAACACATTATATAAGTATTACATCAAAGAGCAAAAATAGTGTTGTCCCAAAACGGGGGTTGTTGTGGATATGGAGTTGTTAATGAGGCGTTTTCATTAAAAAAAATTGTTCAAAGACACTGGATGGCGTTATAATCGTTCCAATTCAGCTGTCAGATCGAAAGTGTTACGTGTTTTACTCAATTCCCTAATTTTAGAGAGCAATTTTTTGATTTATCAATATTTTATGGTTTTAATATAAGAGACGTTTTGATACCTCAAATGGATTAACTTTTAGTGCAGTAAATGTTCGTTTATACAAACGAAAAATTTCGGTGCTATTGTGTATTTATTGGTAGTGAAAAATTATCCATTGGTAACACCACCAGTATCATTTGTATGATTTCAAGTCATTTGAATGATGCAAACCATAGACAAACAGCACTTTTTAATGTCAATGTGACAGGTTTTTCTGAACTTTTAATATTGCGATCTACTTTCGACTTTTCGATTTACTAGTCTTGGAAAACGCCTCATTGTTCCAAAATCTACATAAATTCCTCTAAATATATCTGTCTAGATATCTTGGAAACTAAAACCGACAACAAGGTCCCTTTTCCCAGTGGACCTTACAAATGTACAACTTATAATACCCATGCCTTTGGTAGTCCACATATGGACAACTCTTCCCAATGGTCCCGCCATTTTGACGTCACGGTGATAGGATCAGACAGTTTTGATTTGACTGTCTTGGATAAAAAATATCTGATATTTATAACATATATCAAAATATCAGATATTTACGATATAAATCCGATATAATTATATTGTTGATATACAGGGTCCTTCTTAATAGTGTGAGGGATGATCAGACCTTCAAACTGAACAACTTTCTCTATGGCACCAACATCGAAATCGCGAAAAAAAATCTGCTGTTCCATACAAAACTGTGAACCTACTCGAGCCAAATTTATGGGACAGCTAATTTCTTTTTCGCGATTTCGATGTTGGTCCCATAGAAAATTGTGTTCAGCTTGACCGTCTGATCATCCTCTTAAAAAGTGTCAGCATATTAAGAAGGACCCTGTTTATCCAGTATATATCAATTATTCACAATAATATATATAAATATATGCTCACGACTATATTCCCCGAGGGGGTAGTCAGAGATGTTCTGAAACCTCAGAGCATCCACGTTTCACCAGTAGTACCGAAACTCTAGTATTATTCACAATAATTCCTTTTACAAATTTTGTTCTACACAGTCAAGGCCTAGTTCCAGATGTTGGCCGGCCATTTATCTAATGAAGCACTATTGTTAAAGAGTTTTGAACATGAGACTTGATCCCGCCATCTTGATGCTCACAAATGTACTTAATAATAACAAACACACATTTACCTTAAATTAGAACCTATAAGAACTTAAATAATTATTTTTATTATTATATGCTTTTACAAAATAAACACACATGCAATTTTATCATATAGGTCGTAGACCGTAGGTACCTTACCTAGGCACACAACACACAATTTATGCAGGGTCCATTTTAATATGCTGACACTTTTTTAAGGGGATGATCAGACCATCAAACTGAACAACTTTCTCTATGGCACCAAAGTAGAAATCGCGAAAAAAAATCGAGCAAAAAAATGAATCTGCTGGCCCATACATTTCAGTCGAGTAGGCACTGCAGAGTTTGCACTATAATCCGATCCAGAATGATGCTTGTACAGTACGACCAGGAAAATAATTAACTTCGGCAATCTTCGTTTGCGCAGAGTCCCCGATAAAACCTGAAGTCAGTTTCGTAATCAAAGTCGTCTAAAAATCTGCTTTTGAACACAATAGAGTCGAGTAGGCATTGCAGTATAGTATGGTACAGCAGTTTTTTTTGGTTCTCCTATCGGTTTGCTCCCATAGTAAAAGTTGTTCAGTTTGATGGGTAGACTCTTAGTTTAAAAGGATGTAATGATATCAATGTCACCCTGAATATCCGCTACAAGCTTCGTCAATAGCAACACATAAGATACAATCCGCATGCAACTTTCGTCAGACAGACTATCACTATAATCCGTTTCACATAGGAAAATGCGTGAAACAAACAATTTTCGAACTTACTATCTTGACAAAAGAGTCCTGTCAAAACTCATCTTATGGGAAATGCGGTATAACTAAACTAAACGCCTTGCCCTGCAACCCCGGCTCAAAGGACAATTTATAAATAATAATTTCTATGTTACAGAATCGGAGAACTATGATAATGTGGAGAGATACTTTAATCATAAATTAATAGAAGCCAATTTGGAAAAGGGATCGTTGACATTTCTTGAGTAAGTTGACTAAATTCTTACTTTTTTAAAAAAATATGAAATTAAATTATATTTTTCTCCCCTCCGGGCGGAAAGCGTCATCTTTCGTCCCGCTGCGCTAAACGAAGTTGCCACTTTCCGCCTCCGTTGAGGAGAAAAACTGTAGACACACCTTGGGCATTAAATAAGAAAGACTCAGAACGCATGTTTGTTAACAATCACATGTGATCTGAGACCTTTCTTACCTTTTTTGCCCTCGGTGTGTAATCTACTATTGCAGCTACGCTATGATATTTAAATTTACCAAACTGCGTCCAGTTTGTTGATGGCAGTTCTCACATTTAAATATTTATCTTAGTACAAATCTAAAAGATCAGAAAACATTTTTAAAGGTAACAAGTTTGAAACATCGTCTAAAACTTTTTTTTTTACTAAGTTTACCTAAAATGTTGCCCTAGAAATTTACTGATCTTAGTTTTGCATCAGCCCTTAATTCTTGTAGGCGGGAAAATTACTAGAACTACATACTACTAACTAGAATACATAACAATTATCAACACAAACAAATCATTAGCACACTTCAATGTTACTTCATAAAAACGGGCAAGAAGAGACAAGCACGTGCGATGCTGAGTGAGTGCGAGTGAGAGAGAACTACACCATTGCCTACTGTCGTCTTCCAGGAGGGGGTGAGGTAAATATTGATGGGGAGCAGGCAGTGTCCGTACCTTATGTAGTACCATACTCTTTCTTATATTCTGGTATTAGCATACCTCCGGCACTCACGATGCCTGACTCACTGTTAAACAAAAACAAGATGGCGTAAGCACACGTGCCGTCCCGCTCGGACGCGCGCTCATACTGTGTATTTGTCTCTTGCTCGGCTCCCCTATAGTGTCCCTAGTAAGTGCGGGCTGAGGTGCGGTATCTGAAGTCAGAGAGGGGCAGGGCCTTTCTGTATGTAGAACTACAGGGTGAATGTAAGGGGTGATTTTTCCATGATACTAAACCACTTTTAAGAAACCTATAGGAAATTAGCAGAACAAATTCTGGACTTTTCATAGTAATTGCAATTTGGCAATCAGCTGATTGAACGTTTGTTTGAAAAGGTGAATAATTTTTTTTGCGATTTTCTTCTTGTTTCTTTGCGAATGTTGTTGAGTATCATAAGTACAATCATAAGCGGTGGTGGCGCGTTGCGGATGGATATTGACACTCAATCATGAGGTCCGGGTTCGAATCCGCACGGATGGCATGCCATGTACCAGTGAGCTTTTTTAACTTATGTACGCAATACCGACTTGAGGGTTCATACGGTGAAGGAAAACATCGTGAGGAAACCACTATATCGGCATATACTAAAGAAGAAATTCTGATGCGTATGTGAAGTCTACCAATCTGCATTGGGCACGCGTGGTAGACTAACGCCCAAACACCCTCCATAAGTATAAGCCTATGCCCTGCAGTGGGACGTATATGGTGATGATGAAAGTAATGCAACAACGTCTACCCTAACACCCTTTATACTCTATTATCTGTAGTATTGGTGTGGGCAGTCCAAGATGTTCATTATTGTTGACAGAACCGCAACCAAGGAGACAGTTCACGTGACGTCAGACCTGGTCATCGGGGCCGACGGGGCGTTCTCAGCGGTCCGCAAGGCCATGATGAAGCAGCCACTCTTCGACTACAGCCAGAAGTATATTGAACACGGATACATGGAACTGTGTATACCAGCTGACGAGAATGGCGGAGTAAGTTATTTTGTATTTTGAAATGGTAATTCGGTTAGTTTGTTGTTTGTAGGGTTCCGTACCCAAAGGGCCCTTACGCTTTGGGTACAGGACCCTATTGCTAAGCTTACACTGTCCGTCCTTCCGTCCATCCGTCCTGCCTTTAAAGGGCTGTAACTTTAGAACCGTAATAGCAAGACAGTTGAAATTTTCACAGAATGTGCATTATTATGGCGCAGGACCGGTCGTTGTGGCGATTCTTGGGGGAGGCCTATGTCCAACAGTGGACGTCTATCGGCTGAGATGATGGTGGCGGATTTGGATGATTAAAAAAAAAAGTAAAATATTATGGGAAACAGAGACAAGAACCCCATAGAAATAGCATAAGAAAGATTTTTTCAAGATTTTTTGTTTTTGCTCTATCTTAAAAACGATAGTATCTACATACAAGTGCCAAATTTGATGTGATTATAGTGCATACTTTAAGCAAAACTACAAATAATAAAAACCGGCGAAGTGTGTGATGAACATTTTTTGTTGTTAATATTGTACGGAAACCTCGAGTCCGACTCGCACTTGGCCGGATAAAGACCGACAAACTTTGTATCAAAGTTTGTCTGTCTTTATCCGGTTTTATCTTGCTTCAGCACATTTCAATGAATTACGCGTGTACTAAGTTATTATTTTGGATATTTTGTTACGTTTAGAAACATTTCTTTTTTTACATATTTCGATAACAAAACAAATTATTGAAATCAAATGACCCGATAGTAATATTATAAAAGGTATTGAGACACTCGCCACACCAAAGTTCTTGAATTTCCTTTTCTTTCTATGAATATGATGCTGGATTTGTGCTTGTATCATGTCAAGTAACCCTTTTAATAAACCGGATTCGAAAATTGTCCTGGTATATTTCTGGAACACTTGTACAAAGGGAAAACCTTTGTCGAAATACATGGAAATTGTCAACAAAGAAGATACATCAAATATGTCTAGTATTTCGTTTCCGTCACGGTCCAAATATTCGTATTCCCTCAAAAAGTAATTTTGTCTTAAGTCAAGTGAAAATAAATCGTATCTGGACGCGACTGTTTTAAGATTATTTTCTTGATATCTGCATTGACTACGAACATTATCCGGCCATGTTCTGTTGTACGTAAATTCGTAAAAAGTGCGCATTGCATCGCTTATGCAAGGTTTGAAAGGCAGAGCTGTTATATTTTCTGGATCGAATGGTCGTCTTACTCTAGGCGGACCTGTGACCAAACTGAAAAATGCAGTGTTGTAAAAATTATTTATGAAAAATGTGAACCAAATCCAACAAGCCAGTATGGATCTAAGTTTTTTCTCTTTTGGTAATCGTTGATTGGTGTTTGCGTAAAAGTATCCCCATAGTTTTAGAGTTATAGAGAAATTGTATTTTGATCCTCTTGATGTTAGGGTTCGTATCATTGTGAAAATTAGTATAAACATAAAGTAAAACAGTGCAATTAGTATCCACACGCATGTGCCGAATTCTTGGTAAACAAGCTTCCAGTCATTTTCTGGTACGACTGTCGTGAACAAACTAATTATTCCAAAATTGTATCCCCAGATGTAATCGTATGATAGAGCTCGATTAAGTATCAACATAAATCCTCCAGCAACTATGTCAGCTTTGTCATTTTCTAAGAGGCTTAATAAGCCTGTAGACGTACCGTTCTTTAGAATGATTCCGTACATTTCGTTACGTTTCATATACTGAAGTTTTAATTTAAAACCTTCGTGAGCTGCTATTTTCTTCAAAATGTACTGTTCATATCCCTGTAACCGTTGTCCGTTGAAGAGTAATTTATTCGTATCATATATAACGTTTGGAACGTCCTCTTTCAAGGCCACGTTGAGGGTGCAGTCGCGTAATCCATCAGGGAACTTGAAAGGGAAGCTATTCGTGACAGTATGCGGGTCTGTGCATTTACCAATGTATGCTAGTTCTCCGATACTCCGGCCACAATTACCGTTATGATATGGAAGATGTGTGTAAACGACTGCTTCTCCCTCTTGACTTTTTATTAAGATAACGTCGTATATGTGATATTTTAATAACAACACAAACACTTTTTCGATATCGTTCATGTCAGGTATGTGAACTATAAATTGTGCGGAAGGGTTCCAAAGAGTATCCTTAGATATTTGAGACATACCAGACACGAGCTCGAGAATGTCTTTTACCAATATAATGTAAAAGTTTGTCCACACTAGCCATTCTTTATCTTGAAATGATCTTGAAATAATACTATAACAGTTTTGCCGATGCACATTTTTTATCAAAAAGTTGGCGTCACCATTAAAATAAACTATACTGATTAATTTATCACAATCTAAATGAGTTTTTAAAATGTTTAAGATACAATTCACAGAATCATCTGATTCATTGCTGTTCACATCAAAAAATAAACTGAAATTTTGTGTAATTGGTTTGGAAAAAGCCACGTTTACAAATATAAATATCAGCAGAAGATTATGTTTACAGAACATTTTCTTTAAACATATACATCCACAGCGTGAAACAACTACGGAAGTACTAGTTAAGTTAATTTGTGTGGAGGAAAATATATGTAGGTTGTAGAAACTTCGTGACAGATGATATTTTGACGACGTAAACGATGTAGCGATCATAATTTTGGCTTGATTTATTTCCCTGCACAACGCTGGTGATTGTTTCAAATTGTTTATTTAAAATACGTATATTGACACAGTGATTGATAGTTTCAGATGCCAGCCAATTATCTTCACATTTGGCCGAGGGGTGAGTTCATGATGATAGCCCTGCCCAACCAAGATTGCTCGTGGACGGTCACACTCTTTATGCCTTTCACTAATTTCAAGAATATAGATGACGAAGGGAAGCTGTTGGCATTCTTTGAGAAGTACTTCCCCGATTCGATACCATTGATAGGCCGCAAGAAGCTTGTCGAGGATTTTTTCGCTGGGTCGCCGTCACCTTTGGTTTCTGTGAAGGTAAAATATTGTTAATAATGATTAAAACTTCATAACAAGATGTTGCACTAATCGTTAATGCAGTCTGAGAAGTATTTATGGTTGATATACTCAAATGAAAGGGTAGTAGATGAAAAAACCTTGTACATATATCATCCATCATCCATCCATCATCCCGCTGGACAGACGACCTAAAAAAAGTAGCGGGGAGCGATTGGATGAGGAAAGCCGAGGACAGAGTTTTGTGGCGCGCCTTCGGAGAGGCCTATGTTCAGCAGTGGACGATGATGGGCTGATGATGATGATCATCATCCATCACACACTTATTAGAAAGTCTAAAATAAACAAACCAAACAGGGTGTAACGGACAGCCCTCCGCAAACTGAAATGGTGAACAGACCATCAAACTGAACAACTTTTAATATGGACCCTAACTCAGGAAACACGATAAAAAAATCTGCTGTCCCATATATTTGAGTCGGGTAGGAACATACAGGCTCCATAGTGAAAGTTGTTCAGTTTGATGGTCTTTTCATGTTCACCGTTTCAGTTTGCGGAGGGCTGTCCGTTACACCCTGTATACTTATACAAGATGCCAACAAACAAAATAAGTGAACAAAACTGGATTTGGAACTGTCATAAAGAATCCATTTTATCGGGTTAAAAAACTACAGTTTTTACTAACTACGAAAAGAAGTCTGATTTTATAAATCAATCGCATGGGTTTTAAAGTTTGTTTGGTATCATCAAAAAGATTGATTATATATGTACATTACTTAAATCTGTATGTCATACGATTTTTTTATATCTTGTGTTCCATACTGCAGTCGCCGTCTATGACGCCTTTCGTCGCTATCTTTAAGTCTTTACGCAATAATACGAATATATATTTTGTTTCAGTGTCGTCCATACCACGTAAGCGACAAAGTACTCATAATAGGCGACGCCGCGCACGCCGTAGTACCGTTCTACGGCCAAGGAATGAACGCAGGATTCGAAGACTGCACTATTCTCGATCAACTGTTTCAGAAGCACCACGATAACTTAGCTGAGATCCTATCAGAGTTCTCTAGTACAAGATGGGAAGATACGTTCGCGATTAGCGATTTGGCTCTTTATAATTACGTAGAGGTGAGTTAATAATTAAAAGGATCTGAAGATTTTAGTGTGTAAGGTCGCTAACGCACCTGGACCCCTTTACAAATCGCTACAGGACACTTAGACGATCACAAAATATGATAAGTCACTTTGTGTTTATACAACTCTAAAACTGGTGTTTTAGAGTTATTTCATGTCAACGATTTATTTATCAGAAATTAGATCACAAAAAGTAATAATATCTTTATAACTGGCGATGTTACGATAATATAACACGTTATATTATTTGACCACGGTGTTTTTATTTGAGTGACTTTATTCATAGTGACAATGCAATGCAGTTTGCAGTGAGAGATCTGCCCCCCTAGACAAAGTGACATTCAATTGGCGTTGACGCTAGTAGAAAATGACAGAATGTATGGATTTGACATTAGGGATCGAATCATTTTGACATTTGCTTTCGTCACCATACGTCAAGTCCATACAATTTTACGTTTTCTACTGTCGTTAACGCTAATCGAAAGTACTTTGTCTAGGGGGGCAGAGATGTTGAAGATACTTGAAGGAATTAGTCACCTCTTACAACACTCGTTTGTGTTTAATGATATTTGAACCCGGCGCAAGTAAATAAGAGCATTTTTTTACAGATGCGAGATCTCGTGACACGTCCATCGTACCGACTGCGTAAAGCAGTGGACGACATGATATTCTGGCTGTTGCCCGAGTTTTGGGTTCCTCTGTATAATTCTGTTACTTTCACCACCATGCCTTACAGTCAGTGTGTGAAGAATAGAGAGTGGCAAGATAAGGTAATTTTATTGGTTTTGAATTCAGTAATCAATCTGGGTTTAAACTCTAAAGCCCGTATTAAGTCCTCTGGTGAGACACAGATCTAGTCCAGACACAATAGATTTTCTATTGTCGCTAAAATTACGACAGACGAGGGGATAATAAAGCGACCTCAAGTGGTCCCGAGAAAATCATTCGACATCAATGGAGAAAAACCTTTGATTAATTTAAAAAAAATCACCTGCCTTCTCTTTCTAACTCTATGCTGGAAACAGAAACGGCAACATCAAATGTCAAATTCTGATATTGTAAATATACATTTTTTTAATGGTCAGTTATTTTAACTCCGAAAGACGACGTAATTTCATTAAAAATATCTGTAATTCTTTCATTTTAAAATGTCTGACAGAAAATATTGTTAATGAGACAATTTTCTGGAAATGGTTTTCGATTCAGCCCTCAAAAAAAAAAAAAAAAAACTTATCATACCGAATTGAGATGGGTGTCAAACATGAATATAAAAGGTACTTTACTTCCTGGCGACAAATCATCATCATATGCTTGGCACATCAATCATCATCATCATCCCCTACAACCGTAAAAGTTGTTTGTCTTTATTATTATTAATTAATACCACAATTTTTTTTCAGGTTATGTTGTTCGTTGTCGCGGCAATGGGATTTATGGCGCTCACGGGACTTTTTTATGTAGCACGGTGAAGATGTCGCCTTATCAAAATGTTACCGAATTTCATAGTATTCATTAAGTGTAATCAGTAAATTACGTAATCAGTTCAAATGTCACGAGTATTTGTTTGTGGTGCCAGCCAAGTTATCTCCTCAGTGCAATAAAACACTGTGTTTTGTCAAAGTAAATATACGTTGGTTTTGTCATTAAACCTATCTTAACACCTTAGTTAAAGTAAATGTCTAGATTGAGCCTCACGCTTCTACGGTATGAAACAAAAGGAGCCTACTTTCTTAGGTTGGTGTGCGTGAGGCATCATACAAATTATGACTGTGCATAGGGTTTAGAAGCCAGTGCTGGCTGAAATTTTTTTCGATGCGTTCTTAGGGTCGACTCTCAGAAAAAAGGATCTCCATAGAGTCCGCATAAATTTACGATTGTAGTTAGTCTCTTTTGTCTTATGACGTACCTTTAATAGTAGAAGGAGATGGAACTATTGATATTTGTTTATGCGGCTGTCCACTTTTTTTTTAGCTAGTGTATGTGAAAAGTGACCGTAAACATAAGACCATATGTCACTTGGTGCGTTTTGTCCATACTACTTGACACCACACACTCAAACCTAAACGTCGAAAAAAGTGGACACTTTACAATTGGTATGGCTCACTCTATTAGGTATAATCTCTTTGGGTCGACTGTATCTTGTTCTTGACATATAACTTATCAAAGGTTAACACCAAGAAGTTTGAAATAACTACAGAGGTAGAATTTGCATTTGTAAATTTTTTTTGAAGCCAGTATCTATGACATCGCTGAGTTTTCCAGTCTCCATGTAAAGAGGAAATGAGATGGAAAAACTCAGTGACGTCATTAAGGTCATAGTTTTTGGCTGCCAAAAATGTTTATAATGCAATCTCCACTTATGTAGGCATTTAATCATCTTGGTTAACACAGTAAATCGTTAGTTCCAGATTTGACCACCAGAATAGTTTGTCTCGCTTTATCTAAGTATCTTATTTTGTTTGTAAATAAACGCTGTAATATAATTTATCGATTTATCGTTTATCATTTATCGTTATTTTTACGTATATTTATGTACAAATAGGCAAATAAAGAATTCTGTTCCATTCTATCGAATGCCTTTTTCTGTAGATTGTGATATTATGTCTACGCATTTACGCAGTGCGATGAAATTTGTATCATGTCTTATATTTGCCGTGCAATAGATAAAATGCCATACAAAAGGTCGATTTAAGAAATCACGGAAAAACTATTTTCTTAGACGTCCGAATACAAAAATAGTTACCCTTTTCAATCTCGCACCAAGAAATCGTTCATTATTATACAAGTACCAATGTACACACGGCGACACATCAAGCTACGCAAAACCAAAATAAGCTGGCCGCGCAATTGGTCAATTCGGTAATCTCTCGTGAACCCCTAGCCCCTCAGGTATTCAATTTCCTTCCAAAAACTTTCTGGGCACCCGGTCCATACCGCATTATACAGGGTAATATTTATGTGCGTATGATTGAGGAGCCACATTTGCTATTGAAATAAGGATTCTATGCCTATTTTGTACGAAATTAGTAGATTTTGTAGGCCCAATTCTGGAATTTGTAGCAAAAGTATAGAGAAGTTACATGAACAAAAAGGTGGCTCCTCACACTAGATGCATCTGGCCTACAAAATCTACTAATTTCCTACAAAATGGGCATAGAATCCTTTTTTCAATAGCAAATGTGGCTCCTCAATCCATACGCACATTAATTTTTGGATCACTAACATTTTCAAGGGTGGTTCGCATAATCGAACAAAACAATTTATTACGGGAGCAACATTAAAATCGGGATATAAAGAAATACTTGCTGTTTCATAGAACATGTCAATATCATATATCGATATGCGAGCGAAGTAGTTTAAGCCCGGCTTGCACCAACAAGTAAGTCTTAAACGTATTTAATAGATAGTTAGTTTTTCACAGTGCTCATACAAATGACAGTGACAGCCTCATATTTAAACATGTTTAAGTTTAAATATAAGTCGCGCTGCAATTCTGGCGGAGTACGGACGCTTGCGTATCGGCGCGTTAGGATTGCACGTGGCTCCACCATTTTGTGAACTCTTTTGTGTTTTAACCTTAAAACAGTCACTTGAGATTATAACCTACCTACATTGGCAAAACTGCCACTCTAGACTTAATAAATACTACTGATCATTTTCCTTCATATACTATCCACATAACGAGACATTGGCTGAATTGTGATAACGCATCGGATGCCACTAAACAAAAATTTAATTGAATTGAATTAAGTTTAAATATTTTTGGTGCAAGCCAGCCTAAGTGTAAGGAATAAATAGTAGCTCTAATAAAAAAATTACTGGTACCTATTATAGTATGTACCTAAAACGTTGATTACTTACTGGTACGAAGACAAGAAAGGAATTATTTAAGTCTTTTTGTTTAATTATCTGAACCACCTCTGCAAATGTTTCCACTGATCTATAAATTATTCAGGTTTAATAATTTAAATTTAAAAATGTACAGATAATTTGCTAATCTACAATGTTTATCGATTTTTATTTTATGGAGAGTACAGTTAGTATCTAGGCATAATATGTATCGCAGAGAGTATGGAATACCGCATTATGTTAATGAGACAGGTTGCGCAAAGATATCGGCTATGCGGTGCGCGGATGTTATCACGCTGCGGTGATAGACGAGAGAGTGCCCGAGGGTTGGCGAATGCCGATACGCAACCGTTTCACTTTACGTTCTTTTCGTAAAGGGGTCTTATCCAACGAGCATTAGTATTATCTTCTAGTTTATAGCTTAGGGCCTAAAGCTCAATACACATTCAGCGTACAATTTTATTTACGACCATGCTGCTTCTAATGCAGGGTGAAATTGATATCATTAGCATCCTTATAAGCTAGGAGTCTACCCATTAAAATGATCCACTTTTACTATGGGAGCAAAAAGATCAGAGCAAAAAACCTGCTGTTGTATACTAAACTGCAGTGCCTAATCGACTCAAATTTATATGCACACACCTATGCTACGTAATGGCAGATTTTTTTTCTTGCTCCAATCGCTTTGCTCCCATAGTACAAGTTGTTCAATTTGATGGGTAGACTCTTAGTTTAAAAGAATGCTAATGATATCAATTTCACCCTGTATAGGCGTACGAGAATTATTCTGATTATTTTAACATAGACGACGACCGACTAAAGACAATGTGGAGTAGCTATACCTACAAATTCTGTAAAATCGAATCGATTGAAATTTATTCACCACAGATAGGGACTTTATAACAAAATGAATTGTTTTGTTTAACAATGGTTTTTGACAACCCTAGAGTCATGCATGGATTCGCTCTTATTTTAATAAACCACCTGTTTATGTCAGGGTTGCGGCCGAGAGTGCTACATCAACCACTACGCTTTCCATCAATAATGACTGCTGGTACAGTCGGCAAAACATTTAGTTTCTACTACTGGGTGAAATTAATATCATTAGAGTCTACCCATCAAATAGAATAACTTTTACTCTGGGAGCAAACCGATCGGAGCAAAAAAAAATCCTATACATTTGAGTCGAGTAGGCACTGCAGTTTAGTATGGAACAGCAGTTTACAGTTAGTTAACAGTTTGGTTAGCAGATGGGTAGACTCTTAGTTTAAAAGGATGCTAATGATATCAATTTCACCTTGTGTACAGTACAGTAAAGCTTATTTTAAGGTTAGTGTAACTACTTAAATAATCTTTCTTATCTATTTTCGTACTTAGCATAGCTACATAGTACCGAAACTGCCTAGTGTATCATATAAATTAACATTAAATAAGATAAATACAGTACAATCTGTGTTGCACATACGACAAAATGTGATAATAGTTCTGCTGAACTTCGATGGCGGGCGTTTGACCAAGCATTGCATCATTATTGTTGACTTATTATACAGAGTGTACACTTATATGCGTTCCATATTTAAGAGGGTGCTTCGTAGGGGTGCTTCAAATCATCAAACTGAAAAATTTTCACTATGGGACCAACATTGAATATTATGTATCGACTAGTAGGTACACCGCCGTAGCATTTATCTCATGTAAGACTTCTTCCATCCACTGGTTGTGTGGAAGAAATCACTTTTAGTAATAAGGCCGCCTTTTGTACCCTTCTTTTTCGTGTATATAGGGTGTATAGGGACAATGTTACACTATGTAATTTAATATTGAATTTATGTAATTGTACTTTGTATATTTTGTTTTGTTTAAAAGAAGTGTGTTGTAGAGTTTCTGGCCGCATCTTCTCTACAACGGAACACCTTCCGACGCGGTGGTAGATTCAAAAACATGACGTCAAAAAGTTATCTATGTGATATTATTTTGAATAAACAATTTTGAATTTTGAATTTTTGAATTTTGTACGTGACAGCCTAGCAAATACTGAAACGGTGAACTCAGACCATCAAACTGAACAACTTTCACTATGGTGCCTACCTCAGGAAACGCGAAAAAAAATCATAGGTACAAAACTGTTGCACCTACCCGACTCTGGTCTGAGTTCACCGTTTCAGTATTTGCTAGGCTGCCACTGACACCCTGTAAATATTACGTTTACGGTAGGTACTTACTTGCTTTATTAAAAAGGTGTGTTTATCTTTTTTGACGTGTCAGATATCGAAAAGAAATCAAATTCCCTGGCAAAGCTGCGTATTTCTGCCGTCTAGCAATGATATAAAGCTGACAGTGACTGTACACAAAGCTTAGTGAGGCCGGACGTTGCTTGTTGAATGTACATTCGTTATGTCGCATTGCATGCCGTGCATAATCGAATGTAGGTACTCTACTTGCAGTGGAGTGCATTGTTTTAATCACATCAATACTATCTATGATAACTAGCTATTGTTAGTGACTTTGGTTACGAGAATGTTTTTAGGGATTTGTTTTTAGTATTGTCTGTGGAAGACGACAATCGTTTAAAGGTGGTTGCAGAGTTGTCAATTTCATACAAAAGTTTGACGCATAATACGCGTAGACGGTATTAATACCTAACAGTAATATTTCATATATAGAAATATAGTTTAGAAAATCAGATATAAAGCTTTGAAATTGTCTATGGATAAGTTCAAAGCTTTATATCTTCATAATTATATTATAAATTGCAAATGTTATTTGATACGCGGCATCTAGATTTTCTAAACTATTTTTCCATATATAAAATATGACTTTTAATTGTACCGTCTACGCGTATTATGCGTCATACTTTTGTATGAAATTGACAACTCTGCAACCACCTTAAGAAGATATTCATTACCTAATACGATATTAGAAAGTGAATGTAACATTCCTAAATAATAATAAAGACTAGGTAACTAAGTACTTTAATTTAGGATACTACCTAACTATAAATAATGATCCTTACAAGTGTATTCCGTTAAAATTTTGGTGTACCTACTGACTTTACTTCGTTTTTCGTTACTGTATAGGGTGGGCCATCTAAAATCTGGAGCGAGCGAAGCAAGATCGAGAATTAATATGATCTAAAACCTGGAGCGACATCTGCAATACGGTTAAGTACCTACGTAGTTTCAATTTCAACTCAATAAAAAATCAGGACAGGAGCGAGCGAAGCGAATGCGAGATTTTACTGCAGTATTGAGATTATACAGATATAACACGATCTAAAACCAGGAGCAAGCGAAGCGAGCTCGAAATTTTTCAGCATTGTTTTCAAGTTATTAACATTTAGTGAAACACGTTTTTTTTTCAAACACATTATCCTCGTGCCCTCTTAGACTGCCGCCCGGTGCACGGCATGAGCCCCGGTTTGCTCCCAGCCCTAGATCCGGGGCTGACTGATAGACTTAAAGCTGTGCAATTTTTTTTGGCTATTAATGTTGAAAATGAACGAGTAAGTTTTATAGCACATAAAACTATAGATTTTACGAGTAATCTATTTTATTACGTTGTGCATTTTTAATTAATTTGTGACTGGTGATAAAAGCGAGCGTTAGAAGGTATCTACTGACCTACCTCTAGGCTAAGTAATGAATTTATGCAGAAAACTTATTCCGTTTTATTACTTTAGGTCAATCAATATAAGCACTTGATAATGGAAACTAGCCGGTCAAGTCCGAGTCGCACTTGCGCACGGAGGGTTCTATACCACCATACACATTTATTACCAAAAAATATGTTTTCTCAGGGATACCTATTTAGCGTGAGCCCGAAACATAGTTGGCCGGCTTTTATTATTTGTTATTTTACTTTAGAGTTTGCACTTTAATCCGATCCAGAATTATGCTTGTACAGTACGACCAGGAAAATACTTAACCTCGGCAATATTCGTTTACGCAGTCCTATATAAAACCCGAAGTCGTTTAGTAATCAAAGTCGTTTAAAAATCAGCTGTTGCATACATTTGAGTCGAGTAGGCATTGCAGTAGGTATAGTATGGAACAGCCTTCGATCAAATATAAGGTAAATATATTTGATCGCAGGGAACAGTCGATTTTTTTTGCTGATACTTAATATTGCTCAGTTTGATGGGTAGACTCTTAGTTTAAAAGGATGCTAATGATATCATTTTCACCCTGTAGATAGGACAGACGGACGGACGGACAGCGTGGGCAGTTAGTAATGGGTCGCGTTGGTTTGGTTCGGGTAGGTAACCCTGAAAAAACCTGTAAATAAATAAATAAATATCTTGGACATTGTCACACAAATTATCTAGGTATTCACATTTAAAGTACCAGAATCTAGCTGTAATAAGTAGTCTAATAATTAGATGCAATAAATAAAATACTCGACCATGTTCTGTTTCTAGTTTACCTACTTATTATATGCTATGTACCTAAAGACCGGAAAAATTGAATTGTCACTGAGAAAATGGCTGGGATTCCTTGAATGTTCCTGTAGCTTTAGCATTCATTTAGTATGCGACTTGAGAGACGACGGTAATCTGATCAAGGACTGCAAAGTCTATACTATACTACAGCTGTAAGAAAGTTGAATAGTTAAGTACCTATACAGGGTGTAAGGAAAAGTATCATTAACCTTCAAACCACATACTCTACCCATCAAACAGAACAACTTTTACATACATACATACATTCACTCACGCCTGTGTCCCATTGGGGTAGGCAGAGACAATTGATCGCCATCGGCTACTATCCTGACATACCTGTTTTGCCTCTTCCACAGTCATAAGTCGTTTCATACAGGCTCGTCGGTTTCGGGTACATTTGATCTGACCCTTCTTAAGTAGGCTGTTAATTTAGTCTGCATACTTACGTCTAGGGCGACCCCTTTCGACTGTTCCATTCACTCTCGCTTTATATATTTCATACGTCAGTCTACTATCACTCATCCTTTCCACATGACCAAACCATCTCAACATTCCCTTTTCAAATACAACTTCAAGAACAACTTTTACTATAATAATAATAATAATATAATCATTTATTCAAGTGACCAGGACTCGTTGTGTTAGTAATATAATAAAACGACTACTACACCACTACTATTAGTACTATGGGAGCAAACCCTTCAGAACAATAAAAATATCAGCTGTACCATACTAAACTGCAATTATCATACTTAAGGAGTGCGATTTTTAAAGTCAAATCAGCAGTGGAAACATGCATATCTACAAAGTAATTTTAACATTTTCAACTGCTGAGTTCAACCTTAGATCAAAGTAAAATTGTTAAACGAATGAGTTTCAAAAATCGCACTCCTTGGCTTCTTAACATCATGAGAATATTTGTTTAAACATTTGAACAATAAACATAAATTACTAAGTAGGTGGTGATTGTCCATTTTAGTAACGAATAACTTAATTTAAAACATTTAGTTGTAGCATTGAGATTGGGTATAGGTACATAATTACTCAAAGAGTTGTAGAGAAATTTCTTTCAGGAAGAAAGACGTAGGTGCTTATCAAATATACCTAAAGATTGAAGAATACCTAAGCATTGCTCAGAGACTAGTTTAGGTAGCGGGGATCGAAAAGGTGTGTTTTTGTTTGTGAACCCACAAAAACACTGCCTAAGACATCATCCCTTAGTCGCCACGTACGACTACCACGGTAAAGAGTAGCATAGCATAGCATATGCTCACGACTATGTTCCCCAAGGGGGTAGTCAGAGATATTCTGAAATCTCAGAACATCAACGTTTCACTAGTAGTACCGAAACTCTGCTCAGTGTGACGGGGACTGAGCCCGTCGCCACTTATAATGGACAGTGGGTACAATACATGCCTCGAAATTGAAGCATGCAGGTTTCCTCACGATGTTTTCCTTCACCGAAAAGCCTGTGGCGTAAAGAAAAAAAGAAAAAGAAAAAGGTAAAGAATGGCCAAATAAAAACTAGCTTTCTGCTCTAGGCTTTTTCTAAAATTCTCCAATGCGAGTAACTTTGCCTATTTGTTAGCGCAGTGTCCAAGATTAAAACTAAAAGCTTTCCCGCAGCTTTAGCACTTTAGCGCGTTGAAACGCAAGTTTGTTCGGAGGCACGCGGATGGACGCGGACGCGGACGGAGGGGTTCTAATAGCTGCGATTTCTTCCTATTTCCAGTACGGACTATTTGCAAACACGAGGTACGGACAAAATAGAAGGTCTACTTCGTAAATACGGACGGTAAAGCGAAAGCACATATTCGGGGTGTATTATTATTATTGTTGGCTGGGCTATTGCAAGCAAGGGTCGTTAGGTAACACTGCGACCATTGCTGGTCTATTGTGTTCGCCCCAAGCTCACCCGTATTTAACACATACACACGGCGACACGTCAAGATTTACGAAACCAATATAAGCTGGCCGCGCGACGTTTTACATTACTCGACCTACGCGCGGCCTGCTTATTTTGGGTTTTAGTCGGGGAAATCTACGGATTTTTGTATGGAGAAGGTTGCATTACCACTTATCACGTCACGTCTTATCTTAGTTATCACTTATGGTGATAATTTGGAATATAGTAGATAAATACCTGAAAAACATAAATTCTCAATAATCCCCAATTTTTTATTGTGTATTATTGAATAATTAAGACATTTACAAAACATTAAATTTAGGTATCAACAAAAAATTTAAAACTGGTGATTTTGTACAGGATGGCTTCATTCAGTACGTTTTACTTATAACAATAATTAAATCTGAAATAAGTTAATATCGTAAATTTGAGTTGATATTTAATATTATGTAAGTCCTCAAAAATTATAACCTCGAAACTAAATTATTTACTGTTTGTTTGTACATATTAAATTTGCCTTGTATAATTATAATTAATATAAGTATAATTAACTGTCTCTTTTGCTAGTATGCTGGAAGAAATATCTTTCGAAATAAGCTTGCCCTTTGTACATTTATATCGATTTTAAGGTATTTCTCAGGTTCCTGAGCCAATTTAACCACGAAATCTTGACAAAAGTGTTATAAACTAACAGTAATATTATTTCAAACACAATTTACTAAAGTGTCTTTAATGCAATCTCAAACCTTATTTTTCCTAGACTATTTGTATAGCTTGATGTGTGTGACCGTGTGTACATCAGAACTATTTTTTTGATTATTCTCGGGTATGCATGTTTCCTCACGATGTTTTCCTTCACCGCCGAGCTAGTGATAATATAACCGTATATAAATTCCGTAGAACTTAGTGGTACAGGCCAGGAATCGAACCGCCGCCTCGTGATTGAGTCGCTCTCTTCCGTATGGACTATCATCGCTGTTCAGGTTTTAACAAAACACCCCTGCGCCATACAAACGAAGTCTGGTGATATTTTCAATACTAACCAATTAAAGTCAGTGAACTTTTTCAGAAACAATCTACAAACTAATCTCTATGCTTTTATTCAGTCAGATTTTCATTAAAATGTATAGTATAAAAGTTACAGTGCCTCGATTTCCATACAAATCTTAAATTAATCCTAGCATTGATACTTAAGTATTACTGTTTTGTTATACCCTGTTTACCAAAATATTTTTCATACGGGCACCCGTCACACTGGACAGAGTTTCGGTACTACTGGTGCAACGTGGATGTTCTGAGGTTTCAGAATATCTCTGACTAACCCCTCGGGGATATAGTCGTGAGCATATGCGTATGCTTATGCTTATTATAGATATTTAATTTTCCATCTTCCTAGCTACTGTCCCACTAGGTAGTTTTTGAATCGTCAGATTCAAAATCATAACCGAATGAATATATAAACTTCATACTTGTTAGGTCATTGTTTACGGCTGATTTTAACGTGTGACTTTAAAAATTCGCACTTTAAGTCTATTTCCTCCACTTCGCTGTATCCTGAACATCATCGGTGGAGAGCATACTTAGTTTCAAATATAGCATATATTTAAGTAGGCAGTATAATATAATTATGTCATTGCGTACATATCCCGCCCGATAGAGTCTAAGCACGCTTTCACGGCAGAATAAGATATCCCATTTGCGAGCCTGATCAGTGTTAGCATATCCACTTCATGCTTCCCTTCTGTTTGAATATTAAAGTAAGTATTAGGCGGTAGAACTCGCGTCTGACTCAGAATAATGCCCTCTCAAGTAGCGTGAAAAGAGAATGCTACGCTCACTTGCTGAACAACCTAATCTTTCCGTTTGTGGACAATTTGTTGTAACGGCTAGCTGTATGTTGTGTTTGGATAAAATGGAATAAACTAGATTATTGGCTCGAATGCAAGATCCTTTAGAATTGTACTTTCTTTAGTTTTAGGTTAATTCTAGGTTGGTAAAGTTAGTAGTAACACCTTTGCCAGGCAACATGAAAAATGCAGTAGTGTATATAACGAATTTAAAAGGAAAACTATCACCGCTAAGTAGGCTTTACAAGTTACCGAGTAATAGTCGACCAACTTGTAAAATGTACATTTTTAGACTTTATAAGCCGTTAAACCGTAGTATAAAACAAAAAGCCCCCTTCTGAGTCCATATATCGTGTCGGGCAACTACGGAACCCTACCCTGCGCGTGGCCCGACACGCACTTGGCCGGTTTTTAATAATTCCTTTTAAGTCTGGGGTGAGCCTAAATCTTTGAGTTTTTACTTATTTTTCTCACGGGTCACGGGGCCCCTCTGCGACGCTGAGCCCATAGGCAGTTGCATAAGCATAAGCATATGCTCTCGACTATATTCCCCGAGGGGGTAGTCAGAGATATTCTGAAACCTCAGAACATCCACGTTTTACCAATAGTACCGAAGCTCTGTCCAGTGTGACGGGGGGTGAGCCCGTCGCCACTTGTAATGGACAGTGGGTACAATACATGCCTCTAAATTGAAGCATGCAGGTTTCCTCACGATGTTTTCCTTCACCGAAAAGCAAGTGGTGTTACAAATCGTACATAAATTCCGAAAAACTCATTGGTACGAACCGGTCTGGACGGGGATCGAACCATCGCCTCCTGCACGGCAGGCAAGGTTACTCGCCACTGGACCACCACGGCTATCACGGTAGTTGCCTAAATAGCAAAATGTTTTTTTTGTTAGGTACTAATTAGGCTAACCAGGCACAAGTTTAGCATATTGAAGGTTCAAGATGAAATTATGTGTGAAGTGTTGATGGGTGGCTAAGGCTTTTGCCCACAGGTACAACATTTGCGTGGACTTCGATATCGATTTGTTTTGTACAAGCACCAATAGAGTTAAAAATATTCTAGCACGTAAGTTTTTTGATGGCCCATAATGATAAATAATAATTTAGTTTTTGGTACCCTAGATGTTTAATGATAGCTTTATTTTTAAGTGTCTTTTTTTCTTGCTCTTTTTCTCTCTATTATTATATGTGGGAACTTGTTGTCAGCATCTGACCATCAATTTGTCTTTGTTGAAATCTAACTTTGTTTAGCTGTAAGTTCTCCAAAAAGGAAATAAATAAATATAAGAAATCCGAAAGAGTTTCTTCTATTTGTGGGCGTATCCTCTAATTTAGGAAACCCAGAAATGGAGTGGTCCATTCTAAACAAAATCTAAATTTTGTAAATGCCTAGTTAGGTACCTACCTATTTATTTTAGCAAAATTACACCGAATTGTCATAAAAATTTATACAGGGAGGTAATTATACCAAGATTAAGTCCTTTTATTCAAAGTAAATAGCTGCAGGTACCATGTCTTAGGTTGGTTACACGTCGACAAATTGAGTAAGTTGAAGTAACAGAGCGTGTGGAAACTTTGAAATTAACCGAGCTTCTCACTACGCTGCTTCAGACAACTTTAGTTCTTGTGCATTGCTTTAGAGCGATTACGTTTTACAAAATTAGTTATATCTAGTTAACATCCTGGATTAATTGATAGACAATCTGCGAACTCGATTAGGAATGGGTACGTTATTAACTCTTTTTGATTAAATCATAATGGATAGTTACAATATTGGCCCTTTGGAATTTATTGATTCTACATGTATGCCATGTTAGCTTAATCAAATTAAAGATTGAAAAAGTCCCTTGAAAAAGTGACGTCCCTTAAAGATGATGATATAGATTGAAAATTTCGTCGTGGCCTGCGGGGCGCCGCCAGCTCTGTTGGAGTTGAGCATGCCCCGGATAGGCAGGTCGTGGGTTTGAATCCCGCTCGCCGCCCGACTTTTTCAATCTTTAATTTGAATTTTGGCCCTTATCAAAACGTTAGTATAATTTACCCTTTGGATCGGAATTTATTTAAATGTAGGTTAAAATGTAGCTACATTACGTTCACTAAGTAATTCTTATGCCTGTTTTTGGTTCAGGCTTAGAATAGACCACCCCATTTCTTTCCTTTTGTGTCGTAAGGCGACTAAGGGGTAAGGGTTTCTTATGCAGTGTGTTTGTAGGCAATATAGTTTACCATTACTTGTCATTTCATCTTGAAACCTTAAATATGCTAAAAGTGAGCCTTGTTACAAATGCAAGTAAGACAGCTGGTATTACAACTGCAAGCAAGGTAGCAGGTAGTTGTAGCAATGTTCCGGACCGCCCCGAAAGGGATCATGGTCGTGAATTTATGTATGTACGTATCTATTCTTAGTCCTAACATTAGGCAGCCAGCTATAGGACCACGCTTAAAGTTATTTAGCTTTGGGATCGGAATTACTTCCCTATGTATATTTGTTGATTTTGTATACTTATGTACCGTTATTCTGTGAATAGTTAAATATTGATTGATAGATTTTTTCATTAGGTAAGTTATTCTTATTCCTAATATTAAGTAGGTATCTAGGTAGGTATATATACCTACAATACAATGCATTTCTTTTGCTATAGGTTTCTCTATCTCAGCCACTTTGACAAAACCTCTATATTTATTAAGCTCTAACCATAATTAGCAAGGTATTTTGTTTTTGTTTCAATCATGCAATCATGTCAAAAAAACGACAAAATTTATAGCCCAAATAGCTCAAGAATAAGAGCAAAACTTAAATAAATAACCTACTTCGGGGCGTTCCCAGTCTCCGACTCACGCATTCCGCGATTTTAGCGACGAATCGAAAGTGTTCAGACAAAATTAATTGCCCCTCGATTTTGAAAACAAGAAAAGAAGAGCACAGCTATGTTGACGTTAATGAAAATTTATCGTTCACAGAGTTGGGTCGACTCCCATCGTACGAAAATGAATAGCCCTGCCTATTCAGGGAAAAAAAGCCGTGGTGGTCCAGTGGTGACTAACCTTGCCTGCCATGCAAGAGGCGGTGGTTCGATCCTCGTCCAAGCCGACTCGTAACAATGAGTTTTTCGGAATTTATGTACGATTTGTAACACCACTGGCTTTTCAGTGAAGGAAAACATCATCATTACCGTTTTTTGTTTCTTTTTTCTATGTTGTATCCTGTGTTTTGGTGCAAATAAAAGTTTATTTCATTTCATTCATTCATTCATCGTGTGGAAACCTGCATGCTTAAATTTTGAGGCATGTATTGTACCCGCTGTCCATTATAAATGGCGACGGGCTCTCCCCCCGTCACACTGGACAGAGTTTTGTTACTACTGGTGAAACGTGGATGTTCTGATGTTTCAGAATATCTCTGACTGCCCTCTCAGGGAATTATAGTCGTGAGTATATGCTATGCCTATTAATGGATGTTTGAGGTGATGGTGATGGAAAGTATTGAACGATCAAATTGCCTTCAGGATATGGTACTTACTACTATTAGCTTTTTGTGAATGCAGGCACTCTCTTGAAAAACTAGTGGTAGCAGCGAAGACGTAAAATGTGTCTAAAAGCTTTATTAATTTAGAGTTAAAAATTTGTCTTGCAACCACTTCACCTGACACTTTTTTAATGGGATGATCAGACTGAACAACTTTTTATATGGCACCAACATCGAAATCGTGAAAATAATCAGCTGTGCCAAACAAAACTACAAACCCACTCGAGCTAAATGTATGGGACAGCTGATTTTTTTTTCGTTGGTTTCGTTGGTTCCAAAGGGAAAGTTGTTCAGTATGATGATCTGATCATCCTCTTAAAAACTTTCAGCATATTAAGTTGGACCCTGTAGATACATAGTTGTAATGATTTTCTACCGTTTCAGTTGTTTTATCATTTAACTAAATGAAAAATACCAAACATTCAAAGTCCACGTATTTTGACGGGAAACTACGGAACCCTATGAAGTACGAGACAACTTTAATGCTGATGCAACACTTGTAATCAGTATCGCGTCGTAAGCTACGTGGTACGTAAGCTGCGACCCGGACCCGCCTCGCCTTAGCATTTCCCCTCTGCCAACGTGCAAGATCAAAAAATCTTACGCATTTTCATTCAATTTTATACCTTATCACTAAACGCGACAGCCTATAATTGTGGAATAATAATTTCGAACTTAAGACGTTTGGGGTTCACACGACACTTTTTTTCATTATTTTTAACATTCAAAATTAGAATCGAAACTAATGAAATAAAATTCAAAGTTGCGTATCTCGTGCTACCTCGCCCCCCGCAAAAAGTGGCAGAAAATTTTGTTAGTAGAATTACATAAAAGTCAAAGGCTGCGACGGGCTACGTATTTTTTTCTCAATGTCCACTGCGCGTAGCCCGACACGTCTTTCATACTGGAGTAATAACTTAACATAGTTACCCATAAACGATGGTGTTCTATCACTACCTAATGAGTACTAATGCTTTGTTCGTTTTATGACTTCAGTGCCCGAGGTTTTGTCAGAGGGTTGTTGAGGCAAGGCATTTTAATTGGCGGCTTGGTCAAAGGAAGGTCAGAGATGAATATTCGACGAATTTGAACTGGCTGGCTTGGGATGTGTGTTGGTTAGATACACATATTTCATTAACTCGTACTTTTATAAAATGCCTTAATTGAGTAAAAGATTTTCGAGGCAGTAACTACATTCAGGTCATTTAGCCCCACTTGCGCCAACCTGGGCTAGCAATTAACTCTGGGTTAAATAGCTAAGTCGGATTTTCTCCTATACTAAAAATCATAGATTACAAACTTAACCTGGAGTTATTTTCTAACCCATGCTGACACAAGTGGGGCGTAGACTACTATTACTTAAAGGAGTGGGTTTAGACCATCAAACTGAACAACTTTCACTATGGAGCTAATATCGAGAGAAAATAAAAGAAATTAGCTTGTATTTCATACAAAACTGCGTTACTAACTCAACTCAAATGTATAAGTATTATATTTTTTTCGACTTTGTCTCTACGTACGTACCACGTAGTGAAAGTTTTTCAGTTTGGTGGTCTAAGCCGCGTCTTTAAATATTTATTACTAGGGTGTTTTGTGACACTCTGTATAAAGGGAGATTGGAAAATTTTCTTTGATACCGTCTTCAGTCAAATCGGACGATAGTACGGACACAAACGTAAACACAAATAGAAGTCCGGAAAACCGTGAAGATGCGGATCCAATTTCTGAAACCAGTTTTATAAGTAAAACCTTAGTGCTCTCTGAAATAGTTAAGACCAGTGTTGCCAAGTCCCAGCCAGTCTGAATCGCCAAAAATCTCGGGCCAAGTACCCTAAAGTCACTTAAAATGTTTCTCGTGTAATCTCGAGACGATCGCTGTTACCATATTATTGCATTGTCATCGGGTTCTTATATGTGTACCAAGTTGCAGCTTGATTGAATATCTAGAAGTGGGTCAAAATTAACTTGCAAGATTTCACCCGAATGTAAAAAAGTATAAACAAGGAAAGTTAAAAAAAAGCTTGTAATTAAAAAAAAATAGCTCTAACACATAACATACACGTACGTAATGTGGTACTCGTACACGGTGTGTTATATTGTACAGTCTGCGATAAAAAAATCATATAGCTTTACTTACAATAAGTATAATATTCCAGATTTTTCTTAAAATAGCCTAAAATAAACCAAAATAAACCAAAATAACCCATGATGTAGCCTATATGACGATAAATCGCCTAACTTGGCAGCACTGGACGAGTGTAAAAGACGTCTCGTTCCGACATTATCTGTTCAAAGCTTCTGGAACAGAATTTGTTACATTATTAAGTACCAGAGTTTACCTGCGACTTCGTCCGCACGGGTTCCCGTCATCGTTGCGAGATAAATGATATACCAGATTTTAAGTCAGATCATAAGCTATCAAACAAATAAGTTTCATAAAAATCGGTTCAGTAGTTTTCACTTGATGCTCGCACAAACAGACAGACTAAAAATTAATAAAATTTGTAATTTGGAATTAGGGACACCTAAAAATCGTCACTTTTTTTAATATCTTCAATGTACAGACATACTTCTGTTACAGTTTTGTAATAGTTATGATATAGGTATCTAGGTAATATAGTAAGGAAAGGATTTGGATTTCTGTACTGTAAGATCCGGCATTCAAAGCGCTTGCATCTGATAGACTATTCAATACTTTTGTATTGAATATCTGTAGATAGATATTGTATACCTACCACTTTTGATAATACATTTGGTATCGAAATCGGTTCAGAAATGTATATTAGCTGCTAGTTTGTAATATTTTCCGAGGTTTCAGCATAAGCATATGCTTACGACTATATTCCCCGATGGGGTAGTCAGAGATATTCTGAAACCTCAGAATATCCACGTTTCACTAGTAGTACCGAAACTCTGTCCAGTGTGACGGGGAGTGAGCCCGTCGCCACTCCGTCGACCACTCGTCGTTTTCCGAGGTTTTAGGGACTATATTTAGGTATTTATTTGAGTTATGTCTTATCAGTGAATTTTATGTCACGCTTATCCTGGCAAGGCCGCCCCCTATATACAAGGTGTTACAAAAATACAAATAAACATTTAAGGGGGTGGTTTAGACCATCAAACTGAACAACTTTCACTATGGGACCAATATCGAAATCGCGAAAAAAAATTCTGATGTTCCATACTAAACTACAAATCTACTCGAGCTAAATGTATGGGACAGCTGAATTTTTTTTTTCGCGATTTCGATGTTGCTCCCATAGTGAAAGTTGTTCAGTTTGATGGTCTAAACTACCCCCTTAAAACATTTAAAATTTTATTTTTTACTTTTGTAACACCTTGTATACCTATACAACGTGTTAATGAATAAGCGCAAAACCTCATACACCCCAACTGATTTATAACAGAATAATTAGATTGTAACAATAATTTCATTATTTTTATAGTTAAAATTTATAGTTATTCACATTTTAAGTTTTGAGGCAAAAATGATTTGTTATCATTTCAACAATGAATGAAAGCGCTAACGTGCTCATGGATACTTTTTAAGAATCTTGTTTTGGTAGTAAGTAGGATGAGAGTGCCCGAGTGGTGGGTTGAGATCGAGTTCAGTAAATTTTAAATTTTACAAAGAAATTATTTAATATTTTGACAAAAATTACTATATGTTCAAAACATGATAATTCGATTCTGCTCTCGATTCTAAACAAACTACCTTCTAGTTTTGCGTTAATTCATTAACACGTTGTATATCTAGCCGCCCTAGGCCCGGGCCTACTGGGCCTTAGGGCAAATCCGCCACTGGGTATGTATTCTATTCATTTTCGTTTACGGAGTCCTTTTACCGTTCAGTGGCGCCCTCATCACAATATTTACGATTTCTCAATCAAGACAACCTAAATGAAAAAAGTTATATTGCGTGCTATCTATAACTAAACAACTTTTACTATAGGAGCAAATCTGTTAGCACAAAAAAAATCTGCTGTTCCATACTAAACTGCAATGCCTACTCGACTGAAACGTATGAGAGAGCTCCCATGGTAAAAGTTGTTCAGTTTGCTGGGTAGAGTATGTGGTTTAAAGTTTAATCTTACTTTTTCTTACACCCTGTAGTATTTTTGTGGGTAGAGAACAGAATCTAAGTTCAGTTGACTTACTTTGTTAATTTGCATCACATCGTTGTGAACCAGTCTACGTTGTGAACAGAACATGACAGAACAGAGCGGCTCGCTTGCATTGCTCGTGTCACTGATTCAGGGACACACACTGTCCCGCTACACATCTGGCTGCCCATCAAAACAATTTCTGTTCTTACGAAATTTCAATTAGGTCAGTACCTACTTGCCCTTTATCTCCCTATTTACCTACCTATGTGAAACGAAAAACTGCACATTTAATAAAAAAATAAGTTCTGGGTTCGTGAAATTGATATCATGAGCATTAAACTAAGAGTCTAACCATCAAACTGAACAACTTTACTATGGGAGCAACCGATCGGAGCAAAAAAAATCAGCTGTTTCATACTAAACTGCTCCCATAGTAAAAGTGGTTCAGTTTGATGGGTAGACTCTTAGTTTGAACGGATGTTAATGACATCAATTTCACCCTGTATCGTCTATGGGACCAACATCGAAATCACGAAAAAAAAATCGGATGTTTGTTTAATACAAAACTACGATTCTACTAGACCCAAATGTATGGGCCAGCAGATTTTTTTTCGCGATTTCGATGTGTCCCATAGAGAAAGTTGTTCAGTTTCATGGTCTCATCATCCTCTTAGGTCCGCCTCATACATACGGAATTTTGATCTGGAATTCCGTATGTGACAGGCCTTAAAAACCGTCAACATATTGAGTTGAATGTACCCAGATAATCTAATAATAATTCGTAATATGTCATGTCAATGTGTTTTTCGATTCTTTAGGTAGTAAACATGTTTTTATTTACGTAATTCAACAAATTCATCTTATTTGCTGCTGCACTAAGTACGATTTTCTTATGGTAACTAAGCAATGAGAACATAGCACATCATTATTTCTAAGACTGACAGTTTTTCACGATAAACTTCAAGTAAGGACCTTAAGAGGATATAATTCGGAGCGCGCTCGATACAAACGTACTATGGTGATATTTTCAATACTAACCAATTAAACTCAATGAAATTTTTCAGAATCAATCTAAAAACAAATTTCTATGCTCTTATAGAGTCAGATTTTCGTTAAAATGTATAGTTTTAAAGTTACAGTGCCTCAAAGATTTCCATACAAATCTTAAATTAATCCTAGCATTGAAACTGTATATTTTAACGAAAATTTGACTCCATACAAGCAAGATATTTGTTTCAAGATTGTTTCAGCAAAATTTCATTGACTTTCATTGGTTAGTATTAAAAATATCACCATAGTACGTTTGTATGGAGCGCGCTGCGAATTATATCCCCTTAATACTAAAACTAAAAGTAATTTCACCTGCCAACATTACCGTCATCAATCGAAGATGTTAATAAAAATCGTAGCTTCTACATAATCACATAACTTATTTTCTGATGCTAACCGACTTATTAAACAAGATTTTAATAAGGATACCCTTCCACATAATCGCCTTAGAAGA
Organism: Agonopterix alstromeriana; assembly: GCA_963924505.1. Lineage (NCBI taxonomy): Eukaryota > Metazoa > Arthropoda > Insecta > Lepidoptera > Depressariidae > Agonopterix > Agonopterix alstromeriana. The sequence continues at coordinate 14,002,811 of OZ004669.1, forward strand.
GAACCAATTAAGAGGAGTGACCGTGCAATCGATGCCACAAACCGATAAACGAGTTTACTTTTTGTTTTATTTTAAAGCGGCGTGGAATGACAACAGTAATTTTATGCTTGATCTCAAAAGATTTAATGCTATTAAAGTCTTATATTACACAATTAGCCAGGGCTGCAATCGCAGTAAATATTCGGTGATTGAACCGTGACTGGACTATGTACGAACCATAGCTTTTGACACATTTGGTATTGCACTAATCGTGGTACAGCTCATGATAGCCGTTAGAGCTGTTTTGACAGATCTCTCAGACGTTAAAGGATGTCAGTTACATAGAGTTTAGCGCGATTCGGAAGTAATTGGATTGCAATGTGATTAGAACTGAAATTGGATAAGAATAGAACTTCGATGTTTTAAATTAGCGCAATAGGACTCCAGTTCCTAAAACACTTAAGTACCGATTTGTACCTTTTAAGTTTTTCCTGAACCTAATAGGTAGTGATAGGTACGTCAAAAATGTTGGATGCTCGATGGTAGGAAAATTTCATGGAAACTAATGTACAATTTGATTTATTGCGAACCACATTTAATTTTAAAAGCGTTTTTAGTTATAAATCCTATAATTAATTAAATAAGAAACGCTGCTGCCGTGTGTTTCTATAAATTATGCTACGCTATTTCATTCATGAGGCGAGGATAACGCTTCTGCGGATAAAAGCAGTAAAGCTTCTAACTACCCCGATAGTGCTTATAATCGTGAGTTAAGTAAAATACAAGTCAAATAAAGGCTCGAATACTCTAAGTAAGTACTTTTACAAACAATAGTCATTTCTCAACAAAAATTTTTTGACAGTAAACTTGAACAACAACTTTTTTGCTTATCTCGTCGCCTTAAGAAGCAGCTAGCAGGTGCAACTTGACTCCAAAGACGAGTGAATTGAACTGTTTATTTCGATTTTTTGTGATAAAGGCGGGGGTCTATTAATAAATATCTTGTCGAGCAAGTGAGCGTCTCATTATTTTGATTTCATTTCATTACTGCAGTCACTGCAGGCTAGGTAATTTAATTGCTTTTTGCATTACTGAGACGCTGTGTTACATGGTAGGCACTAGGCAGGCGTAACCAACTTTTTAAATAATTACGAGGTTTCATCCTGTTTCTCTGCTGCTTCTTTGTTCATTACGTAGCGTAGTAGCTTGAGTAGGAGTTTTCTAATGCGGTAGCATCAATGTACTCGTATTTAATGCGTGAATATTTAATATCGACCGTATTTGGGAGTGTCTATAATCAGATGTTTTATTTAAGAGTAGAGTTAATAACTACTTACTAAGTAACTATTATTTTCTGTTGGTCAAGCGCGTTGATCTTCATCTTGATTAGGTAGATAGGTACTAGCAGGTGAGATGAAGCCTAGATTAAATAAAATTATAATACCTACTCTTATCTTACCTTTATGACAAGGTTTAATACGGGGTTGTAATTGTAACAAAACAAACACAAAATAATTTCTTTTTCCCGCGATTTCCATAATGGGTTCCATATTGAAAGTTGGTCAGTTCGATGACCTAAAGCATCCCTTTATATATGTCACCCCTTTCTGTGTATAAGTTTCCGGCATTTGATTCTCTAAACAAAAATTGAAAAGCATTATTTCTGTCTTATGTTCGATCGAAAGTAAACATACAAAATCAGTTCCCATACGCGTCACTACAAAAACAAAGCCATGTGTTTTGTAATGCTTCCCCTCATACTAAAATCAGGATCCACACATGTGGCCGTATCGTTTGACATTGAAGATAATAAACTGTATGTATCACACATATAAATGAGTCAATTGTCACTTGTTAAATGAAGAAGGGCATATAAATATTAACTAGGTACCGTGCGACTTGAAGGGACGAAGGGCAGCTGAAAACATAAGTATACAGGGTACAGGGGGTGCTTCAGAATATCAAACTGAACAACTTTCACTATAGAGCCAACTTCAAAATCGCGAAAAAAAACCGTTGTTCGATATCAAATTGCAGTGTGTCATTTTGATGTGTAGGACATTTTGCTTCAGTGTCCTTATGATACGAAAGGTACAGACTCGACTCAAATGTATGGGACATTTTTTTCTCTATTTCGACGTTGGCTCTATTGGCTATGTGCGAAGTGGTGATGGAAATTGACAAATCGATCGCAGCGCCCGGGGTGGCAGGAATGTGTACTTTTGTCGGACAAGCTGTGTAAAATATGCTTGAATCTATGCAAATCCACACACTAACTCAACACGAAATCTTCAAAACTGGAAAGACTACAAACTTAAAATTTGGCATGAAAGTTTCTATTGGCATCTAGGTGCTCATTAAAAAGGTTTTTTTTTGAAATTGTATCTCCAAAGGTGTGAAAACCGGGATAAATGTTCGTACGGAAATTGGCACTGCAAATATCGTGGATTCTAGCAAATAGGGATATAAAAATTTTTATATCGATAATATTGCAGATTTCTTTAGTTTTTACATTATTTTATTATAAAAATATCAAACTAACATGTTACCTATTTGAAATAATTCACGGCGGTACGACACCGCTAGGGGTGCTAGTGTTCGTGCACAAAGCCAAAAGTTGTTCAGTTTGATGGTCTCGGTTTGTTTGTGGAGGACTCGGCATTTAAAAACAATGTTCCCAGAAGTAAGTTTAAAATACCTACAAGAGTTTAGATTATTGAAAATTTAAATGAACTAAGCCGATTTATACGAATAGCACATTTTTAATAAAAATCGGCTGATTCTTTCTGAGTTCTTCATTAACACGGTGTATAATATAATATCATTAAACTTTTATTAATCGTCACTTTTATACATAGTTGTATTATATTCGATCTACCTAACCTACTCCAATTGTTTAGCCACTCTGAAGTTATCGACCGCGTTTTACTGCGTATGTTGTTGTACCTACAATTTTACCATACGTTGTTAGAATTTGTGTTTACTCATTAAACTTCACAACTTTTTACCACTACGTTAATTAATGTTATGGAAAAATCGTCAGCTTCCGAAGTTCCGAACTGCTGCCGTGGGTGTGGGAAGAACACAATTTTCTGTGGGAATATGTTCCAAGTAATAGAGTTCACAACACGCTGTATATTCTGACAAACAAGTGTAAAGTAAATAGTTAATACTGTTTAAATTTAGCTTTTGCTAGTGATATTAGACGGGCTGTGTAGGCGTAGTAATGTCTATTCTATAAGAATTAAATTATCACAGAGACCTAAAAAACTAATCACTTAGTAATTTTAGCGAATTTAGAGCATTAAGCTCAATGTTACACTGTTTAATTTAATATTGGATTTTTGTAATTGTACTTTATATATTTTGTTTTGTTTAAAAGAAGTGTGTTGTAGAGTTTCTTGCCGAATCTTCTCTACAACGGAACACCTTCCGACGCGGTGGTAGAGTCAAAAACATGACATCAGAAAGTTATCTATTTTGACTTTTTGACATTGACAAGTTTCGATAAAAATTTTTAATTTGATCGAAGGTAGGTACAGCGTACAGTCAACATCAAAAGTTCATGAACATTAGCAAAACTCAAAAAGAAATTAATCTTTGACAAATCGATGTTTTACATTAAAGAGCGTTAAATTAACTACGCCTTAACTAACAATAAAGTAACTAGAATAAATTATAACATCAGCTAATAATTTTGAAAGCTACTTTCATCAGCATTTACTTTTCATGTTTACTGAAAAAGCATCCAATTGGCCTTCGTAATAAAAGAGGCAATTTAACGTTATTTTGATGGATTGTTTGAAAACTACACATGAATACTCGTGACACATGAGTACACCTATAAATATTACTACCTACTTACATAGTTTAACTACTGAATTGATTGTATTAACCTACATTATATAGGGTGTAAGGAAAAGCATCATTAACCTTTAACCCACATACTCTACCCATCAAACTGAACAACTTTTACTATGAGAGCAAACGTGTCAAAAACAAAAAAAATATCAGCTGTCCCATACGTTTGAATGGAGTAGGTATTGCAGTTTAGTATGGAACAGCTGATATATTTTTTTGTTCTGACAGGTTCTGAAAAGTTGTTCATTTTGATGGGTAGAGTATGTGCTTTAAAGCTTAATAATACTTTTCCTTACACCCTGTATTTTGCTTATCAGCAATAAATAAACATACATTTTATGTAAACTGAGAGTTTTAATTAATGGAACACTGTTATTCCAACCACCAAATAATTAATTATAACAATAAAGTACATGATTTTAACATATAGGCCGATTTTCGTGTTCTCTACAAGAATTGTAACTAATTAAATATGTTTGTCCGTAACAAATGAGCCATAAGAAAGCTTGTCGTACCAGCAAGCAATAAAAATAATTTATTGTGTACTCTAAATGAACATGCCCTTCGATTTCTTTGTCTTGGCCTGCAGTTACAGCATTTATATGTAAATGTGATTCATATTACTTTATAATTAACGTCAAAAGAGATACGCTTATTCGGCGTAACAAATTGTGTCCATTTCAATAAAAACGGGTCAAGTTGGAGTCGCGTGTGGATATATTTGAGTTCCTTACCTACCTACGAGTAGGTACTTTTACTCTATCTAGGTAATAATGCTAAGATTTAAAATTTACCTATTTCCATAACTACATCTAATATAGCATATATCTAAGTATTTCTTCTTAGTAAGCTTAGATTTTTAAATACCTGCTAATTAACTTAAAACATTGAGATGGATGTCAATGTCAATGTGGATTATTCAGTAGGTACACCTTTGTCTCTCTCTTCAACCGATTCTGTTAATTCTACTGACTAAGAATAGGTTCTGGAACTGTCTTCGTGGTCTCAAGACCATTGTGTTCTTGACACGGAGGTCGCTGGTTCGATTCCCACGGGGGATACCTAGCGATATGTCACTTTGTGCGTTTTTCCCCAGTTGGTTAGGACAGCAGACCGAATCACCTGTTCGTCTGAAAGAAAGATGATTCCGAGTTTTGGATAGCACGTTAAGCCGTTGGTCCCGGCTACTTTCTCTCGTGGTAGTAGTCGCTACATAAAAACCACGTCAGAGGCCATAAGGCGGTCTGAGAAAACTCTGACACCAGGGCTTGCCCACACGATAAGAAGAAGAAGACGAATAGGTTATTCCATGGGGTGGGTTCTATTAGACATTTAGAACACATAGGTAGCATTGGACGGAAAACATTGACAGATCCCTAAAAATGTCGATGTTTTATACCTACTATGGAAACAATAATAAGATTGTTTTGTTTGTTTGTGCTGTACAAGAATTACTTGTTTTCGCCCCGCTCTACGGCTTGTTTACAGCGGTGTTTTTGCGAATTCTCTTCACATATTTTTCCGCTGGATGTAATTGACATCGAGCGAAAGCTTTTTACGCATGACTGTATTGTATTTATCTAGGCATTTTATCTACGTTACTGAAATAATTTCCATATTTCTCGCGAAATTAAATCGTGAATTCAATACGCTTATTATCATATTCAGGATATAAATGTTGGTAGATATTTTGAAAACACTGTTGGTCAAATATTGCTTCCCTTATGTTTAAGAGGTTTTAGATAGGCATTTTATCTACGTTACTGAAATAATTTTCATATTTCTCTTGAAATTAAATCGTGAATTCAATACGCTTATTATCATATTCAGGATATAAATGTTGGTAGATATTTTGAAAACACTCTTGGTCAAATATTGCTTCCCTTATGTTTAAGAGGTTTTAGATAGGTAGGTACAGTCATAGATTTAGCATATACTACGTTAGATCGGCTACGGATTATCCAAGGCGAGACCAAAAAACCTGAGATTTTGGAAAAATAGTGGGATTCATTCCGTTCACAACTGACGCTAGGGCCATACAGGCTCATAGCGTGTTCGAGAATGGTCTCGTCTATCTATCTCGCTCTAACATACATTAATGCTATGCCCTTTCTCTTTCGCATTTCCGATCTAACGTAGTACCTATTTAGGGTCCTTCTTAATATGCTGACACTTTTTTCAGGGGATAATCAGACCATCAAACTGAACAACTGTCTCTATCGCACCAACATCGAAATCGCGAAAAAAAAACAGCTGTCCTATACAAAACTGCGAACCTACTCGAGCCAAATGTATTGGGACAGCAGATTTTTTTTTTCGCGATTTAGATGTTGGTACCATAGAGAAAGTTGTTGAGTTTGATGGTCTAGACATCCTCTTAAAAAAGGTTTATAACTTCCCCCGATGTACCTGCGCAGTTGCCAAATGTTAATAACGCGCGAAATTATATTGACTATTCAGGATGTCCCACCTTCATTCCCTTGCCACGATTGGCTAATTGTTTTCGCTGCCTTTTGGCTGCTATCTGACTATGTACCCTTTGATTACTAAACGACTTCGGGTTTTGTCGGGGGACTGCGCAAACGAAGATTGAAGAGGTTAATTATTTTCCTGGTCGTACTGTACCTATACAGGGTCCTTCTTAATATGCTGACACCTTTTTAAGAGGATGATCAGACCGTTAAACTGAACACCTTTCTGTATGGGACCAACATCGAAATACCGAAAAAAAAATCTGTTGTCCCATTAATTTGGCTCGAGTAGGTTTGCAGTTTTGTATGGGACAGCAGATTTTTTTTCGCGATTTCGATGTTGGTGCCATAGAGAAAGTTGTTCTGTACGATAGTCTGAGCATCCCCTTAAAAAAGTGTCAGTATATTAAGAAGGACCCTGTATAATAAATACCTACTACTATATCATACATACTTTCATCCAATAAATTTACTTATATCAAAGTGCTAACTCGTTTTACGTTTCCAAACTATGTATTTGTACCTAAAACAAACTCGGTTATGTACTAAGCTAACAGATATCTAGGTAGGCCGTAGGTACCTTCAAAGGTTTAACCTTGTTGCTAACTGCCGCTCGATACATTCGTGCTCCTGTAATATTAACTGGACAATTGATGGCAATCTGCGGCATTATGCGCCTGGGCCGTTAGCCGGCCTGCATAGCACTCGGCTCGGTTGTTTTGATAAGTTTGTTTTGCTTGGTAGTTTATTTGCAATCTAGATTAAAATGCATCTATTTAATTTCGACGGCCCGATAGCGCAGTCTGTAGTGAACCTGCCTGCTGTGCCGAGGGTCGCGGGTTCGAATCCCGTAAGGGACAAATATTTGTATGATGAATATTTGTACCCGAGTCATGGACGTTTGTATATTTATTATATATCGTTGTCTAGTCATCATAACACAAGTCCAGGCTAGATTCTGGTACTTTAAATGTGACTAGATAATTTGTGTGACAATTTCCAAGATATTTATTTATTTATTTATTATTCTAATTATTTTGTTAACACAAAACAAATAAATGTAGGTAGGTAAATTAAAAATTAAAAATATAGATAACTTATAACTAACTTAACCTAAACTATGGTGCAGGTCTGGGCCGCGCGGGAGGGTAGCCAAGATGCTGGCTGCGTTTCCTCGCTGAACGGCTAAGCTGATCCGTTGAGCGAGGAAAGTGCCAGCCCTTGGATCCCCGGTCGAGTCTACCAGGCGCTTTGACATGTCTTTAAAAAGCGCCTGGGTGCCGGGACCCCACGGTCCAAGGGTTACGACACCGAATGCCATGAATTTGTATTGGGTGCCGATACCCTTGTATTTCTCCTCTTTTGCCTTTTCGGCAGATTCCGCCGCCGAGCCCACTCTTGGGTAGCCATAGTTTAGTAACATTTAATTCATCTTGTGTTTCAAGTGTTCAATACAGGGTCTTTCATAATACCTACCTATATCCGACTATATAAAACAGAACAAAGTTCTCTATGGGATTAGAATCGAAAACGCAAATGAAAAACGGTTTCCCCATACATTAAAACCGGCCAAGAGCTTGTCGAACCCACCAAATTTTTTCCAACCCCTCTTTCGTTGTGTGGGAGGGGTCGCAGAAATTTATTTTCTTCATTACTACTACATATGGCCTCAGGCCAAGCTCTTTAATATAGATTTAAAAAAAAAACTACTACATATCTGTTTTTGGGTTACTGTTATCTGTCTTCATGCCAAATTTCGATTCAATAGGTGTGTGGAGGAACTACTGTGGAAGGTTCCTCCGGTGTAAAGGGAAGATCTTCCGCCAGGCTAGATGTGAAGCCTGGGGACCGGCCGTGGTCCAACAGTTCTTAGTTGGACCTTGTATATATATCGAATCTTTGTGATTATTTCTCTTGCGCGATTCATGTCTTGTATACGATTGTGAACCTTATGTGTAGCGGCTAACGGGTTACCAATGTGACGTCGCAAGTTGTCTTTACGTACACATTTGGAAGTGCGACCGTAGTGCCATCTGTTAGCTTCGTTGCTATAACTTGTGGGTGTTGACATCTGTGGCAAGTCCCCACAGTACTCCCCCCTCAGACCGGAGGTCGTTGAGTTGTTCGAAGTGTGCAGTCTTGTATCCATGTAGGTGCAGGGCTCCAGTCAAGTGAGTCTGACGAGCGATGTGCTGCGTGTGTTTGCATCGGTCAGGGAGATCAGGCCTGATGTGATGCGGGCGAGTGACAGGCGTGGAGAAGGCGAGCAGAACTGCCACGTGGAGGTGAGCTCAGACACGTGGGCTGCGGGAGATCCTTCTATACAGACGCTGACTGTCGTTGAGGAAGCTGCAGGCCCAGGAAGCGGTGTGAAGACAGCTGCGATGGACCTGGTGCGGGCTTCGGGTTGATGGCGTGTGACTGCTGCTTGTTGTTTGACCTGGTCGAGGGGTGTGGAGGATTTGTTGATGCTGGTTGCTGCTCTGTATTGGTGCTGCTCTGCGGTGTTCAGGTTGCGATGTTCTTTGTCGAGGGTCACCACTGTGGAGGAACTACTGTGGAAGGTTCCTCCGGTGAAAAGGGAAGATCTTCCGCCAGGCTAGGTGTGAAGCCTGGGGACCGGCCGTGGTCCAACAGTTCTTAGTTGGACCTTGTATATATATCGAATCTCTGTGATTATTTCTCTTGCGCGATTCATGTCTTGTATACGATTGTGAACCTTATGTGTAGCGGCTAACGGGTTACCAATGTGACGTCGCAAGTTGTCTTTACGTACACATTTGGAAGTGCGACCGTAGTGCCATCTGTTAGCTTCGTTGCTATAACTTGTGGGTGTTGACATCTGTGGCAAGTCCCCACAGGTGCAAAAATGAGCGAGTTACTGAGGCGGGGCATACAGACAGACATAATGGACGAAAGTATAAGGGTTCTTGTTTGACTACGGAACCCTAAAAAAAGTGGGTCGAGTAGGCTTGCAGTTTTGTATGGAACAGCAGATTTTTTTCTCGATTTCTTTGTTAGTCCCATAGAGAAAGTTTTTCAGTTTGATGATCTGACCATCTCCTTATAAAACCTTCAGCATATCCAGATATACTCTATGTAATAAGTGAAGAAGAAGAAGAAGAAGTGAAGTGGAGTGTGTTTGTGTGTGTGTGTGTTTAGTGTTCATGAATGAGTAGTAAGTAACTGAACTTCTATGTAGGTATTGTTTAAACTAATTAAAAAAATATATCACTATGTTGATACCTACATAAATAAGTACAATAAACTTTTTCTAAAAATGCTTTTAACCTTATAGTACTCTGTGCTTTTAACAAATTTGGAAAATACTACGTACTTATCTACCTACGTACGTGTAGGTACGAAAATAAAAATGCATTTCCTAGCAGTTTGTGAACTATCCGCGTTCGAAAGCGATCACTCGTTCCTGTGATTTAATTAAAAACCCAATTTGATTATCGAGTGCGATGATATGCGTCGGAAATGGCGTAGGTAGATATACTTCTGATGCTACCTGTAAATACAGGGAGTTAGGGTTGAACCTGATCTGCCAGCACCGCATCACATTTTTCCGTTGCTCCATCCTTTTCTGACGCTCAGGAACGTCTTTTGCTAGTGCGTTCCCTTAACTTCTCTTATACAACGTGTTAATGAATAAGCGCAAAACCTCATACACCCCAACTGATTTATAATAAAATAATTAGATTGAAACAATAATTTCATTATTTTGATAGTTAAATTTTAAAGTTATTCACATTTTAAGTTTTGAGGCAAAAATGATTTGTTGTCATTTCAGCAATGAATGAAAGCGCTAATGTGCTCATGAATACATTTTAAGAATCTTGTTTTAGTAGTAAGTAAGGTGAGAGTGCCCGAGCGGAGGGTTGAGATAGAGTTCAGTAAATTTAAAATTTTACAAACAAATCATTTAATATTTTGAAAAAAATTACCTATGTTGAAACCATTATAATTTGATTCTGCTCTCGATTCTAAACAAACTACTTTCTAGTTTTGCGTTAATTCATTAACACGTTGTATAACTTTATATACGGTAATAACTTTCATTACCCGTTATTTCAAAATTTTCAAGGCTAAGGTTAAAAACAATGTAACACAGGTAAATAAAAACTAATCAACAAAAAATCTACGAATGAAAGCACCAAGATTCATTCAAGCAGATTTGTCATTTTTGCACAACAACGCATGAATTAAACTCGAAGCGCCGCGCCAACTTCCCGACCCTCGTACAAGTAATGGAGTGGCAAAATAATAAATGAGTTATGTTATTGTGTAACAACAATGTGGCGCGTGCCTTTTGTCGAGAAGGTACCTACCCGTGGGTACCCACGAATCGAGTGCTGAGAAACGATATTTCCCATAGGAAACAACCCTTCGCTGTATTTGTGTTATTTTCAAATCCAATTTTATTTGTAATCGCTCTCTGATTCGGAAATATTTTGTTACCTATAGGTAGGTACCACAGTACTTACATTATAAGAGGGGTTAGAAGTGCAAAGTAGGCGTGTCGATGATGAACGTGTCGCCACAGGTTATGCAATGATTTGCATAACACCATAAAAGTACACATACACATGCTCATTAGTAGCATGAGAGCATGCTAATTTCGAGCAAGTACTACTACCTAGTAGCATGTGTGAACAGACGTGCTAGAAATTAGCATGCTTACGTCAAAATCGATCAGCTGTTGATTTTCGAGCATGCTCCCTGGGGTGCGGGGTGGTGGCACGCACTCTTTTAGCAAGCGTAGACGTGTTTGCTTATTAGCATGCTTCTTTTGAGCATGCTTCTGTCAGTTCAGTATCGATTTCACGCCGCTTATTAAATTTAAAAATTGGCACGTTGGGAAGACGAAAAGACATTAATTATATTATTCACATAGAAACAGCTTACTACAATAGCATGCTACAATATCAAGTGTACCGAGTTGTTTGCTTTAAGCATGCTTATTCAGAAGCATGCTACAATCTAGCTCTATGCTCTTTTTTACAATGTTCATTAGCATGTTTATTAGCATGCTATTATTGAGCTTGTCTATGGGGTTAGAAGTGCAAAGTAGGTGTGGAACGTGTCGCCACAGGTTATGCAATGATTTGCATAACACCTTAAGGCGCGCGGCGTAGTGCGAGCGAGAGAGCATGAGTAATTGTAGCAGCGTGAGCAGGAAGACAAGTGGCGACAGCCGTCTCCGAAGCAAAAGCGCTACTTTGCATTTCTAAACCCTCTTATAATGTTCTGTGGTAGGTTCCTATGTTTCGAAATGGTTGCATTTTTACATATCTGTACAGGGTGTAAGGAAAAGTATCATTAACCTTTAAATCACATACTCTACCCATCAAACTGAACAACTTTTGCTATGGGAGCAAACCTGTTAGAACAAAAAAATATCAGCTGTCCCATACGTTTGAATCGAGTAGGTATTGTAGTTTAGTATGGGACTGCTGATATTTTTTTGTTCTGACAGGTTTGCTCCCATAATAGAAGTTGTTCAGTTTGATGGGTAGAATATGTGGTTTAAAGGTTAATGATACTTTTCCCTGTATAGGGATATTGAAATAGCTAAAAACTGTCCAATACATTTGGGTCGAATATGTTTGCAGTTTTGAATGGAACAATCTATTTTTTTGCGATTACAGCGATTTAGGTTTGCTCCCATAGAGAAAGATTTTTAGTTTGATGGTTGGATCTTACCTTTAAAAAACCGTCAGCATATTAAGACGCACCCTGTATCTAAACCTTTATAAAGCTGTAATAGAAGTGTAATAGAAGTCTTTACATTGAAGATATTTACAAGAAAAAGATTACAATATGGTTTTTAGGTATCCCTGACTCCAAATCAACATTTTTTAGAATTTTTGCCTGTCTGTTTGTAGCAGCATTAGGCAAAAACTACTGAACCGATTTTGTTGAAACATATTTGGTTTGATAGCTATATATATATGATCTGACTTAAAATCTGGTATATAATTTCTGCGGACAAAGTCGCGGGTAAACGCTCGTATACTATAAATTCGATAAAGCTGTCCAATTTGAAATCAATGACTAACGGTAGATACAAAAGGTACCTATACTCCATTCAAAATAGCAACGAAAATTTAAGGCTATTTTTATTACAGAAACAGAGATTTGAAACACTTACTCTCACTTGTGCTTAGAACAGCTTTAGTAACGTCCAAGATGTGTCGGATAGTACATCTTTCTGATAAATAAATTATATTTGCTTATCAGAATTGGCCAGAAAGCTAAATAGGAATCGTAAAATCTCGTCGTCCTTATTTGGAATGAAGTATAGCTATATCTGAGTATGAGTACCACATACTAGAACAGGTCACACCATCACCGAGAGATAGCTGTCACCAGCTCTCGGTCATCAAGTAAATCCATGGTTTCTACCTGAATTCGTAATGGTCGTGCCTATATTATATAGTCGGGCAACACTAATTTGTATTTTAACAGTTTAGCGTTTGTCTTTAGCCAATAAGCTTAGCAATCGAATGCGAAAACTTAAATACATCTGAATGAAGGGAAATTGTTCCCACAGCAGAGTCATAATGAAGCTGGCGCTATTGTTGTCAACGGTCGTGCTAACCGAACTGACTCTCCGATCGCTCAATTCACTGTTCAGTGTGGGAAATTTAGGAGAAAGTGTTATTATTTCTATTCAATCACGGTTGCAATAACGTTATATTCCACAGCAAAAAGTCATCTAATGATTATAGGTAAATCTGTAAGCGATTTCTTTGATGTTTCTTATGTGTCGCAGCCGGCATGAAACTCTAGCCACAGCTCTAGTATAGCATACTGTAGATAACTGACATAAACAATATCGATGCACTTAATTAAATTACGTAGGAGCTACACAATAGAAATTTGTCGTTCTATCGTATCAAGTTTGAAAGCATTTGGACGTAAAACATGCATTAAAGTTTATACCTACCTATATAGATAAAAATTTACCTACAGAAAATAGGAATCAAAATACTTGTCCATAGATTCATCATCAGCCTATACAGGGTGTAAGTGACAGCCTAGCGAATATTGAAAGGGTTGACTCAGACCATCAAACTGAACAACTTTCACTCTACCTCAGGAAACGCGATTTTTTTTTTTGAAAACTCTTTGGTACATGGCATGTCGTCCGTGCGGAATTGAACCCGGAACTTCATGATTGACTGTCCATAACTCTCCGCAACGCGCCACCGACGCTCTTCATAGATTATGTAACTATAATTGAGACTAGATAATGTCTGTCACAATATCCAAGATAAGATATTAAATTGTAGTAAAATTAGGGAATAGCTTCTAGAAGGCGCAGAGAGGTTAGCAGATTTTGGTTCGTCATTTAACTTAGGTAGGTTACCTACGCGACTCTTATTTAACTTGGGTGTAAGTACCTATTCAAATAATTTAGACACATTAGCGTTAACAATATAGTGTTCCCTGTGTTCCATTACCTAGTTTCAGCTTTATTTAAATCCTACGGTAAACTTCTTGAAACACTTCACACATCACCGCATTATCCAAAATGGAATTGAGTATAAAACTTTACGTGCTTGATTAAAAAACCCTCGTGCCTTTAGACTACAGCACTTAGCTGATGAATTTCGTCAGTGTAACGAACCAGCGATTTTATTTTAATTTACTTAAGCCTGATAGGCAAACTTTGCTTGTTATTTTTAAAGTATTACACCTGGTTTTTAATACGAAGCGATAGGTAGAATAATAAAATTTCAGAAAATTGTGCCTATTTTTCTATAGGGAAAATATAAGATTCGGAAATTGCGCGTAATAATAATTACGAATTCAATAAAATCCCCTTATAGTATTAATTGTGCTCTCATATATTCTGTGGTATTAATATCTACATATAGTCTACATATAGACCTATCTCAAATAGCAACGAAATTTTGAATTACAGAAACAGAGAGATTTGAAACACTTCCTCTCACTCACTTATTCTTGAACAGCTTTAGAGCAAGATGTCGGATACTATATTTTTCTGATAAATAAATTATATTTGCAAATCAGAATTGGCCAGATAGCTATATAGGAATCGGAAAATCGTTTCGTCCTTATTTGAAATGAAGTTAAATAAGATTTGAGGTTACTTCTAACCAAACCAAATTCATACCATCTGGGCCCAGATCGCGCTAATTTAAAACAAAGAAGTTGAATCCATATTTAATTTCAGTTCTAATCACATTACAATCCAGTTACTATTCAACTGTGCTGAATTCCATATCCTTAAAAAAGTACCTAAAAGCACACCAAAGGATACCAATAAAAGTCCCCAGCAACTTTCTAATCCAATTTAAAATTCAAAAGGTAATTTCTAAGAACTGCATTGCACATAACAACAATCTGGAGACCCCGAGGCGTCCATTATTACGGACAGGCTAGACCGAACATAGGAATGGTAGAATTAGAGCATCTGCGGCCCTGGGCCAGCCGAGCCTGCAATCTCCTGATATAACCAACGGTGCAATGTATTATCTTAGCCGCTTCAGACCGACGCGACGGACAGTTCTGAGGGATTACTCGGTGATTTTACTTTGAATGAGGTTGTCCTAATAAACAGTGAGTTACTCTTAGTAATTTTAACTTGCTAGTTGTTAAAAATATATGTAGGTATACAGGGTGTAAGGAAAAGTATCATTAACCTCTAAACCACATACTCTGCCCATCAAACTGAACAACTTTTGCTATGGGAGCAAACCTGTCAGCGCGAAAAAAAACAGCTGTTCCATACTGAACTAAAATGCCTACTTGACTATAATGTATGAGACAGCATGCTTGATATATTGGATCCTTCTTAATATGCTGATAATTTTTAAGAGGATGATCAGACCGTCAAACTGAACAACTTTCTCTAAATTAAAAACATTGAAATCGCGAGATAAAACTAAGCTGTTCCATATAAAACTGCAAACCTATTAGAGCCAAATGTATGGGACAGCTAATAATTTTTTCGCGATTTCGATGTTGGTCCCATAGAGAAAGTTGTTCAGTTTAACAGTGTCAGCATATTAAGAAGGATCCTATATACACCCCTACTTTTTAATTAGGCACTAGAAATGAAACTCTAAACAACTTTCCCTAAGGAGCATGGAGAAAAATTGTAGCCCATAGAAAATCGATCGGCTGTTCGGATCCGTACTTTTGTATGTAGGTATGTTACAAATGTAGGGGGCAGGATGTGTGATCCCAGTAGTCTAGACCAGAATTGTACCATTTGTACTAATGAGTTTTTAGAAACTAGTGTACGATTTCTGATCCATTGGCTTTTTGGTAAAGGAAAATAAATGTCTTGGGGAAATCGACTTGCTGGAAAGAGTTTGGGTGAAATATGTTCATTTGAGTAGGTATGCTTTTTGGAATATCCTGGGGAATTATAATAGTCGTGAACATATCTTGAGAAGTGGTTTATGAGGTGTTGTTTGTGAGGAAGTCTGAATAATAATATGAGAATTTAAAAATCATAAATGCTTATAGTTTTTTTGTTTGATAAACTCTTGGTTTCATGAAATGGCTTAGGTTAGGTTAGGTTATTTCAAGGTTGATTCAAGGACATCGTTTGGTAAGATTTAAGAAATGACAAGACCATGAAATGTCTGTCTACACTTCCGGGTAAGGGATCGAGTGAGTCATATTTATGTTTTTATTGAAATTATTAGATTTTAAGAGTTTTTCGTTCCATTGATTATAAATACAAATTGAAGAACGGTAGTTTATGTGAACTTTCCCTAAGAAACATAATATAGGAAATTAATAAACAAATTGGACTTTCCAAACTAAGATCGGACGTTTCTATGAAAAGTTGAACTTTTTTGCGACTTTCCCTTTTGTTTCGTTGAGAAAGTTGTTCAGTATCATGAGAACAATTACCCATTATAGTAATGCAATTGTCTACCGTTGTGCGATAGGTAATTGATTTCCCCCACTGATTTAGCTCGCATTGTTCTTTTAAATAAAATGTAAAGCGCTATTGTAACACCACTGGCTTTTCGGTGAAGGAAAACATCATGAGGAAACCTGCATGCTTCGATTTCGAGGCATGTATTGTACCCACTGTCCATTATGTGGACGACGGGCTCACCCCCCGTCACACTGGACAGAGTTTCGGTACTACTGGTGAAACGTGGATGTTCTGAGGTTTCAGAATATCTCTGACTACCCCCTCGGGGAATATAGCCGTGAGCATATGTTATGCATGCTAAAGCGCTATCAAAAAAACGTAAGCGAGAAAAATCACATCGAACCATCAACGAGCGGAACGTGCAAAATTTGTGCACATTCGTTTCATGAAACCACACAGAGATTTCATGAATAAATCGTAGGTAGTTTGGTAAGCGGCGCACGTCGACTGCCACGCTGTTTCTGCATTGTTGCATTCGAATTGCACTTATGTTCGAGTTCTGAGTGACTTTGAGACATGAAATAACAAAATTTTTGAAACAGTACGATTCGTAACAAATATTTCGCTCAACAATGTACGTAGGTACTTACCTAGTATAATGTTCATCTCGACGACGACTTTGTATTCGGTGCTCGAGTATCGCGTTGTGGTTTTTTCTGCAGCTATTCTTTATTCGGATTTACGTAAAACCTTGTTGAATCCGTCCCATGGTAAATCTAGATAGCTGCTTGGGAACAGAAACATATATTTTACTCTTTTTTCAAGCTCGTTCTGGCTTCTGATTTATGTGGGAATCAGCCCTAATAGCATTTATTGTTAGCATTTGGTTGAGCCACATGCACTTCGCTTATCTCTACGGATTCCAAACTGTGGGCCATTGGAAGCTAATGGTAAATGCTACTAGGGTGGGAATGTACACTTTTTAAATCATCATCAAAAACCAATATATCGTACCCAGTGCAGGTGCACAAGCCTTCCGCTGAAGGAGAGTGTATAAGCATAATGTCCATCACGCGTGATCACTTCGCCCTAAGCGGTTTAGTGGACTTCTTAATGTCCACAGGATCAAAAGTGCG
This sequence comes from Agonopterix alstromeriana, assembly GCA_963924505.1. NCBI lineage: Eukaryota > Metazoa > Arthropoda > Insecta > Lepidoptera > Depressariidae > Agonopterix > Agonopterix alstromeriana. Next base: position 14,020,132 of record OZ004669.1, read on the forward strand.
AAGCAGCGAGGGGCGGAATCAAGGATAGCCATAAATTCATCAAGAGACAAATTATTTTAGCGTGTAGAATTTGAAGAGAGTACTTTCCGGTGGACCGGCAACACAAAAAATGCAGAATTTAAAAAAAAAACTATTTTTTAAAGTTTGCATTGAAAGAGAATATTCTCTGAATCTCTCCGCGTTTCTCGCTACAAACTGGCCTACTTAGGTACCTATATAAATAGTTCTAATTCAGTTAGGAAAAATGCCAGGAAAACAACAGTTCGTATTTCAACGGAGCGTGACAGGAATTTTGCTGAACAATTCCTTTACGAAGCCAGATACCTCATTATTCTTGCATCGCAGGCTACTGGTACGTAATGAGGTTAAAAAGGGGATCTCTTGTTATTTCAAAACACAGGACTACAGGTCATTCCTGGCTCCGACCGATATACTTAGTGCAAATAAAATAAGGCAACCAGTGAAGTAAAGTGAAGTGAAGTGCCGTATGTGCAGGTCAGAATAGGTTAAGGACGTACCGTCCTTATGAGACTTTAAAAATAAAAATGTCCTTGAATTCTTCCAGCATTACAGTAAATCTGACAAAAGGAGAATTCGTCCAAAATGAACCCGCCATTGTGCGAACATGATCAAGATCGTATTCTGAAGTATGTTTTTACTACAGAGCAGTCAAGATGGTCACACATTGTCGCACATGTGCATGTGTATGCTTGTCATGTGCATTTGAAGTAGGTACATTGCTATCTTTTGTTCACTTTTTCAATGAAAACAATACACTGCACTGAGAAAAAAATGTTACATATACGTAGCCCGTCGCAGCTTACGTACCACGTAGCTACGCGCAATGCAGTTTCATTATGAAGTACGAGACAACTTTAATACTGATGCAACACTCGTAATGAGTATCGCGTCGTAAGCTACATGGTACGTAAGCTGCGACGGGCTACGTATACGTAGCATTTTTTCTCAGTATGCAGCTAGCAATATGTACTAGGTACTGCTTATTACTGAGGACTATTGGAGGTTGACCTGCATGCTTCAATTTCGAGGCATGTATTGTACCCACTGTCCATTATGTGGCCACGGGCTCACCCCCCGTCACACTGGACAAAGTTTCGGTACTATTGGTGAAACGTGGTTGTTCTGAGGTTTCAGAATATCTCTGACTACCCCCTCGGGGAATATAGTCGTGAGCATATGCATGTTATTGGAGGTTCTACCGGGCCAATGAATGAACTGACCTAGGGCAACAGACCTAGGCACACCAGGAATGGGTTCGGACCTCGGCATAGGACGTTTCTAGGGCTTCGTGGCGGATTGGATAGCGGGGATCGGTGAGAGCAGGCGTAGGACAACGTGTGAATAGCTTAAATACGTTCTTACTACAAGATGTATTATCACTGAAGAAAAACGTAGGTTATGTCTCGCCGAGGGTGACGTAATGAAGTCCTTAAACTATAACTAACTGCTATAAAGCTCCGTCGAAAGATCTCTGGGATTACTATTATAAAGTCTACGGTCCATCACATCGTGACACTATTACTAGAACCGTTTCTGTCATATTACGTCCGACCATTACTTTGAAACCCGAGGAACTGACGGTGGACGAGCCGTTTTGTATTTTTACCCTGTTTCGTACCAACTATTATTCAGAGAACTGTTGTAATACATATAGTACCCCTTTGTTCTCAGTTTGTGGTTTAAAGAGAGGGGTAAGGAGGGTCCGGTAAGACTGGTTTCAGTAGACTAATGACGCCTATGAAAGATTACGGCTATTTGTTAGGGGTCTGTTTGAATTAAGCTGGTACTGGCTGGTAGGTGGCGGAGTACAAAATGCAATTTTATTTATGAATGGACCGTTTCTCATTCTTGTTTTATCCGTGTTGCAATAAAATTTTACGTTAGTTGAGTTGTAGAGTTCTTTCGGAATATCACAGTAAAGAATAATGTTAAGAACATAGATGTGAGTTAATTGAACTATTTTTAGGGTTCCGTAGTTAACAAGGAACCCTAAAGGTCTGTCTGCATGGCCCGCCCTAATAACTCGCTCATTTTTGCGCCTATTGAATCGAAATTTGGTATGAAGAAAGATAACAGAAACCCTAAAACAGAAATGTAGTATAGTTATGAAGGAAATATTTTTTTTCGACCCCCAATACAACGAAAGAGGGGTTGGAAAAAATTCCTAACTTTTATATTCCACTTCTAAAATTATTAGAAATATTTATGGCCCTTATTTGCCGCACGTAAGGTTGGTACACACGGCGACACTTCAAGCTACGCAAAACCATTATAAGCTGGCCGCGATACGTTATACATTACTCTACATACGCGCGACCAGTTTATTATGGTTTTGCGTAACTTGATGTGTCGTCGTGTGTACATGCGGCATATAAGGGCACAAATATTATACGCATATTACATTACTGATATTTACTACCTTTAGCTTTTCTTATAGCTTTTAGGTACTATTATTTATACTGTAATGTGACAAAACTTATTAAAGCTAAATACCATATTTTAAAAACCTATAAACAGAAGGACTAAACTACCTACTCTACAATCTTGAATCATAAAATTGCATCATTATACTTCATAAATATGGTCAAAAGCGGTGGCCACTAACTGAGCGGCTATTTTCCTCGTTTTATAGCAGTCGCTGTTGTGGTCAACAAGTGGACCATTAACTGTAGTTCAATTGTCCGGAACCAGTTAAGTTCATACTGAATTAACTATTGTGGGTTATTAGGGAGTCAATACGTGAATACCTACTCGCGTTTGTAAGTTTGTAACCATTGACCTTACATTTTGTAACATAGGCACGCGAATTCAAAAAAATAAGTAGGTGCCTAGTAAAAATTACATTTACTAGTAGTCGGAGAAATCTACGGATTTTTGTATGGAGAAGGTTGCATTAATTGCACTTTTGGTGATAATTTGGAATATAGTAGATAAATACCTGAAAAACATAAATTATCAATAATCCCCAATTTTTTATTATGTATTATTGAATAATTAAGACATTTACAAAACATTAAATTTAGGTATGAACAAAAAATGGAAAACTGGTGATTTTGTACAGGATGGCTTTATTCAATACGTTTTACTTATAACAATAATAATCCCCGGTTAATATCGTAAATTTAAGTAGATATTTAATATTTTGTAAGTCTTCAAAAATTATAACCTCAAAACTAAATTATTTACTGTTTGTTTGTACACATTAAATTTGCCTTGTGATAATTAACTGTCTCTTTCGATAGTATGCTGGAAGAAATATCTTCCGAAATAAGCTTGCCCTTTGTACATTTATATCGATTTTAAGGTATTTCTCAGGTTCCTGAGACAATATAACCATGAAATCTCGACAAAAGTGTTATAAACTAACAGTAATATTATTTCAAACACAATTTACTAAAGTGTTTTTAATGCAATCTCAAAACTTATTTTTCCTAGACTATAGGTATTGCACAGGGCATTGTACCGAAGATTGAAATAATCCCGTCAGGGTGAAATTGATATCATTAGCATCCTTTTAAACTAAGAGTCTACCCATCAAACTGAACAATTTTTAGTATGGGAGCAAACCGATCGGAGCAAAAAAAAACTGTTCCATGCAAAACTGCAGCGCCTACTCGACTCAAATGTATGCAACAGCAGATTTTTTCTTGCTCCTATCGGTTTGTTGCCATAGTAAAAGTTGTTCAGTTTGATGGGTAGACTCTTAGTGTAATAGGATGCTAATGATATTAATTTCACCCTGTATATGTATCAAAGTAGGTATAGGTAAACACTAAACAAGTACGAAGTATAGGTACCTAAGTGAAGATTCACGTGAACAACTCATGTATGAGCTGTTTCATCACACTGTAATGTAATCAATAGGAATGAATTACAAATTGTCCCAGCGGGGTGACCACCTGCTAGAGTGTAAAATTTTTATAGCTCTTGTTTTTTACCTACTGATGGCGAATTTAAATAATATCGAGATAAACATCTCTTACATCAGCAGGGGTTATATAAATATTTAATTGTTTTGACAAACTTGCAAAAATTTGTAAAAATTCTAATTTTGAAGGTATCACGTGTTTTTTTTCTCTCGTTTTTAGGGTTCCGTAGTCAAACAAGGAACCCTTATACTTTCGGCCATTCTGTCTGTTTGTCTGTTTGCCCCATCTCAATAACTCACTCATTTTTGCACTTACACTATTAAATCAAAATTTGGTACGAAGACCGATAACTAACCCAAAAATATAAATGTTGTAAATAATATATTTTTTTTAATAAATCGAGTGAGGTGTCGTTGGATAGGTTTTGTCCCATAGAACAAAACTCCTATAGAAACAAAATCGTTATAAAGCTTCTGTCTTTCTGCGCCCAATGTGAAAAATAGGTCAGAATATCCCTGACTACTCCCTCGGGGAATATAGTCGTGAGCATATGGTCTAATTAGAGTTTCGACAAGTACCAATACCCTACCCTATTAAGGTGGTTGCAGAGTTGTCAATTTTGTACAAAAGTTCGACGCGTAATACGCGAAGCAGATACAATTAAAAGTAATATTTTATAAATGGAAAAATAATTTACAATATATAGATGCCGCGTATTAAATAACATTTGCAATTTATAATATAATTACGAAAATTTGAATTTGAAATTTTCTATGGATAAGTTCAAAGCTTCATATCTTCATATTTATATTATAAATTGCAAATGTTATATCATACGCGGCATCTAGATTTACTAAACTATTTTTCCATATATAAAATATTCGTTTTAATTGTACCGTCTTCGCGTATTACGCGTCGATCTTTTGTATGAAATTGACAACTCTGCAACCACCTTAATACGACAAATAATTTTGTCGGTATTTACAAACTAAGAAAATAGGTAGTTTGTTAACATGAAAAAGATAATGTTTCTTAATTACCTATTTCAAATTAAAAGCTTCCCTTAAGATAAAACGCCCCTAGTGTTATACTCATAATGTCTTTAAACTTATGAAGCCTAAGGGAACAATTAAGTCAGAAAGCGCATTCATTATGAAATATACGGTACTTACTACTATAGCTGTAATCGTTGTGCCTCTGGCTATTCGAATTTAAATTTCTTAAAAACGGTAACAATATATTTTAAACACTCATTTATCTATGCGTTTAACCGCAGCTGGATGACAAAATAATTATAGTTGTTGTACATTAAATAGCAGAGAAGCGATGACCACACGAAACTCTTTATTGAGCAAATAAAATTACAATGGAGTTTACGCTCTTGTCGGTGGAGTGTTCGCCAATCCTATCTCTCTTCCGTCAGGGCTGCAGTCGCGGTAAATATTCGGTGATTGAATCGTGATTGGACTACGTACGAACAGTAACTTTTGACAAATTTGGTATTGCGCTAATCGCGGTACTGCACTTGACAGCCGTTAGAGCCGTTTTAACAGATCGCTCAGACGTCAAGGGCTGTCAGTTACATAGAGTTTAGCGCGATGCGGAATTCAGCACAGTAGAATAGTAATTGGATTGCAATGTGATTAGAACTGAAATTGGTTAAGAATAGAACTTCGATGTTTTAACTTAGAGCTATCGTGCTCCAGTTCCTTTAGTTCCTTACACGACACGACATCAACCTTTTCTTTCACCTGTGCTAGGTATCTCTGTCTGGGTCTTCCTTTGCCTCTCTTTCTCTCTATTTTTCCTTCCAATATACCTAGTTTTAAAAAGTATTCGCGTGTCGTATCAAGTATCCGATCATTTTCCCTCTCTGGAATGCTTCTAATATATTTCATCTTTATTATAATTACGAATGGGTAAAATATCGATCTACGAGTTACCCATAGGGTTAGACAAAATAACGTAGTAACGTAGACAAAACTTGACCATCTTACAAATAAACAAAACAAAGGTTATAAAGAAAACTGAAAGTTGGTTAAAAAGTAACAAAATATAACTAATAGGCCTTTGATTAATTATATTATGTCAAGATAGAGTCTCACGCTTCTAAGGTACTAAAACAAAACGGGCCAACTTTCTTAGGTTGGTGTGCGTGAGGCGTCTTAAAACTTATCTCTGTGTGCGTGCATAGTAACAGGGTTTATCAGACCAAACTGGGTGATATAAATCGACGTGTTCGTAGCTTTGACTGTCTATCTAGACATTGATAAAAATAAAACAATATAGAATGAGAAGTCCCTTGACAAAACTATGATGTGACGGATCTGACTTTCTATTTGGAACGAACATTAGTTAACAGATTTTCAACCTAATGCAGACCTAATTGCTCCGTTATCAGATCACACACAAAGTGGCTGAGAAAGTGGTAGCTACAACATTTGAGCCGCGAATCTGAGTGCACTTTCACCGTAAGTAATGGTGGTCAGCCGTTTGAAACGCTCTTGCGTTGCAAGAAGTGTCAGCAGCAGAAAACTTTTGTACAGTCAGCGACAAAATTCAATGGAAAAAAAATGAAATTAGTGCTTTTATAGTTTTAAGAGTCATCATCATCATCGTCACTGCAGGGCATAGGCCTACTCTCTAGGAGGGTGTTTGGGCGTTAGTCCAACACGCGTGCCCAATGCGGATTTGTAGACTTCACATACACATCAGAATTTCTTCTTCTGCATATGCAGGTTTCCTCACGATGTTTTCCTTCACCGTTTGAGAGCAGTCGGTAATACGTACATAAGTTAGAAAAACAAAGTACTTGGCATGTTCGCCATGTGGATTCGATCCCGGACCTCATGATTGGGAGTCCATACCATATCCGCCCAATTCCAAGACTGAAAAGCTGTTACTCTATAACAAACCTTATCATTTAGTCACCTCATATCAAAGCGACTCTCATGCCTTATACAGGTGTGACAATACACTCTAGTAATACTTAAGGGGGTGCTTCAGACCATCAAACTGAACAACTTTCACTATGGAGCCAACTTCGAAATCACGCAGAAAAAAATTAGCTGTCCCATACATTTGCGTGGAGTTGGTAATGCAGTTTTTTTTGTGAAACAGCTGTTATTTTTCGCGATTTCGAAGATGGCTTCATAATGAAATTAGTTCAGTTTGATCGTCTCAAGCACCTCCTTAAGTATTACTAGGGTGTTTTGTTAGACCCTGTATACGAAACGAAACCCACAGGAAGAAATTGGGGGTTGTCAATTCTAAGCCGGGAACCATACTGCATTTGTGTCTATATGACAAAGTACCTGTATCTATAGAACGGTTGTAACATTTATTTGCTGACAGTACAGCCAATAAGTCGTAAATTGGAGATTCAATCCATAGATTGGTAGTAGAACAAGCTTTGAAACTTTATAGTGCACCGTAAACATATATGTATGGGTATTATTATTGCGATAAGCTCTGACACTGGGGTATTCCACTCATAAATTGTCTACGAAAATAGAGGTTTGCTATGGGTGGTAACTAAACACACAATAGTATTAAATTCTAGTCCAGCGTCTCTAGTATGATTTCTACTCGTGCATAACGCGCCTTCGCTGCATAGAAAATGATCTCTTCCCGCGCTTTGCCGCGTCAATCGAAAACTTGCACAGTATTAAAGGCTTACATAAAATACCAAAAACAAAAATGGTAAAATATGCACAAGTCATTTATTTATTGCAAATCAAGAGTTGACTTCAAATTCCACGCCAAAGCGCTCCCATGTCATGACGTGATGTCACTTCTTTTCATAACACGTGAAGCTCATACAAATCAGTGATGTTCCAGGCTGAATGCTAGGGCATCACCCTAGCAGCCAGAGCGATTTCGGATAGAACGACTACCAATCACTCAATCAGAATTCTATCAGACAGTATGCCCACATTAATGGCGCTTCAGAGCAATGATATCACATCAAGCATAGTTCTGGAGTGTCACAAAGCCCTATCAGAGGTATGTGAGCGAAACCACATCACCCTACAATGGATAAAAGGCCACAGCAACACGCGTGGCAATGATGCAGCGGACGAATTGACGAGACGCGGGTCTAGCATAGACGCCACAGGGCCCGAGCCCAATATACCGCTACCTTTCGTCTGGATCCGCTCGTAACTACGCAAGCGCACTAGTCAAAAAACGGGACGCACTCTGGGCTGCACTAACAGATTGTGAACAGGCGAGGAGCGCTCTACCAAGGGTTAACTCTCGCCTCACCAGGAGCCTCTTGCGTCTCAGGAGAGCTCAATTACGGCTAGTTACTGGTGCCCTGACTGGTCACGGTCCTTTTAACATACATCTTTTTAATATTGGTGTTACTAACAGTCCGCTGTGCAGGGTCTGCATGGAGGTTGAAGAAACAGCTGCGCACGTGCTGTTAGAATGCAACGGGCTAGCACAATATCGAGCACAACACCTCGGATCACCGGGGTCTCTTCCAGAGGCATTTGGCAGCATTAACAAGCTGGTGGGCTTCCTGGAGGAGCTAGGGTGGCAAGAATAGTCATTCCCACCTCACGCAAAATAGGCGCCTAAGACGTCGAGTTTCGGAAAATGAGCCCGCTCAACCAATACCAATCATCACAAATCATCCGCTATAATATGTTGCCGTACTCTTCTAACGCACGCAAGTTGCTAATCGCTTCGTCAATTTGCGCTGATTGGTGTTTGGAATTATAAAAACTATAGAATAAATCTTTAAGTAATGTTCTATTCACAACTATTATTATTGAATTATTAAGATATTTTCTCATTATTATTTTGGTGCAAGTTCCCCATTAGTATGCTAGTAGAGAAATCATACTAGACACGCTGGTCGACCCAGTAGGGCTAGCATGCGACGCACGACAAAGCGACAAAGCGACAAAACTAGAGAACCGTCATTTGCGCTCGCTTTCGCGTCGCAAAGTAACAAAGACAGAGGAACGTCTCGATTTTTGTCGTTTTCTCGAGGGTGGTGGAATGCTAGGCCCCCTGGAAAAGATGGGGACCAGTGGCTAGAGGTTGCCCAAAATAGGAACGAGTAGAAGAGCATAGTACTTTGCATAGTACGGGGATGATATAATGATATGGGCTTAAAAGCTTTGATGTTTTATTAATTATTGTCTTTCATGTTAGACAATATAACTATGGACGAGTTACGCGTGTAATACTAACAAACTTTTCTGCCACTTTGCGGGGGACGAGGCAGCATGAAATCCGCAACTTTGGATTTATTCCATAACTTTAGATTCTAATTTTGATTGTGAAAACCCTTGTCTTGTGTTAACCCTAAACGCGACAAGTTTGAAGTTATTGTTCCGCAATTATAGGCTGTCTCGTTTAGTGATAAGGTATAAAATCATATTTAAATGCACATGACTAATTGATCTTGTAACGTGGCAGAGGTGAAATGCTAACGTGAGGCTGGTCCCTAGTTTTATGGTCTAAGTCTTTCATCGGGTGCGACTGGCAAGATCCAAATAGATACGAAACATCGCGTGGGAACACTCTTCAAATGCGTGGTCCGTTGTTGGTGTCAGAATGATACTAATGAGAGTCCATTATTATGGTCATGCGATATCGTTACTAAATACTTATGTGAACCATTTCTCTATTAACTCTACTCGCTTACGGTGTTCCTTTCCTGAGTAAAATTGTTTGCAATTTTGAACGAGGTGTTTGGATTTAACGGCGTTGATTAAATAGTGACAAGGAGAAAGTAGTTCAACTAAATAATATTATAAGTGTCAAAATTTGGATGTTTAGATGTTAGTCACTCAATAACGCATAAACGGCTGAACGGATTTGGATGAAATGGGTATGAGTACAAGTATTGTCTTTTTTAAATAGTCGCGGCCACCAATGAAAATATTTTATAATTTTAGTACCTACTTACTATAAAAACAAACATATTTTGAAATGTATGGCATAGCATAGAAGTAACCAAATCCTTTAAATATCAACAGATTTTTAATCAATTAATCGAAAAAAAATATAACGGAAAGAAATACAGAAGATAAAAAAACAAGGCGGTCTTAGCGCTATAAAGCGATTTCTTCCATACAATCTTAGAAGTAGCACAGCTCCGATGCGGCCTAGCAATTAATGTGATGTTTTTAGTTAGGGTTCCGTACCCAAAGGCTGAAAACGGGACCCTAATTACTAAGCCTACGTTGTCTGTTCGTCCGTCCGTCCTACCTATTTAGGGCCATAAATTTTGAAATGTAATAGCTAGACAGTTGAAATTTTCACAGAATATGCGGTTGCATATTTTTATACTGTTTAGTTGTACTGTAGAGCAAACTCTACAGTATGACAACAAATTATAAAAACCGGTCTAGTGTGATTCGGTCTTACGCTAAAGGTCCCGGAGAAAAAAAAGTAAGTCCATATATTGTGTGGTGGTGTGGTACGGAACCCTCGGTGCGCGAGTAGCTCGACTCGCACTTGACCGGTTTTATTTAATAAGTAAAAACATTAACAGCTGGTCCTACGTCGTCACCTTATCCTGTGTAGTCCAGTCTACAGATGCTATCGACAACATGACATGGTACCTATATCCCTGGCTGTTTCTCACCGACACTCCACATTTTAGGACATTGTTTTTGGGCTTTGACTAATTATTATAAGGACTAGCCTTGCGGTAGCATTTCCCCTCTGCCACGGTATAAGCACAATTGATCTTGTGCATTTACATTCAATTTTACACCTTATCACTAAACGAGACAGTCTATAATTGCGAAATAATAACTTCGAACTTAGAACGTTTGGGGTTCACACGAGTCTACTTTTTATGATTTTTAACATTCAAAATTAGAATCTAAAGTTATGGGGAATAAAATCCAAAGTTGTGGATTTCATGTTACCTCGCCCCCCGCAAAAAGTGGCAGAAATGTTTGTTAGTAGAATTACACGCGTAACCAGTCCGTCAGTTTTTGGGTTACAATGAGAGTAGGTAAAACAAAATAAATAAAAACAAATTGTATGCTTAGCTATTCTTAATATAATTATATTAAACAGAATAAAATTCCACGTGCAATACTAAAAATATATGCTTCTGAAACTTAACTAAACAGCATTCTTTCAAATCCAATTTCTAGCCAAGGGTTGTAAAAAGGGACTAAGTATAACTGCACGTCTAGTATGATCTCTCAAGCACGTATGTTCAATATATCTTGTTCATGCACTTTTCGGAGAGCGCAAGCCGCGGTTGCCGCGAAGCCGAGTCGCGCGTAGGAAAAAGCAGAGTCGCGCGCGTGTAGAGAAATCATGCTAGAGGGTCTAGATCCCTTTCCAAAATATAAGGGTCATAGCTACATTGCACGTCCCATGTTGTTGATCACATTTGATTCATGAACGTATCAGACCAGGTACAAAACGTTCACGAATCCTATGTGATCATCTGATCAGATAGGGAACATGTTAATAATTTAATACAAAACGTACACAGGATCAGACAAGACGTCACAGTTGTTGTTGTTAGTAGACATATGGAAGTAGCCGCCGATGCCCCATTCTGGTCCCCATGAGTTTTGCACGATCAAGTAAGTTTCTCCATAGTACTCGCCATAGCCAACCACAGTCACTGCGTGATGAGGTGTTTCTTCAGAGCTGAAAGAGGACACGGTTTTACTTAAATATCTTTTGGATGTCAGCATTGTGCCAGTACGGCCGTATTCGCCTAATTCCAAGCAAAAAGGAATCATGTTTTTTTTTAAGAGACGACACTGCCTAACTAGCTTCGAAATCCAAAATACTTCGTATGACTTAGGGGATTATATCCTTAGAGCTAATACACAATCTAAAGCATTTAATACAATACTAGAAACTATGTCTGATGGTAGTAGTCGTTACATAAAAATCACGTCAGAGGCCGTAAGGCGGTCTGAAAAAACACTGACACCAGGGCTTGCTGCCGACATGATAAGAAGAATACAATCACGGTTTTGTTCTGTGTCCTTATGAGTCGTGGCACTAATTCCAAGCTTATTCCTTAAGCAAACGAAACGTAGGTGATCCTGATTTTATTTTCTATGAAGAAATGCGTATTTCGAACAAAGATTTTAAACACACTAGTTACCCGATTTCAAGATTTTAAACACACTAGTTACCCGATATACCAGATTTCAAGTCAGATCATAAGCTATCAAACAAAAAGTTTAACCAAAATCGGTTTAGTATTTTTCACGTGATGCTCGCACCAAAAAAAAATACACAAACAGAAAGACAAAAATTCTAAAAAAAGGTTGATTTGGAGTCAGAGACACCTAAAAACTATGTCGTCATATATTTTTTGTAAATATCTTCAATGTACAGACACTCTTCTGTTACAGTTTTATAATAGTTAAGATATCTATGTTATAAACGCTCAAGCAAGCCTCTATCGATCTATGCTACAACCACAATATAATTCTGTCTAAAGATTTGATACCATGTCTCAACAATAGAAAAATGTATATTGGATGACACAAAGCGAATTCGAAGACAAAGACACGCGCGGAAATCTTACCCCGTGGATAGACATTAATTTTTCAAAATTATTACTTTTTAAATCGAAACCAATCACGACCGGAAAGGGAATGGCAGTGTCAGCATCAGGTGGTGCTTTTAAGGGGATATACAACGTGTTAATGAATTAACGCAAAACTAGAAAGTAGTTTGTTTAGAGTCGAGAGCAGAATCGAATTATCATGTTTTCAACATAGGTAATTTTTTTCAAAATATTAAATTATTTTTTAGTAAAATTAAAAATTTACTGAACTTGATCTCAACCCTCCGCACGGGCACACTTACCCTACTCACTACCAAAACAAGATTCTTAAAATGTATCCATGAGCACGCTAGCGCTTTCATTCATTGCTGAAATGATAACAAATCATTTTTGCCTGAAAACTTAAAATGCGTATAACATTAAATGTTAACTATCAAAATAATGAAATTATTGTTTCAATCTAATTATTTTGTTATAAATCAGTTGGGGTGTATGAGGTTTTGCGCTTATTCATTAACACGTTGTAATTCGGAGCGCGCTCCATACAAACGTACTATGGTGATATTTTCAATACTAACCAATTAAAGTCAATGAAATTTTGCTGAAACAATCTTGAAAGAAATATCTATGCTTGGATGGAGTCCGATTATCGTTAAAATATACAGTTTCAATGCTAGGATTAATTTAAGATTTGTATGGAAATCTTTGAGGCACTGTAACTTTAAAACTACATTTTAACGAAAATCTGTCTCTATACAAGCATAGAAATTTATTTTTAAATTGATTCTGAAAAATTTCATGGAGTTTAATTGGTTAGTATTAAAAATATCACCATAGTACGTTTGTATGCAGCACGCTCCAAATTATATCCTCTTAATCATGGCTTTGGCGCCTTTTGGAATAAAATTATTATTATCTAATGACAAGGTATAAAAATGTCGAATGTCGAAGTCTATTAAAGTCCAAGTGTCGAAGTTACCTTAAAATATTAATGTCAAAATAGAATAATGTCGATGACCAAGTACAATAAATATTTGAAGTATAATTATATCAGACTTGTGGTGTAATAAAGGTAAAGTCGCACCAATCATTGCCACGTGTGCATGGTAGACTAACATCGTGTAAATACCTACTCTCAACACAACACCCTGGAGACTTCATAAAAACGTGCTCGCATTGATAATGATGAAAAAGATTTCCGGGCATAGGCCCACCACATATTCTCACCGCTTTTACTCCTGTAATAAAATCAACAGCGCTGGGCTGCAATATCGGTAAATATTCGGTGATTGAACTGTGACTGGACTAGGTACGAACCATAACTTTTGACACATTTGGTATTGCGCTAGTCGCGGTACAGCTCATGACAGCCGTTAGAGCCGTTTTGTCGCTCTCGACGCATAATGCCCTATAACCAATCATTTTATTAAACGCATAAAATTATTGGTTTTAGCATAAATCAGCAAGCGAGCTCGAGCTTTTAAACATTGTCATTTTTAATTTAAGACTTTAGTCGCTAAAATCCTTTTAACCGAAAATACTCAAGTCCTTACCATGAAATGTCATAAAATATACCACCGGAGTACAGTTCTAATGCGGTGCTTGCTCGTAATGATATTGACACTGGCCCGTGGTGATACAGAGCTACCTGGAAAGATTGACGACTTTTAAGGGTATATTACTTTTGGCGCGCTCCATACAAACGAAGTCTGGTGATGTTTTTAATACTAACCGATTAAACTCAATGAAATTTTGTAAAAACAATCTAGAAACAAATCTCTATGCTTGTATCGTGTCAGATTTTCCTTAAAATGAACAGTTTTAAAGTTACAGTGCCTCAAAGATTTCCATACAAATCTTAAATTAATCCTAGAATTGAAACTGTATATTTTAACGAAAATCGGACACGATACTAGCCTAGATATTTGTTTCTTAATTGTTTCTGCAAAATTTCATTGAATTTAATCGGTTAGTATTGAAAATATCACCAGACTTCGTATGTATGTGGCGCGCATTTATGCATTCGGAATAAACTTCTCTTAAGACGCTCCCATAGGTAAATGCTGGGCCGGGCCATATTTTCTGGTTTTTATAAGCTACATTCTCGTTATTAGATAGACATACAAATTAACGAAAAATATAGCAATGTTCTTCAACATCTCGGCTTTATTTGCTTATGCTTATGCTAAATGTTAAAAAAAAAATAAGCCCATTATTTAATGAGTTCATTAATTAGATAATTTTAAAATTTGGTGCGAAATCTTATGATTTTCGAATTTGATTTCCTTATGATTGATAAGAAGGCACCACAGTGGCATTATGAAGGACAAGCCAGTCAAAAATATGTATACCTACTAAAATGATATAGTTTAGTAGAGGTAAGGCGGCTCTGAAAGGGTTAAGGTCGTTCAGTGGGGGATACTTCTTAAGGGGCCTTACGTCCCGGAATTACCTGGGAGGGGTTTCTTATTTTTCGTTTTTCTACAAGATTTATACAAGTTACCGAAACGAAAAAAATACACAGTGTTCTTGGATAGTTTATCTAGTGAAATCATAAATTGAATACAAGATTGAAATTACTTCACACGACGGTTATAGTATTTTTTAACGTAACTATTATTTTATTACCAATAATGATTTAAGAAAGTCTACTTACTTTTAAAGCTTCGACGTTATTTGCAGGAACTCTAGTATATCCTTTGATTTTGTAGGTCTTAGTCATGTTCCATATATTGCAGAAACCATCCTGAAAAGTTTTTACAACTTTGTCATAGTCAGTTCGCCTTCATATTTTCATAATACGTAAATTTTTATGTTGTAGAAAAATTTTCCTCGTACTTTAAACAAGAAAAATGTCGTAAAGTGAGAAAAAACTATGAATTAGGTTTAAATTAGGCAAATAACACAATTTAATTTTAGACGTTTCATAGGGTAAAGAAATTATTTTGTAAAAAAAAATTATTAATAATTAAATTTTAGCACATAAAAGGAACACATCTTTCGGTCTAGGTTTCTTGAGGATTTCCCGGCAAACTAAAATCTAACAATAAACATCTTATAGTCTGATAGTTAAAATGTCCATTTGCCAAAATTTCCCTAAAAGTCAAAACCTCGTATAAATTTGTACGAGGCTGACAGCATCCTCGTACCTCGTACGTGAGACCTCAAATCTCGTATTTGTACGAGGAACCTCGTACGTCTGGCAGCCCTGGTTGGAGGAGCCAAAGAAGAGATAATGGAGCGATGGTAGAATATTAGTACCTGGTCGGTATAAGAACCGTATTCTTCTTCGGTAGGCAAACCATATTTCATCATCCATTGGAAAGATTCCGCCTCATATCCACCGTTACAGCCTGTATTGCCGAACCTATTTATAATTAACAACTTTTAATTATACATATACAGGGTGTCTCAAAACTCAACGCAACGTCAAGCCAAAAACGGGAGATTGGTGAGTTTATAACAGTTTAGGAGAGCGATTTTTGAAAATCACACGCTCAAATCAGCAGTAGAAAATGTCAACATTATTATGAAGATATGCATCTTTCTACTGCTGATTTGAGTATCAATAATCGCACTACTGGATTGTGATTTTTGAAAGTCAAATCAGCAGTAGAAAGATGCAGTAGAAAGATGAGTTCAACGAATAAGTTTAAAAAATCGCACTCCAGGGAAAAAAAAAATCTAAGTTTGATAGTATCGAGATTTAGAAATCGGATTGTTCTGCAAGAAAAAAAAATTACTTTTTTAGAAGCAAAAGTGCCAAGTGTCATTAAATTGGCCAACTTTTGAAATCACTAATTCGCTTCAAAGATGGCTGCGAGGCGCAATGTCTTTGGTATCGTCCAGTGAATCTTTGGTATAGGTAGGTACGTACAGTACCTACCCAAAGAGTGCCAACGGGACCCTGTTCACAAGCCTACGCTGTCCGTCCGTCCGTTCGTCCGCTGTATTATTTTGGATTTTCTAACAAAAAATATAAAAGGTAATAAATTAAGGGTCCAGTAAGGTGTTTTTTCAAGGATTTTTGTTTTTGTTTGATCTTACAAATTTCACTAATATTATAAAGAACGAATAAGAAAAATCGGCCGAGTGTGGCGGACTCGCGCTAAGGACACCGGAGAAAATTAATCTTAAAGTTAACGCAGACGGAGTTGCGAGCAAAAGCTAGAAATATTTAAAATAATGCATTACTTATCATGTATTTTTGTTGTAAAAAATTGTATTATTTGGTTACATAAAAAATATGTGGGAATAACAGTCCATTCATCACTTACTCCCAGCTACAGTCGAGCAGAGCCTGGATGCTGAGTCTAAGGAGGTGACCACCGTTGCTAAGAGCTAAGGCGCCTTCCGCAACTGATGTAGCGGAAAAAGACCAGCACGATCCACAGTTCGCTTGGTCTATACAGGCAAGACACAATTATTTATCGTCATGGCAGACATTATGGCGTAAGTAAGAAAACAGTGTAATTAGAGAAAGATGTAGACTGAAAGATGATATAGTGACAAGAATTGAAATGATGAGTGATAGCAGACTGACGTATGAAATATATAAAGCGATTGTGAGTGGAGCAGTCGAAAGGGGTCGCCCTGGGTGTACGTATGCGGACCTAAGAAGAGCGAGATCAAAATGTAGAGACGGACACCAAACCGACGATCGTGTATGACTGTGGAAGAGGTAAAGGGGGTGTGCGGACGTAAGAAGGGTGAAATCAAAATGTACCTACACGAAACCGACGATCGTGTATGAAACGACTTATGATTGGATTGCAATGTGATTAGAACTGACATTGGATTAGGATTGAACATGGATGTTTTAAATTAGCTCGATCGCCTTCCTGTGCCGTGCATTACGTAATGTATATATATGTATGTATAGGAGGATGATAATAGATGTGTCGCTTGGTTACTTACTTCGTACTGGCGATATGACACCCAACATTCTCAAGTCATATTCCGATGGTATTTCACTGGATAGCTTTAACAGTTGCGACTCATTGTAGGGGAAGTGAACAGTGCCCTCTACCATCGGTAGCCTTTTCTTTAATCCCATGTGTCGTTTCATTTCCTCGGGGGTTCGGTCAGAAAGATGGTTGACAGACAATTTATAGCCAAGGTTCTTGCGATTTGTTGATACTATGAGTCTGAAATAGTAAACAAATCTAAAATTTTAAGGTACTATAATAAAGTAATGGATAAAGTAGACAAAAGTGAATCTTTGGACCACTATAAATGTGCTGTATAAAGAAGCAAGAGTATAAAATGCATGTTTTGTTTACCTCATGTTACGATGGAAGATGGCCTTTCTCATAGCATGCTCAGTTTTGTCAGCATAGTTTCTTTCGTATTTGGTTTTGAAGCTAAAATAAAGGAAATCATTGTTGAAAGTTCATCCAAAATACAGCATACACAATTTTTTTTAAATCAAAATGAATGAATTTACCTACTCTAGCTTAATTACACGGACTTCTTTCTTATCACGAATGTAGCAATATTTAAAATGCTTTACCGTTTTGTTTGACCCGGATTCTTCAAAATCAACTAACCCCTAGTTTCTTGGTTATCTTCGCTCCTGTGTGCAGGGATGGGGCAGGCAGGCAGATAGGGATAGAGATGCGACTAGGTTTGGTTTGGCGGAATAAACTTATGTTTGCTATCGTGCAACCCCACTATTACCGCAACGAAACATGAGCGATGACCTTGAATGCTCAGAAATCAAATCGTGTCTATTTTTGGCGGGGGGTAGGTGGAAGGCGACCGACGCGCAAACGCCATTGGCCGATTAATCGCCTTTTACGTCATCAACATGCGCGAAAATCTCTACCACTTTCCCCAGTGCTCATGATTCGTTGGGCAACCTGTATACAGGGTCCTTCTTAATATGCTAGCATTTTTTTAAGGCGATGTTCAGACCGTCAAACTGAACAACTTTCTCTATGGCACCAACATTGAAATCGCGAAAAAAAGTTAGCTCTTCCATACAAAACTGCAAACCTACTTGAGCCAAATGTATGGGACAGCTGATTATTTTTTTCGCGATTTTGATGTTGGTTCCATAGAGAAAGTTGTTCAGTTTGACGGTCTGATCATCCCCTTAAAAAAGTTTCAGCATATTAAGTTGGATCCTGTACAAGGTGTTACTAAAATACAAATAAATATTTAAGGGGTGGCGAAGACCATCAAACTGCATAACTTTCACTATTGGACCAATATCGAAATCGCGAAAAAAAAAGTTGGATGTTCCATACTAAACTACAAATATACTCGATCTAAATGTATGGGACAGCTGTTTTTTTTTCATGATTTCGATGTTGGTCCCATAGTGAAAGTTGTTCAGTTCGATGGTCTAAACAACCCCCTTAAAAGTTTGTATACATATCCTTTGTACTCTTTTGTCGTACTCGATGTAAATTACCAATTCTATTTTGACTATTGTTATTACAGATTGGCTTCTTGGAAATAAAATTGCAATACATACGCTTTGAAGACGTGGTCGACGTGTTTTTCATTTTCTGGATTCATGAAAATGAGATGTTTAGTGACCAGTTCATCATTCATTTCGTGATTGATTGTTTCTGCCTTTTCGTCGTTGCAATCTGATGAAAAATTGTTATGGTTTCATTATAATAGAAGAAACATGAAAAATAATAAAAACCCGCCAAATGGGTGTATACTTAGCGGTGATAGTTTTCGTTTTAACTCGTTTAATAGGGTCCTTCTTAATATGCTGACAGTTTTTTAAGAGGATGATCAGACCATCAAACTGAACAACTTTCTCTATGGGACCAACATCGAAATCGCGAAAAAAAATAACAGCTGTCCCATACATATGGCTCTAGCAGATTTGCAGATTGGTATGCAACAACTGTTTTTTTTTTTCGCGATTTCGATGTTGGTTCCATAGAGAAAGTAGTTCAGTTTGATGGTCTGATCATCCTCTTAAAAGTGTCAGCATATTAAGAAGTACCCTGTTTACAGTTACATTATTTTAAGGGGTGATTGTACCCATAATACAGAAGAACTTTCCTTAAGAAACCTATAGGAAAACGCAAAAAACATTTTGGACTACCAAACTCAAACACAAAACGGTTTAGCTGTCAGGAGCGACATTTGACTCTAACAAAAATTTGAACTACATCAGCAACTAACGGATCCCTAAATCGAAAACCCACACCCATAATATTTTTAAAAGACCTATCCAACGATACCCCACAACAACAAGTCAACAAGGAACCCTTATAGTTTCGCCATGTCGGTCCGTCTGTCCGTCTGTCCGTCCGTCCGCGGCTTAGCTCAGAGACGCTTAGTACTAGAAAGCTGTAATTTGGCATTGGTACACATATTATATTAATCACGCTGACGAAGTGGTAAAATAGAATTTTTAAAAATATTTTTTTGAGGATGTAGGGGAGGTCCCCTACAAGTGAAGTGGGGATCGTTTTTTTTCTCGTCTATCCCTGGGATATCTATGGGATAAGCCGCGGACGGACGGACAGACGGACAGACGGACCGACATGGCGAAACTATAAGGTTTCCTTGTTGACTACAGAACCCTAAAAACTGTTTAAAGCAGGTTTGTTGTGCCCTTGCCCTTAAAATGCGACAACGCATAATTTTTTTTATTGACAAATAACAAAATGTGACGTTCTCTGGAAAAACGGGCCTTGTTATCGGTTTTAGTTTCCAAGAGAACATCACAAATAGGTCTTTATTACTCTGTAAATAAATAACTTATAGAACAAACTCACATTGATCAGTACTAAATACATCTTCATCAAAATCACTGTCGAAGTTTTCAAAATCCCAAATCTCTCGTCTTTCCATTGATCCACGCCAGATGTTGTATTTTGTCTTGTCATACCTGTCGATTTACTTGTATTACCACAGAATAGATAATAAGTATACAGGGTGTAAGTGACAGCCTAGCAAATAAAAAAAAAACGCGAAAAATAAACAGCTGTCCCATACATTTGAGTCGTCTAGGTACACACGGCGACAGATCAACCTACCCATAGTTGAACTCTATGTTCATGGACATAAGGTCCAACTATGGGTAGGTTGATCTGTCGCCGTGCGTACATCAGTTTTGTACGGGACAGCTGTTTATTTTTCGCGTTTCCTGAGGTTAGGCTCCATAGTGAAAGTTGTTCAGTTTGATGGTCTGAATTCACCGTTTCAGTATCTGCTAGGCTGTCACTTACACCCTGTATAGTTTTACATAGTAACTAGAATGGACAGGATTAGGAATGAGTATAATAGAGGAAGTTTAAAATTAACTAAAAATTAATTAAAAAAAAAATTACAGGGTAATAGATTACTTATCGTGGTATGGGCATGTGATGCGGAGAGACGACTGTCATTTTACGAGACGAGTGTAAGTATGAATTTGGAAGCTGTGGTAGGAGAAGAAGGCCGAAGAAGAAAGGATGATTGTGTGAAGGATGAAAGTAGTGAGTGCTGAAATGATGGCTAAGAGAGATGAATGTAAGAGGATGACATATTGCGCCGACGCCGACCCCTAATAATAGGAAATTGGCAAGAGAATGATGATGACTTAATGTGCGTCTTTCATTAGACCCCTTATAACGAATAAAATTAAATAAAGAAAGATTTTAACTTATAAAAGCCAATGACTAAAAATGTTGCCTATTTTCTTTTCGCTTATTTTTTTTAGCGCCGCCATCAATCATACTTGAATATTATAGTTTAGAATAAAATCACAAACAAAACTTGTTACGACAAGTATATCTCTAAACTCAGTCCGAACGGAGAAATAAAGGTTTGAAGTATTATAGCTCATAGATTGTCCAGAATTTTTGGGTCATATTGGTTTCCTTGTACCTAGACAAAATAGTAGGCTGATAAATTTTAGACCATTTCATGGAAAAACCGCCAGAACCAACTTAAGTCACCATAGTTTGCTACCTCGAATTTTTCGTGAACATAATGAGCTTTCTAAATCTTCACAAATTGATATATTCTCAAATTCATAGCCTACCTTTAAAAAACATTGTACTCTCTCTAGTGTAAACTTAGTTTAATCTAGCTAAAATAAGTTATGGATGCATTTTGTAAATCTAAAGTATTGTTTTAGATTATTTAACCTTAATATCTATATCAGTAAGCCTTACCTTCCATTATTATTATATTCAAGTTGTGTTTGCCTGTAATTGGGTCTACTTCGTTTAATGAATTGTGTCCAGGATATTTATTTAATAGTGTACGATGTTAGCCTGTTGGCAAACCTAATAAATAAAATAAAATAAAAATAAAGTATGTATGTATGTATGTATATGCTCACGACTATATTCCCCGAGGGGGTAGTCAGAGATGTTCTGAAACCTCAGAGCATCCACGTTTCACCAGTAGTACCAAAACTCTGTCCAGTGTGACGGGGGGTGAGCCCGTCGACACTTATAATGGACAGTGGGTACAATACATGCCTCGAAATTGAAGCATGCAGGTTTCCTCACGATGTTTTCCTTCACCGTAAAGCCAGTGGTGTTACAAATCGTACATAAATTCCGAAAAACTCATTGGTACGAGTCGGCCTGGACGGGGATCGAACCATCGCCTCCTGCACGGCAGGCAAGGTTACTCGCCACTGGACCACCACGGCTTTTTGCCGGCAAAATAAAGTAAATGTAATGAATACATTTTCAAATTCATTTTCAATTTCAATCCTTTATCTCCGTTCGGACTGAGTTTAGGGATATACTACAGTAATAACAAGTTTTGTTTGTTACTTTATTCTGAACTAAAATATTAAAGTTTGTTTCATGGCCGCGCCAAAAACAACGTCGAAAAATAAGGCGCCAACCTTCCATACATAACCCGCATTGACTTTTAAAGTAACAATAAAAAATATATGAGTTACTTGACTGGTATCCATGCTTCTGCGCTTTTATTGTATGACGCCCACAAAGTTTCTTCTAATAAGGTACCTTCTATCGCAGTTCTGGCGGTGTATTTAGAAGATTGCACTCCGTTTTTCATCTCTTTGGCTTAAAATAAGTAATATAAATAATTATTATAGTTATAGGTTATTCAGGCGTCGCATCGTAAATTTTTCTGAGGCCACACCGGCACCAAGCACGTTACCACACTTTTGGGGACTTTTATTTATTGGGGCAAATTAATTTTTAGTCTAGTTACACAGGAATCTTTATCCGAGCATTCTACTCGTCAAACTGAATAACTTTCAGTATGAGGGCAACTTCAAAATTTGTAACCTCAATTTACCTGCCTACTATATACATTAGATTATTTATAAAATTATTCAGATAATAACCAAAGCCCACGGGATGTTTTTTTTTTTGGGGGCAGAAATTGAATTTAAACTACTAAATTCTCTATTCAACTGTCTTGCAGATCCAGTTCGTGGTCGATGAAAATGATGATTTTCATAGCCGATTTTGAAACCGACTATACTTATTCAGAAAAATAGTCGGGTACGGAGGATATTTTAAGTACATGAGGGCAAGCCCTGGTGTCAGAGTTTAATCAGACCGCCTTACGGCCTCTGAAGTTGTTTTTATGTAACGACTACTACCACCAGAGATAGTAGCCGGAGCCAACGGCTTAACGTACCATCCGAAGCACGGAATCATCTTTCCTTCAGACAGTCAGGTGATTCGGCCTGCAATGTCCTAACCAACTGGGGAAAAACGCACAAAGTGACATATCACAAGGTGTCCCCCGTGGGAATCGAACCCACGACCTCCGTGTCACGAAAACAGTGCTCTTAACCATTAGACTTGTGTGCGGGTTAAACCCAGATCATCTCGCCCTTACCCCTGATGGAACGGGAAACCTCTTTGATGGCTAAGAGAGATGAATGGAAGAGGATGACATATTGCGCCGACCCGTAATAATGGAAAATGGGCAAGAGAATGATGATGACTTAAGGTGCGTGAAAGACGCATAGTGACGTAGAAGAATAAATACACTTACAAACCAGATGAAAGCCAATTAAATTGGGAAGAATATCTTCAGGATCAACGAAATCATCATCTTCCTTCGCTTCATAGCAGGTAAATTCAACATTTTCGTTGTCTTTGGACACTGGATGAATCTGCGGAAATCATCCAAACATAGTTACAGTAGGTACAATCAACCTTTTTGTTTGAATTGATTTGAATTATTGAGCAATAATGTTCGAGTGGTTATGGAATGAATTTTCTAGGGTAAACCTAATTGCAAGTTAAAGTATGGTCTGGTTATACAACTTGTTAATGAATATGCGCAAGACCTCATACACCCCAACTGATTTATAACAAAATAATTCGATTGAAACAATAATTTAATTATTTTGATAGTTAAAATTTAAAGTTATTCGCATTTTAAGTTTTGAGGCAAAAATGATTTGTTTTCATTTCAGCAATGAATGAAAGCGCTAATGAGCCCATGGATACATTTTAAGAATCTTGTTTTGATAGCAAGTAGGGTGAGAGTGCCCGAACGGTGGGTTGAGATCGACTTCAGTAAATTTTACTAACAAATTATTTCATATTTTGAAAAAAGTTACCTATGTTGAAACCATGATAATTCGATTCTGCTCTCGATTCTAAACAAACTACTTTCTAGTTTTGCGTTAATTCATTAACACGTTGTAAATCTACCGCAGAACTGTTCTTCTAGTATGATTTATCTACTTGAGCGCCATTCGGCATTTTTCCATACTACAAGTCGCGGCTTTCGCTCACTCAAAAGCGGGGGGAGGGGTTATTTTCTATAAAACCAAGGAGTGTCGCGCGCGGATAGAGAACTTAAACTAGAGAGCTGGTTAGCCTTATCCCAGTTCACAATTGGAGATCACCAACTGAGACACCCTCCGACCCGCTAAGCAACTAACAGTTCATCCAAAATCATCTTGGAGAGTTTAGTTTTGACAGTAAAATATACATAGGTACCACTATGATAGTGTGTTCACATGCCCTATATGCGCGAGGATCTTTACAATGAAGATTGGCAATATTATAGAGCAAATCCAAATTAATAACACATATTTTGTGAAAATTTCAACTCTCTACCTATAACGGTTCAATAGATACAGCCCTTTAAAGCTAGGACGGGCGGACGGACGGACAACGTAGGCTTATAAATAGCGCCCCGTTGGCACCCTTTGGGTACGGAGCCCTAAAAATGAATTGAGTACTGACCTCCATCTTCAGCGTGTTGTTATTCTCATCGTCGTCGTCGCTAGTGTCGTTGCTTTGTAAATAGAACTGTTTTACTATTCCGTTGTTGTAATCTACCCGGGTTCGCTTCGATGATTGGTCCTGCCTGAAATGTGAGAACGGCATTTTATTTTCATAATAAAAAAACCGGCCAAATGCGAGTAGGGACTCGGCAATTAGTGTTCCGTATCACCAGTTGTTTAACATGGGAAACTTAACAACTTTCTCTATAGCACCAACATCGAAATCGCGAAAAAAAATCTGCTGTCACATACATTTGGCTCGAGTAGGTTTGCAGTTTTGTATAGAACAGCAGATTTTTTTTCGGTGTTCGATATTGGTGCCTTAGAGAAAGTGGTTCAGTTTGGCGGCCTGATCATCCTGTTAAAAAGTGTCAGCTCTAACCGTAGTATAATATTATTATTTACCAAAAAAATATTTATCGATACTAAAATAATAAAATAGTAATCTTTGAAGCGCAGCACTATTTTACGGACTGCCGGTAGTTCAAAGACTAAACGGCAGTAGATACGTCGTAAGGTCACTACCTATCTTGTAAGTACTTAATTTAAAAGATGATTTTGACTTACAAACACTTCTGAAAAAATTTTGTATGTCACAAATGTCAAACTAGAGTTTGCATTTTTTTATAATTTGTTTCTATGACGGATTCTATTTTTTTTGCTTCATTATGTAACACTTTGTATAATTTCAAAGGGATCACGGAACACGGATTCGAGCCCGCTGATTTTAGACTTCCCAGTTGCCCTGGATAACCCACTTACCATACTTTCCAGTTCTCTTCTATGTCTGCATTTAGTATCACTTTGATTATCTCAATCGTATATTTTTCAGGCCACGCCAAATCAGGAATATCTGTTTTGAATAAACCAAAAACTAAAATCAATACGTAATAAATCCTACTAATATTATAAATGCGAAAGTTTGTATGGATGGATGTATGTTTGTTACTCTTTCACGCAAAAACTATTGAACGGATTTTGATGAAACTTGACACAAATATAGAATATGATCTGGATTAACACATAGGATACTTTTTTAAGGTCTACGCAGACGGAGTCGCGGGCAACAGCTAGTTCATAATAAAGTAATTATAATGGTTCATGGTCTGTAACTTACTATATAGGGTCCTTTTTAATATGCTGACACTTTCAGGGGATGATCAGACCATCAAATTGAACAACTTTCTTTATAGGACCAACGTCGAAATCGCGATAAAAATCTGCTATCCCATGCATTTGGCTCGAGTAGGTTTGTAGTTTTGTATTGAATAGCGGTTTTTTTTCGCTATTTTGACATCGGCTCTACAGAGAAAGCTGTTCAGTTTGATGGTCTGATCATCCTCGTAAAAAACTGAAAGCATATAAAGAAGGATCTTGTAATATAAATGGATCAAACTTTTTGTTTAGTTTTAGAAACTTCAAACTTCAAAGACTTTATTGCGACACAGGTAATATAAAGGTGGTTAACAGTGTTTTACATAGAGCTCTGTGATCTGCCCATGAGCATGCAATATATAATTCGAGAGAGGGCATGCAGAACATTTACTACAATTCATTAAATATATGATATATAGATTTTGTTCAATTGGTTTAAGAATCGTAATCAAGTATGAAAATAAATTATTTTATGAAATAAGACTTTTTTCCACACTCACCATCATCATTCATCAAAGGCACCGCCAGACTGACGCAAATAAATGGTAAAATTACCAGTACGCATTTCCGTAACGCCATAACTATACCGATGTTAAAACTAATTCATCGTAGCTAGCGTACTTTTAGTTTATATAGGATTTCTAATCAGAATTAAATCATTATTATGTGTTAAAAGCTGATAATGTGAACAGTACAATTTTATAAAGTCAGAACATGGACATTCCTACGATTCCTCTATTGCCTACCCGGCTAACAACTTGAAAAATGGGCCCCAACCATTTTTCAAGTTGTATGAGGTTAGTATGAGAATGCACTAGGTACGCGCAGTACCTAGTTTTTCTGCGAAGTCAAGGTCATGATGTTTGCCCGCTATTATACCTATACAAGGTGTAAGTGACAGCTTAGCAAATAGGACTGAAACCGTGAACTCAGACCATCAAACTGAACAACTTTCACTATGAAGCCTATCTCAGGCAACGCGAAAAAAAGGCTGTCACTTACACCCTGTCCACAGAATGCTTTTGCGCGCGTCTTCGATTCTCGAAGAATTTTGGATTTTCTTTACTTTTATTGAAAACTACATCGAAATTAATTTATAGATTCGTTTTAGCGTGATAGACACTCATCTAAATAGTTAAACTTTCGCATATGAATATTTAGTATTTCCAGATAAATAAATATTTTTTAAAACGGTTTTATTACAGAGAATTCGCTCCCTGTGTAACTAGCCGATTCAATCGGTAGGTAGGTAGGTATCAATTTAACATACTATTTTTTACAGTTCTTTGTAATTCTGCTTCATCAATTTCAGACAGAATATGGTGAGAGAGATCATTTTTATTAGTTTGATTATTTGGTATACCTTTAAACGTCCCATTAAATATATATATTTTTTTATTGTGCATGAAAAGGAAATGGTTCCGAGGGGGTACGAATATGCATACTTATTAATTACATTTATTCGCGATTTCGATGTTGGCTCCATGTAGTGAATGTTGTTCAGTTTGATGGTCTGAAGCACCCTGTGATATGTAACGCAATTAATTTCACCCTTTATAGGTTAGTACGGGACACTTTTTTTGAGAATTTTGTAACAGACGCGTCGTCTATTACCTAGTTGGTAGGTCAATTTTGATTGCAAGCTATTATTTATCCACATTATTCTAGCTTAGTAAGTAGGTATAATTATTTAAAAATTATAATTAGTTACAAAAATACAAGTAAACAGCGATGTTGATTAAATTAATTTGATAAATGCCCAAATGTAATTTAAGTAGGTACTTACATTGCATTTCCAGATAATAGTCATTAACTGAAATTTTCAATAACATTGTAATTAATACCTACGTACATACGCCTTTCTCTCATGGGGTAGGCATTGACTATAGACCGGCGCCCCCATTATGTACCTAAGCATACAAATTTAATATTTCATTGAATGGAGATTTCACTCCCTTGCTTCTTGCTTCTTCTTGCTTGCACTGCTGGCCATAGGCTTCTACCAAGGATCGCCATAACGACCGGTCCTCCGCTGCCCTCATCCAACACCCGTTGGATGCCTCGCCTTCACAAGATCGTCGGTCCACCGTTTGGGTCCTACCCACGATGCGCTTTCCGGTATACCGTCGCCATTCGAGTACTTTTCGGCCCCATCGGCCATCGGTTCTGCGAGCAATGTGCCCCACCCAAAAATTATATGGGTATACCTACTTCATAAACCCACTAAATGATGTCCGATGATACTTAAATCAAAATTACAAAATCATTCATCTTATGAACGTCTTTTAAATTGGCATCTACAGGGTGTTTATATCATTACCATCCTTTTAAACTAAGAGCCTACCCATCAAACTGAACAACTTTGACTATGGGAACAAAACGATCGGAGCAAAAAAAATCTGTTGTTGCATACATTTGGGTCGAGTAGGCATTGCAGTTTAGTTCTGATATTTTTTTGCTCCGATCGGTTTTCTCCCATAGTAAAAGTTGTTCAGTTTGATGAGTTGACTCTTAGTTTACTATCACTTTTATTATAAAATTGTAAAAGAATGTATTGTAGAATTAAAAAAAAGTTATGATATGGTTTTTAGGTAATTCCAAATCATATTATTTTGGATTTTTTGTCTGTATGTTTGTTTGCGCATCTAAAAACTACAGGACTGATTTTGAAAGTTTATGATTATTAGACTTAAAATCTGGTATATCATTTATCTCGTTACGATGACGGGAACCCTTGCGGACGAGGTCGCTAGTCGCGGGTAAACTCTAGTAGGAAATAAAAATGTTACCAGAAACAAGAAGACTTGTGGCGGAAGTATTTTATTTTATCTCCAGTCCATTTATAAGATCGACAGAGAGCAGGTTCCTCCGAGTTATTGCTTCGATTACCTCATGATTTATAGTAACGGGGCCAACTAATTAAACTTGGATAGAAAGTGCATTAAAACGAGAGCGGTTCATCTTGTTTACGTGTTGGACACTAATGGCAATAGCTGTTTCAAGTTAATTACTTAATGACTTGATCGGCGCAATACAGGGTCCTTCTTAATATGCTGACACTTTTTTAAGAGGATGATCAGACCGTCAAACTGAACAACTTTTTCTATGGGACCAACATCGAAATCGCGAAGAAAAAATCTGCTGTCTCACACGTTTTGTATGGGACAACTGTTTTTTTTCGCGATTTCGATGTTGGTGCCATATAGAAAGTTATTCAGTATGATGGTCTGAGCATCCCCTTAAAAAAGTGTCAGTACCTATATTAAAAAGGATCCTGTATACAGGGTGGAAGGAAAAGTATCATTAACCTTTAAACCACATACTATACCCATCAAACTGAACAACTTTTGCTATGGTAGCAAATCTG
Source organism: Agonopterix alstromeriana (assembly GCA_963924505.1). Taxonomy (NCBI): domain Eukaryota; kingdom Metazoa; phylum Arthropoda; class Insecta; order Lepidoptera; family Depressariidae; genus Agonopterix; species Agonopterix alstromeriana. The sequence continues at coordinate 14,049,270 of OZ004669.1, forward strand.
TCAGAACAAATAAAATATCAGTCCCATACTAATCTGCAATAATGTAATATTATTTTTTAGTTGATGTAAGTTTTTTAAAATACCTATGTTGCCGTGCCCTTGCAGGGATTATGTACCCACATTCGCTACTTTTGTTACATCTAAGCAGTGTTGTACATGAAACCGAATAAATGAATACTGAATATTGAATACCTACTCGATTCAAACGTATGGGACAGCTGATATATTTTTTTGTTCTGACAGGTTTGCTCCCATAGTAAAAGTTGTTCAGTTTGATGGGTAGAGTATGTGGTTTAAAGATTAATGATACTTTTTCTTACACCCTATATATTTTAAAATTAATGGAGTTTTGCTTGTGCGTTAGCACTGAATTTCTGCCAGTGTCAAGTAGTTTATGTATCAATCCCAATGTCAGGAATTGTTCTTGATCAAGATTAAGAAGAGATTGCGGATTGAACACCACGTGAGACAAGTTCTCTCACTAAATAATACCTGCAACATGACTGACTATCACTAAATAATACGTGGTGTAAACTTAAAATGCGTTACATACTTTTGTGGGTGCTTCAGACCATCAAACATAACAAATTTCGCTATGGGACCACCATTTAAATCGGAAACCGTTAAATACATTCGGATCGAAACGCCCGCCACTTACGTTTTATATGGACCAGTAAATTTTATTTTCATGATTTCTATATTGGTCCCATGGTGAAAGTTGTTCACTTTGATGATCTGAGCTCCCCTGAAAGTATGTAACGTACCTAGTGCCTGTACTGAGTAGCTCAAAATCGAGGAAAAGTTGCATTACAAATCCGGCTCTGGACAACACAGAAAGCTAGAAAAGCTATGGAAACAAATATCAAAGAGCGAATCCCTTATTACTCTGAAAAGATATCTGCCGGAAATCGTGAAGATTGGACGACATGAAAGGCACTTAACAGATTGCGAGTTGGGCGATCCAAGGATAATCTTAAAATTTACATGCACACATGTATAAACTCACGACCGTAATCCCTTTCGGGGTGGTTAGAAACATTGCTACAACTACCAACTTTATATTTAAGAATGTAGTTGTAGCAATTCAGTTCTGCAGTTTTGAGCTTAAAAGCTTCAGAATTTCAATGACGTTGCATTTTTCTAGTATAAGTCTACCTTTTTACCTTTTTCGCAAATACGTGTAACAAAACACCCTAGTAATAAATATATTTTAAATATCGTGCTATACAGGGTGTAACAAAACAAGCTAGAAATACTTTAGGGGGTGCTTCCGACCATAAAACTGAACAACTTTCACTGTGGAGCCAACATCGAGAAAAAATAAAAAAATCTGCTCTGTCTCATGCAAACTTGCAGTACCGTACCGACTCGACTAAAATGTGTGGGACAGCAGATGTTTTTTATTTTGTCTCTATGTTGGCTCCTTAGTAAAAGTTGTACAGTTTGATGGTCTAAACCACCCCCTTAAGTATTTCTAGCTTGTTTTGTTACACCCTGTATAGCACGATATTTAAAAGAAATTTAATCTAGAAGTCTATCTATACAACGTGTTAATGAATTAACGCAAAACTAGAATGTAGTTTGTTTAGAATCGAGAGCAGAATCGGATTATCATGGTTTCAACATAGGTAATTTTTTTCAAAATATTAAATAATTTTTTCGTAAAATTTAAAATTTACTGAACTTGATCTCAACCCACCGCAAGGGCACACTCACCTTACTACCAAAACAAGATTCTTAAAATGTATCCATGAGCACGTTAGCGCTTTTATTAATTGCTGAAATGATAACAAATCATATTTTCTTCAAAACTTAAAATGCGAATAACTTTAAATTTCAACTACCAAAATAATGAAATTATTGTATCAATCTAATTATTTTGTTATAAATCAGTAGGGGTGTATGAGGTTTTGCGCTTATTCATTAACACGTTGTATAAATATCTAGCCATAACTCGTAACTTGTATGACTGTATGTACATGCTCATAGATTTACGATAGGCTTGCTTTGCCATGCGTTATGATGACTAATGCGCTAACATAGAGTGTCTCTGCCTATTATAGCGTTGATTTATTTACTATGTACTGTCATCATCATCTTATATAACTATTATAAAACTGTAACAGAAGTGTAACGTGTCTGTACATTGAAGATATTTACAATAAAAAGATGACGATATTGTTTTTAGGTGTCCCTGACTCCACATCAACCTTTTTTAGAATTTTTGTTTGTCTGTTTATGTGTTTGTTTGTGCGAGCATCACAAGAAAACTACTAAACCAATTTTGATGAAACTTTATTTGATTGATAGGTTATGATCTGACTTAAGCCCAGGTTATCCGAGTGCAAGCGTCTCTTTCTTGCAAGCATAAGTTTTCAATTAGCCATCCCCTTCAATTGAAAGTACGATCGCAAAAAAACGTATTTTCCATCAATATCTTTTCTCTTGGGTGTTTCTAAGCTCCAAATTCAGTGAATTTGTCTAAAAATATTTAATATAAAAGAAGTTATATATCAGCAGTTTAATAATAATATTGAAAAAACATAACAAAAAGGGTTAACTTTGGGATTTTTTTCTATCTAGTAAACTTAATCTAATCGTGTTATTGAGAGCGATCGCATATCTGCCAGATCCTTAAATAACACATAATTTGTTTTCAGACTTTAAAAAACTGTTTTTCCGATCGGTTTGCTCCCATATTAAAAGTTGTTCAGTTTGATGGGTAAACTCTTAGTTTAAAAGGATGCTAATGATATCAATTTCACCCTGTATAACGTATTGAATTTTACACTCTGTATATTATACTCCTCCAGATCAAAGGATTACTTTGTTATAAAAGGTAACAATTCTAGTCAAAGGAAGAAAGGAATTTTAGAAAAATACTTCCTCCAATGCCTAGAGGCAAGTTCTCACGTTACGATAACTGCGTGACCATTTCTTAATTGTAGAGTCATTACAGAATGATTAAATACATTCTTCATCTGAAAATGGAAGCTTATTACGTAGTAATAAGGTTTTTATATGCGAGAATAAACGTAATATTAGGTAATTAATATTCAATTCGGTTTGATTTCAATAATTATTAGCTACCTTCATAATGACATTCATGAGAGCTAAACACTCATGAATAAAATAAGATGACAAAACGTTCTTAAGAGGATTGTGAAGCTAAAGTCTCCATACAAAAAGCGAAAACATTGTTGCGTCACTGAAACCTTATAGAAATCTATCGCGTTCGTCTCATTTTGTTCAGTGCATTATTCTATTCTATCGTATATTCTAGATTGTTCTAGGTTTCGATTTTATTTAATTTTAACTCGCATATATAGTTTTTGTGATATAAATGATTTTATATTACCTACAACGCGAATATTGAAAGGCTCATAAATAGCTACTAACCTCTGTTTATTTAACATACAAAAACATATTTAAAAAGAAAAGTAGACATTTTTTAGGGAAAGTTGATCAGTGTCTTTTGTACAATCACCCCTTAAAGTAATCCAACTGTTAACCCTAACACCTGTACATACCTATAGGACTGTGAAATCGTTTTCGCTTTTTGTATGGAGACTGCTAGGCTAGACAATCCTCTTAAGAGAGATAATAAAGTATTTAAGTGGTAGGTACTCCAATATAATATTCTTTTAATTTTCCCGCTATTCCGGTAACAGAGGAAACTGAAGCATTTTTATTTTCTTATAAGAACTAAGAAACTGCCTTCAAGGAGAAAAAAAAATTAAGGAGCAGGCAGGTACTAATTCATCGCCGACCTTAGACATACAGGGTGTAACGAAAAGTATCAACATACTCTACCCATCAAACTGAACAACTTTTACTATGGGAGCAAACCTGTCAGAACAAAAAAATATCAGCTGTGTCCCATACTTTTGAATCGCGTAGGAATTGCAGTTTAGTTTGGGACAGTTGATATTTTTTTGTTTCTGACATGTTTGCTACCATAGTAAAAGATGTTCAGTTTGATGGGTAGAGTAGGTATGTGGTTTAAATGTTGATACGTTTCCTTACACCCTGTATAATAAATACACCTCAACAGAATTGGAATTAAAAACATTACACACAAAGACAATAGCAGCGAAATCGATGAAATCGTTAATGGTACAGTACAATTTCAATATAAGGGCTCAAACTATTGTTAGGTGGTGTCCGAGAATTTCTATTAGAATTAGAAAGGTGTTCTATGGCTTGATAGCGAGATGTGGCATCTGGTTGCACGCGAGGATTTGGTCCAAGCTAGCATTGGCTTAGGTAGCTCATCAAATTAAAATCAAATCAAATCAAATATTTATTTTGCATACTAAGTGTACATAAGTTCTTAAATAATGTTACATTGCACTTACAACTTAGACACCTTTTAAGGTATTGCAAAAGATGTTAAGGAAAGTTAAGGAAAGAGGACAGTATTCCAATAACAAAATTAAGTTTACTTATATCGACTTACAATAATCTTATCTATATATATAATAATCTTTTTTAGTTGTTAAGGTATTCATTTAGAGAGTAGAAACACTTAGAGAAAAAGTATTGACATTGTGTTCGTTTTTTATATTTTTAGGTAATTTATTAAATATTTTTACGGCCATGTAATAGGGGCTGCAGTTTACATTTTGTTTTTTACATTTTGATCCGAGATGGTGGTAGGTATAATCTATCTTTGTGTCGAGTGATGCGGAGCCGAAACGAAGAAACAATATTCATTTTGTTTTGAAATAAAGGATAACAAAATAGAAATAGTTTAATACTAAGATTCATTATTATACCTACTTACATAACATACTTAAGTAGGTATTAATGTTACAATGAGTCGTGAAGAAAAGGCGAGTTTAAGTCTAAGAGAGTTTAGTTACAGCAAACCGTGAGAGCTATTTATTATACCTTCAGGTTTTTTAGCAATGTTTATGACCATTTCTTAAAGGAATATGGTCGTGAGCTCGTAAAGCTTGATAATTTTTAGTTTTAAGCAATCGATTTTCGATTAACTATTGATATAAAACGTTTTGAAATTGTAAAATGCGTCATTTTCAAGTAATTCGTTCTGCATACACTACGTACAGGGTTCTTCTTAATATGCTGACACTTTTTTAAGGAGATAATCAGACAGTCAAACTGAACAACTTTCTCTATGGGACCAACATCGACATCGCGAAAATAAATCTGCTGTCCCACACATTTGGCTCGAGTAGGTTTGCAGTTTTGTATGGTAGAGCTGATTATCTTTTCGTGATTTCGATGTTGGTCCCATAGAGAAAGTTGTTCAGTTTGATGGTCTAATCTTACCCTTAAAAAGTGTCAGCATATTAAGAAGGACCCTGTATGCATTTTGATGTTACATTGTAGGTACAGCATTGGTAGACTCTTCTGACATGTATTATGTTATGTGTGTTATAATTATATAGTTCATATGACTGTTTCAAAACAAACTTAATTATAATTAATATTAGTCAGGCATCTTAGACCAAACCACAGGGCAGTCAGTGCGCTCTATTTAAATCAGCCGTCCAGCGACTCTAGCGCAGCGCGAATGCAAATTTCATCTAGATTGGGAGTGAAACTGTCCCTGCCGGCGTTCCAATGCCTGCCAATTGGACATGCAGTTGGCAGGAGAAATGTCAAGTTACACGTAGATAGCTGGTACAGTCCGTTAGCACTTAGAATAGGATTCGGCTGTTGTATGAAATCGGTTATGTTCGTATTTATAGATAAGATCGCGGCCAATGACAATCTTTTTGAACTCAAAGTGAATGGGCGGTTCTCAAAAAATGTGTCCATAGGAAAAGTACCGTGTCCTATGAATAAGGCATGCTTACCTTACAAATTCTAAAAAAATTCCATAAAGCTTTAAATAATTACATGATGTTTTAAGTAAAATTTTCTATTTAAAACATTTAAAAAATATGACCTTTTTGAGAAACGTTACTCGACAGCCAAATCCTATTCTAAGGGCTATCGGACTGTATTTCAGTACAATTCTATTTGTTTTAACTATTGGGGGTTTTGGGATTTTGTTCTAAGACAAGCGTAATGATTTTGTATAGTTCGGTGTTTCAAATTCATATGCAGAATGCAACCATTTAATTTTGATTTAATCTTTCCGCACATATTTGTCATTGAAAGGGGTAATCAATATAATGTTAAGTCTCTCTCGAGTTTTATGGTATTTTCCTATAAAACCTAAATCAGATTAACTATCACAAAGGAAAGGGAACACTAGAACAGGAGCTAGGAACCTGTAACAATGTTTGATTTTGGCTATAATTTTTTTTTAAACGGTTTTTGCTGTGCTAGGCTAGCTAATTACGGGACAGCGTTGTATATCTAACTGTATCTAACAATACAACGCTGTCCCGTAATTAGCTATTTCGTAATATATATAAGCATCGATTAGATATCGCAGCGTCGTTGGATCGAAGGGGATAATATTATAATTTCCATCGAATACGATAAGTACCTATATAATAATTTTTCACGTTTCTAAATTAATACTTAAGCCCTGTTCATTATTTGTTCAATGCTAAAGGGGTGTTATCTCGAACTTCATTAAATTATTTGTCATCCTCCGATTTTAATTAACTTTGTTACGTAACGTGCAACTTTTAATTAAAATGAACCCTTATTTTGTTTTCATGGCGACAGGATAACATTAAATTTTGTAGGTAGAGTACTGCACACTACATTACATTTTTACCGGGGAATTTCATTACTTTGAGTGAGTTTTTCAACCGCAAAACTTTTACTTTCATAGTGAAAAGATTCTTCAGTGTGGTTTATTAGAGTTTAAATTCACTCTGACTAATGTCTGTACTGTGGCCAGGTATATCTACTGTAAAATCTGATAGTAGCAAAGAAAAAACTAAATGGAGTTTTTAAAATGTAATTCAACGGAGTGGTTCAGGCATCAGATTGTAATGATGCTTGCGACGTGATCTCGATAAACTCAAAAAATGTTCGACATAGAAAAAAACAGGCGTCTCTTTGAGTAGCACAACAAAAATAGTGGCACGAGACACATTGACCGTTCCATCGCTGTTGTGTCATTTTATTACGGAGACCGGGAACCCGAACATTACATTAAACCAAAACAAATCCTAGATGAGCCATCCTGTTAAAAACCTCCTTTATAGTACTTGTTTCAAGGTTTGAAGTTTAATAAACCATTTTTGCGCTTTAGGACATTTTCATTCTTCTCTATTTATGAGATCGGACCGATCTATCAACGCAGAAGAAACCTTAAGAATAAACTTTAAGGTAGAAGTTCCTTTGCATGTTGATCAGGTAGTTTTTGTCCCCAATCATGATAGTTTGGAGACGACAGGCGAGGCGCAAGCGCACCAGCGCGCTGTCACGCGCCTCATTGTCGTTTCGATCGGCAAAAACCAATGCGTTGTAAAAACCTGACTATGAATGCCTTTGATGGAGCGTCAGTTGATGTACTGCTAATTGTTATTGAACGGATTGGTTTATGTTGAAATAATTTTTAAATAAACGAATTGTGTGTTAGCCAGGACGTTGGTCAAACTTTATTTTGGCAAAACTTACATTCGTCAAACACTTCTTTCGTCAAATTCTGCTTTCGACAAGTTCTCTTTTGTACAGTTGATTGACTGACAGTGCAACGTGTCAGTCTTTTGTAAGAAAGAAAAGCATAATTTGAGCTAACAAGTGCATGACTAGTATTCAAATCAAATCCCAATAATGATTAGTCTTGTTTTATCGATACTAATTCCAAATTAGGTATATAAGACTAGTTGTTGACTTTGTCTGCGTGAAATTTTAATGCCTATGTCCTTTTAGAAATTTAATCAAAATCGATTCGGCGTGTCGTGAAAACGCACCTAACACCAGACAGAGATACTTTTGTATTTATAATATTAGTATATGGATATGAATTAGAAAGAACAATCCAAAAATTAAACTCGTATGAGAACGTGAAGATTACCCATAACACCAGAAATTAAGAACTCCAAACTTCTCAAGCGTTTTTACTTATCAAACCTTGGATCAGCAATAAAAATACTATTGTAAACACTTCCCATTGCTACCGTAAACCCAGCATTATCTGATCTTAATAAACAAATACCTACTTTGACAAACTTGTCTATGCACCCGATGACGGCGCTAGTAGTTAAACATCATAGTCAAAATATACTGGTAACGATTAGTTCAATAATTTGCCGCAGAGTACGTTAACTTTGTCGGAGAATGCAACGGTATTTTTACAACCACCATCATCGGCTTTTAAATTAAAGTAATTAACGCCCACAGCATATTTACTGATTTAATATGTGGGTAGAAATCGTTCAGTTTAGTAGACGTTCCGATATTCGGATTTTATTAAAAAAGATATTTAAAAGCCATAAAACTCTGTATCGTAGAGAGACGCGCCATTAAAGTTATTCTACGAAAATACCGTTTTAACTATTCAGAAATGTGTTTAATAAAGACAATAATAATTGTTGAAACATACGAAATAGAAGTGTCAGAAACATCCTGTACAAAATTAAATTAATTAAAAAGAACTAATTCATTAAAACAAAATAAAAACAATAATTTATTATTAGGCGTCGCCGATAACAGATACAAGTATCATTGAAAGATATAGAGGCCATTAAAATTCTTATTATATTTTTAACGTTTTTTTAAAAGCACCAAATTGGAATGGTCTTGTAAACTGGTTCCTTGAACCTAATTAAGAAAGCAATTTGCAAGTTATTTATGGACTATAAAATAATACAAGCGGTGGACCCAGCTTATCTGACTCAGACGAAATTGGGAGAATGCGGGGTATTAAAATTTGCAGTTTATACCAGATCAAGAGCCTACTGCACTGCTACAAAGTCCAGATTGTATAACTTAAAATTCAAATAACATTCCGGACCGAGAAGTTGTGTATATGAAAACGTGCAACGGATACGAAAGTTATTCTAAAATTGTAATATTGCGGGGAGAGGATATTAAACAACTTAATCGTTCGAGTGAATAACAAGAGTAGCTGTTTTACAATATAGTAGGTACCTACATGCTTTGCTTTCGGTGTTTTGGTGACACGTTGTACTATAAAACACGGTTTCTTTTTACCAAACAATATGTTCACTTGAGGCTGAGATTCAGAGACGATTTTTTTAGTCTTAGCTCGAGCTAAGCGTGGCGAAAATGTATGGATTTTTACATACGGGAGTTCGAACTATGACTTAAAAATCGTCTCTGAATCTCGGCCTTAGTATAAATCAGTCAGAACTTTACCATAGTGTAATAAAGATAAGGTATACAGGGTGTAAGTGACAGCCTAGCAAATACTGAAACGGTGAACTCAGACCATCAAACCGAACAACTTTTACTATGGAGCCTAAATCGGAAAACGCGAAAAAAAATCAGCACTCCCATACATTTGAGTCGGGTAGGTGCAATAGTTTTGTATGGGACAGCTGTTTTTTTTGGCGTTTCCTGAGGTAGGCTCCATAGTGAAAGTTGTTCAGTTTGATGGTATGAGTTCAACGTTTCAGTATTTGCTAGGCTGTCACTTACACCCTGTATATCTAGACCTGATCGCACATCTTTGTAGACATCCATAATGGCATGGCATTTATCAGGCGGTTTCTTTTAGGAAAAAAAAAATTGTTCAGTGACACTGGATGGATGGCAACACAAACATAAAATTTTGCCTGTCAGATCGATAGTGTTCCGTGTTTTTCTCGATTCCCCAATTTTAGGGATTTGTGTTTATGTTATCTATAAAAAGGATTATGATTGCAACATTTTTTTTCTTATTAATCCAGTCAGTTTACGGAGTTTTGTTAGGAGGGGCGGGAAGTAACTAAGAATGGGACTTTTAAACTGTAACTGGCACCATTTAGTAACAAAAAGACTTTCTGAAAACGTTTTTTTTTTTAAATCGCTACGCAACATCAAAATCAAAATTGTATCTCCCAGGAGGCTTTTAACTTAATAATATAAATACCAAAGTACTCATTTTAATTAGATTATACAATATAAATGACTTTTGAGCAATAAAATAGCCATCCAAATGCAAAAAATTAATTATTCCTTAGAAAATCCTAATGCATTTTTCAAAGCTTAGTAGACAAAAATATTTGTTCCGTGTTTGAAGTGTGTATAAAATGGTAAAGCCTTAAAAATGAGAAGAAAAAAATTTTACCGTCAGCTTTTTTAGAACTAGATAAATGCTAACTTTTAAAGGAGCTGTTGCTATCGTGTTTTGTTTTAATTTCGGTATATTTCTAGGCTCAAATAGGCTCTTAAATGAAATAGAAAAAAAAATCCTGATTAGTCCCGGGTCAAACCGTAAAATGACTGGTCTAAATTGCCATTTACAGATTTTTCATCTTAGTAGTCTTGGAAAACTTTAATTGCTTACAGCTTTTATAGAACATATCTACGTTATTATAAAAGCTGTAATTATATTTTATTACTTTCACCCAAGACGCCAACGTTTATATCAACGTTTATTGTTCTTATAACAGCATATCAACGTTTATTGTTCTTTGAAATGCGATAGGTGAATTTATTTTAAATCTTTCTCTCTTGTAAGAACCTACGCACAAAGAACAATGGTTTGAAACAATGAGAAATGATTATTACACATGATTCAGGAAGACAATGAAAGTATGTTCATTCCTACATTCCTATTATACAATAATATGAAATATAACGCTAGAAATAGGGCCTATGATTTATCGACATCTTTGACTAGACAATAAAGAAGGTATCTGCAAGGTTGGAATGGTATCGACAGTTGGTGATTGAGTGCTCTTCTTCGAATCCCAGTTTGTCTACCCTTCTATCGCCTTTTTCTGATTATGATTTTCATTTTCTTTGCTGTAAAAACGCAAGTTTATAAGAGCTTGTGTGAAAGTTAATTAGATTTTGCATGAACGTGTTTCGTTATTTTTATTTACTTATGAATAAATATAAGGTAAGTTAAGTCATAAAAATGTAATGTACTCTTTTAAAAGCTGTATTAAAGACACAATAAAATTTAATATCAGATTTTCACAGCTATGGAAGCTTCCACAATATCTGTACACAGGAGCCCGATTGTGCTAATTTAAAACATCAAATCTAATCACATTGCAATCCAATTACTATTCAATTGTGCTGAATTCCGCGCTAAACTCTCTGTAACTGACAGCCTTTAACGTCCAAGCGATCTGTCAAAACGGCTCTAAGGCTCAATTTATATTAGCGCAGAGTGGAAGCGCATCGAAGCGTCTATCCAAAACTGAACATAACATTTGTTCACGCGCAGACGCGCGAATTCCGAAGAATGCGCGCGTCTTTTTAAAATATCAGAAGTAATGTGTGCGTTACGCTGTGCAGTTAAGGTTGAATTTGTTATGTTCAGTTTTGGATAGACGCTTCGATGCGCTTCGACTCTGCGCTAATATAAATTGAGCCTAACGGCTGTTAAGAGCAGTACCGTGGTTAGCGCAATACCAAAAGTGTCAAAAGTGATGGTTCATACGTAGTCCAAACACGGTTCATCGCAATAAAAAATCAGCTATTCCATACAAAACTGTAAACCGACTCGATCTTACTCGATTATTACGATTTCGATGTTAGTCGGTAAACCATAGAGAAAATTGTTCAGTCTGATAATCCTCTGAAAAAACCGCCTGGAATTATTAAGAAAGACTCTATATTCCGATTGAATGTTGGTATCTCTGGTTGGTTGTCTGGTTGATTTTTGTATTGTACCCACTGTCCGTAACAAGTGGCTACTCCCCGTCACACTGGACAGAGTTTCGGTACTACTAGTGAAACGTGGATGTTCTGAGGTTTCAGAATATCTCTGACTACCCCCTCGGGGCATATAGTCGTGAGCATATGTTTATGTTGCGATCTCTGTTTGAGAATAATAGACACCGTTTGCCCGATTGCGATGAAACTTTGGTGGGTTGTTATGCAGAAGGTTTATGTCAAAAAAAGCCGCATTGGAACGCGTCCCAGACACAGTTATGTATAAGATAAGTAGGGAAACTTAAAGGAGTAATTTTAAGTATGCACCCAAGTTCCCGGCATCCAGCTCGAATACCAACGGTTTCCCTTCATCAGATGCTATCGACGATTGACAGCCGACGCGACGGCGGGCGGTGACTGACCAAGAAATGTCCACGTATTCGTTTTTTCTTCTTTTAGATGTACTAGTAGCCACTTTGTAATTTGTTAAGCCGCTTCGGAGGCTGTACGATGAATGATATGGGTTTTGGTATTGAATTATTTGATTTTTAATGTAGGAGTCATGTAACTTTCGGTATGTTCTCATTATCATCAATTTCATTACTGGACTGGTACAATTCCGTAAACAATTGAACCAATTTTGACAAAACTAGACCACTATTTTTAATAGCTAAGTAATGTTTAATGAGGAGAAATCTCTCGTCTTTCGACGAATTTATAAGAATTTTGTTAGCAATGAATAGTGGTAGGTATACCTATAACATTTTTTAATTGTGGTAACGTTAAGAACGTAATGCTTTTTACTTTTATCCAAAAGAGTGTTTTTTTCGTCCGTTACCTCCAATAATTGTGAACTTGTGAAATAATGTCTGCTTCTATCTTGTTTAAAATTATTAATTAAACGTTTAAGTATTAAAGGCTGATAGACTGTATGCACGATAAACACCTCAGAGGAACGATATCTCCATAGAGTCCGCATAAATTTACGATTATAGTTAGTCTCTTTTGTCTTATGACGTACCTTTAATAGTAGAAGGAGATGGAACTATAGATATTTGTTTATGCAGCTGTCCACTTTTTTTGGAGCTATGTGTGTGAAAAGTGACCGTAAACGTAAGGTCATATGTCACTTGGTCCTCTTTTGTCCATTCTACTTGACACCACACACTCAAACCTAAACGTCAAAAAAAGTGGACACATTACAATTGGTATGGCTCACTCTATGCCTTTAGGTATAATCTGTTTGATAAACACCAATATTTTGTTTCCCAATCACGCGTTATTTTATTTCTGTTGTTGCAGTCAAAGTGACTTATCAATAGTAATCAATTTGCCGTCTAAGAGCTGTCCATTTGTTTAATGGTCCACTATGGACGAAGTAACAGCTAAATGTTATCAGAGATTGTCAATCTTAGTACGCATTTCAAAAGTAGCCGTCTTTGGACCGTTACTGTAGTTTTTTTAAATACAAGCCATTTGTACATATAGGTATAAAGTTCTGACGTAGAGATCAAGTGTACGATTAGTTGAGACTAATGCATTGGTTTAAAGTAAATGTTTTGATCTGCCTCTTCGTAGCTTATTTTTGTTTTTATTATTATTTTCAATTTGTTTCTTGAGGTATTATCTGACCACTAGGTCCCACCAGTTAGAGCCGTGGGGGTCTAGTGGCGAGTAACCTTGCCTGCCGTGCCGGAGGCGATGGTTCGATCCCCGTCCAAGCCGACTCGTACCAATGAGTTTTTTGGAATTTATGTACGATTTGTAACACCACTGGCTTTTCGGTGAAGGAAAACATCGTGAGGAAACCTGCATGCTTCAATTTCCAGGCATGTATTGTACCCAATGTCCATTACAAGTGGCGACACGGGCTCACTCCCCGTCACACTGGACAGAGGTTTGGTACTAGTGAAACGTGGGTGTTCTGAGGTTTCAGAATATCTCTGACTAACCCCTCGGGGAATATAGTCTTGAGCATATGCTATGCTATGCTAGTTCCCACCATAGTTACTCGTGTAATGCAAGAACAACCTTGGCGGCTATTCACAGGCGAGCTATATCAGAGCGATATCCAGGGATTGCTTTAAAATTTATTTGCGCAAATGACTGTTTACAGGCAACTTCATATCCTGACAGTTTTTCAGAACACGATCGAACCAACTTTCTCTATGGGACCAACGTCGAAATCGCGAAAAACTAATCAGCTGTTCTTTACAAAACTATACTTTTTTTCATGATTTCCATGTTGGTTTCATAAAGAAAGTTGTTCAGTTTGGTGGTTCTGATCACCCTCTTAAAAATCAGCATATTAAGTAGGACCCTTTTGATTTGAAAAGACAAAACAGAATTTTGTTTAATTTAATCTCAGTTATTTCTAATCTAAACAAAATATTTAATAGATTAGAAAACAATGAACTAGTAACCAGAAAATTAAAGTCAGAAGATACGATTGAATCACAACTCAATTATGTTCAAAGATAAGTAAAGAAAACGAGTATGAGGGTGGCCCAAGCAAGGAGTTTAGATGTTATTGACTCGCGCATCCTTCACGTAGCCAATCAGCATCGGCCGTGAGGACAGGTGCGCGTGCGCTTCGGTGCACAGGAGTGGAGAGATGATTAAAAAAAAGTTAAGCGGAACGTTTATAAATAGCGCCAACGATGCATGTTACCCTTTGAAGAGGTACAGGCAGGAAAAATTAAAATAAAAAACAATTTACCATGTAGTGTCTTTGAGGTTGATTAAGTATTCAGTCATTGTATGTGCGTGGTTAGGTATCATTTCTATTTTAGTTACCGTCGTTGAACTACGAGTTTTCTGTGAATTTGTTGTGTGATTTATCTAAGCCACGGTTTATACAGAAGAGTTTATAATTGTGTTACTTTGACTATCCGCCACCGCCACACGTCTCTTCTGTGTAAACCGCGCCTTGTAGTACGTAGCATAGCATCGTTTAGAGAACTACGTCCTCGCCTCCAGGCGACGTCACCTGGAGGCGCAGTCGCGTTTCTCCTTTACGTCAAAAACGATGCTATGCTACGTACTATAAGGTTTATATTGTGCTATTTAGATTATCCGCCACCGCCACACGTCTCTTCGGTATAAACTGCGCCTCAGAAATAATGCTTTAATTGTAAATAAAAAATTTTACTTTATACAATGAGTTACAATACAATAGTCTCACTCACAGATCTCCGGCTACCCAATTTGCAGCCTTGTCATACTAGCACGTCCCTAAATGCTATGGTCTGTACTTGCCCTCGACTTGACCTTAGGCCCGTTGCACTGCCAATTCGTTTGGCCCGATTTCGGCATATATTGACTGATTTATTATCTCTATTTTAAAGTGTAGCGATCAAAGCCAGCAATGTATGCGAAATCGGGTAAAGGATCCTATATATTTTGTCAAAAGCATCAAGTATGACTCTACATCTACGTTTTGTCTTTATTCAGTGAATGTTCTCTGTTGGATAGCCGTTATCAAGAATTCTTGTACCTACAAGTTAAAGATGATAATGCCTTGATCCAGGGCACTTCCTACGTGAAACAGACAGAAGGCGTAACGTTCGCACGATGTGTGTGACATAGAGTGCTCTATTGCGTGCAATTACAAACATCGACAGTTGTAATTATAGTACATTGGTGTGTGATCGAAGCTATCTAACACAAAAAGCTAATTCTCGATAATGATTCTTAATTGCTTTCCGAGACGAGTCAAATGGATCCGCAATAAAACCGTTTGCGTCGTGAGAGTGGTAGATTTTTTCTTTTATTATTTACTGGAAACTTATAGAAAGTGCGGCCATAAAATGTGTTATTGAGTTTAGTGCCACATAGCTAATTGGTTTTTAAAGAAATGTGAAGAATTTTACTTTGAAAAGTAATGGTGATATTAATTGTGCCGTCGATAATTTTTATGAAATTTTCTGTGGCGCGTTGCGGAGAGGTATAGACACTAAATCAAGGGGGTCATCATAGAGCCGGGCATAGAGCTCGAATCCGTACGAACGTCATACCATGAAGGCAATGAATTTTTCTAACTTATGTGAAAGAAAACATTGTGAATTCGCTGCCTGAATTCGCTGAAGAAGAAGTTCTTATGCGTAAATGAAGTCTACCGATCCGCATTGGGCACGTGTGGTGGCCTAACGCCTCATATACCTACTCCGACGTATATAGGCTGATGATGATTACTTAAGGAAACTAAAACGCACTGTAACGGACTTGACCCGATAAGGAAGCAAATTACACGAAAGACTAATCAGAAAAAGTATATTTCGAAATGCAGAAAACGCTATAAATGTGTTTCAGCGTATCTTAAAGATTTAGTTTTACGATAATTTGAGTTCATTTTCTCTACAAAGTGATAAGTAATTTGATTATAGTTCATAATGACGGTTGATATTGAAATCGTGACTGAATATAATCACCGTGACTGATTTGTGGGTGATGATGTCCCATGACCACACGCGGTTACCTTTTTCTTAAAATGTATTTGATGTGGTGGAACTAAGCGATGTTTTGACCAAATTATATAATTTTGGGTAATATCAATAATCATTTTTGATGTGTGGAGTGGACACATGGATGTGAAGTTGTACCTATTGGTGACAATTAAACATAAGTGAAATTTGGTCGCAGTTGGATGTATTACGGAAAACAAATCTACTATTTAATTATAACACTTTATTTGCTTTATTTAATTATACACAGACATAATATTAATACACATAGTTGAGAAAAAATGTACAAAGAGCGAGCTTATCTAAGAGATTTCTTCCAGCAGACCCGCAAAAGAGACAGACTAACTTGAGTAGTTTTTTCAAAAGTTTAATATGATGTTGATTGGATGAAAAAAAGAAACAAAAGAAATATAGGACGGTTATTCCTTTAAATTGGAAAAATTGTAGTCACAGAATACTGTAAATATACCGTTCATTTTTCAAGCTAGAAACGGATGTGTAATATCAAAACACTCCAGAGACTGAATGTATGATACCGTGATAGAAGTAAAATACTCTATCCGGAAATCCCAATCCAATCTCGCAAAGAGTTCGAAGGATCACATTTCAACGGAAGGTTGGAATTATTGTGTCAAGATCTCAGCGCCCTTTTCAAGTCGCACCTGAGTACAATACAAGACGGTAGATGCTGACATGAGGAGGCACTTCTTACCCCAATCTAACTACCGGTGTCCAACAAAACGGAACAACGCTTATCAAGGAAAATTGTGCCTTATTGTTAAAAGCCGAAGCATATTTTTCTCACTCGTAGGGTCGGTGTTATCTCTTTATTTAGACGGAACCTCGGCAGCGATGTTAAAATGGGCTTTTCATACAGCTGAATACATTCTTTTCTCCTTTGGAGTTGCGGGCAGGTGATTTTATACTTTTTCTGTAAAAATGTACCCACACCCCACAGCATTTAAATATAATGGTTCAGCGAAAAGGCTAAATTTGTCGCGATGCTTACGGAATTTCGCAGTTTTTTCCGTTCCACCTTTTTTTCGAAGCCTTTGTTGGGGAATGCGTCGAGAATATAAACTGTTTTACACGTCAAACGATCTAATTTTAGGAATGGTTTATGTTAACATGCAAAGTTTTTGGTGTTTTTTGTTATTTATCTTTATATGTAAATATTTATATTTTATATTTATATTTTATATGTAAAAGAGGTTGAGAATGAATGGTTCAAACAATTTATAATCTTCTTTTAAAATGAGATGTCTAAAAAATGGGACGGGAACATGGATTATACCTATTACAACTTCCTGGACAGGAAACATAGACCAAGAGATTTGTTTCACTTACGGACGGGAATTATTATGTTTTTTTCTATCTATGGTCTAAAATAGTATAAAAATATCATCATTATAATATTAGTTTATACCTTGATTTTGTCACAAACCCGATTGAATTATATTTTTCCTAACAGCTATGATTTCCTATGTATCAAGTCAACTTAGACACCGTCTCACGCTCTGTAACTTTGTAAGAACACTATTGTCAAAGCCTGTTAAGTTGCACAAAGACAATTTGTGGTACGTACCTACTCAGGTACTTCTAGTTACGCAAAGCGTGAGAACCGACAGTTTTCTAACTTATTTAGTTTAGAAAGATTCATAGAGGTGAATAAATAGTTTTGTATAACAATCGATAGCTTCTCTATCGACAACTATGGCTACAAATACTTATACTACATTCAAAATAGCAACGATATTATTAGGCTGTTTTGCATTACAGAAACAGAGATTTGAAACACTTCCTCTCATTTATTCTTAGAACAGCTTTAGTAACGTCCAAGATATATCGGATAGTATATGTATCCAATAAATAAATTACATTTGGTAATCAGAATTAGCCAGAAAGCTAAATTGGAATCGGAAAATCTCGTCGTCCTTATTTGGAATGAAGTATAGGTCACCAATGACCACTAAAAATATTGTAACCGTTAACATTAACTTTGTTTTATTATAAAATCAGGCGTTAGTTTAATGATAATTATTGATCATTGAAATTACATTGCTAAATATTTTAATGACCGAGAAATATCGAGTGACACATCAAGCTATACAAAACCAACATAAGCTGGCCACGCGACGCTATACGTTACTCGACACTCGCGCGCCAGCCTATGTTAGTTTTGTATAGCTTGATGTGTCGCCGTGTGTACCTACATACAAATCGAAAACCGACTCTGTTGATTTGTATAAAAAGATGAAATGATTTTTATGTGAATTATAAAATCTTAAATAATCAAGATGTTGTTCAATTATGAATTCTGGAAATATATTTTAGTTGTTTGCACCTTGTATTGACAGTATTTTCGATGTCATCGTCATATAGCTATTATTATATCACAGATATCGACATCGATGCAACGCTAGAGGTGAACAATGACAGGAACCTCGTTTGTTCCGATGATTCGTCACGCAGACTTCGCGTATGCTTTGTCCAGCGAGCTTGCCATTGTCTAATACAACAAATTGCGCGGTCAACCAAGCAATGGGGGAAAATCAGCAGTCCGTGAAATATGACGCACGTAGCTTGTTGTTTACTCTGGTTTTTGTGTAAAATTGAGGATTTAGGTATAGTTCATTAACATCATCATGAGCTTTTATCAGAGTCGTGTCTTGTGCCACCACAAGACTTTCGTATCCAAACTTTCCAACTGTCTTTGCAATATCATCAGCCAACTTGGCTGCTGGACTTACCCATTGCTCTCTGTTCATTGCCTGCTCTCGGCCACTATCTGTTTAAGGGTTTATAGGATGAAAGAGTTAAATATCGTAGTTGTCATTGTATCGAATTCGTCATTAATTGATTATCGGTATCATAGACTACCAAGTAATTAGTAGGTAAAACCAAAGTTTAAAGATAAAGCCTTAGTACTTGTTTACTCCGTTATAGAGAAAGTTGTTTAGTTTGATGGTCTGATCATCCTCTTAAAAACCTGTCAGCATATTAAGTTGGACCATATATATTTTGCGAACGGATGAATATAACGGAGTAAACAAGTAGAAAGACTTTATCTTTAAATATATTTATCTCAGTACATCCGCTACCCGTGACGAAGAGAATTGATAAACTTTGGCGACGATATCAATCAACGATCGAGAGAATGAACAGAAACATTAATTACATATGCGAATAATACCTACAACACCATTTAATTATTATTATTGTGATTCTTCAACAATACAATTTTGATATTCATTAAGATAACATCGTTTCGGTTTGAAAACAATGAACCTTTCACTATTATCATAAACACATTGTATTAGATCGATTCTAAGATATCAACAAAATGAACTCTCTGGACCCGTTATTGATATTGTATATACAATGTGTTAATGAATAAGCGCAAAACCTCATACACCCGTTGCATACATTGCTTTGCTTTATAACTAAATAATTAGATTGAAATAATAATTTCCTTATTTTGGTAGTAAAAATTTTAAGTTATTCGCACATTAAGTTTTCAGGCAAAAATGATTTGGTATCATTTCAGCAATGAATAAAAGCGCTAGCGTACTCGTGGATACATTTAAGAATTATGTTTTGGTAGTAAGTAAGGTGAGTGTGCCCGTGCGGTGGGTTGAGATCGAGTTCAGTAAATTTTAAATTTTACAAACAAAATAATAAATATTTTGAAAAAAATTACCTATGTTGAAACCATGATAATTCGATTCTGCTCTGGAATCTAAACAAACTACGTTCTACTTTTGCGTTAATTCATTAACACGTTGTATATTATGCTGGTCATGATACTGTTTTTGGCATAAGAGAAAACTGTAGATCGAAAGTATGGTAGATGATAGGTACGTCAAGTTACATGAGGCGTACACTGACAGGTCAGTGTAATGAACTAATGAATAACCACTGGACTATGAACAGGAGGTGTGTGGTGACCTCAGAAGGGCAACAAAACTTGAAGGACGTCGAATTTTATTAATGCTACCGCCATCAATATCCAACACATTGATTAATTGAAAATTTGCTAACGTACTGACTGATTATTTGTAAAATTAAAGATAAGAAATAAAATGATCTTTGATTCTAACATGACACGACAAATAAACTTTGCGCGCCACATGAGGGTGTGACCAGGCGGGTGAAAGAGATAGCGATACCGATTTACTAACGGTGTGTTCCGATTCATAAAAACAGTGCTGTGATCGATTACAGCGCTAAAACCCGTTTCATTTGCGTTAGCGCGCCGACAGCGCTGATAGCGTTCTACCAATTCGGAACGCTAGATATCGCGCTCACACCGTTCACACCACAACATTCAAATATTCACATTATTTTCTTCATCACTAATCGTTATTAAACTTTTATTCGTCTTTTTTAGAACATAATCAAACCCAGTACTACTAAAGAAACCTAAATCGAGACCTAAACAAACCAAAAATATAGGACAGCAAAACTGTCAAGCGTCACTTTTGAAAATTCGCACAAAAATTTACTAGAACAAAACTTTCAAACGTCACTTTTGACAACTCGCTCACAGTGCTAACGCCACGAACCGTGAGCACTGTTATTGCAAGATGGCGTCGGTAGTGACGTCATGAATGACGTCACGTTTTCGATTGTGGACGCGCTCACGTCAAATCGGAACGACATTTATCGCGCTCACAGCGCTGTCGGCGTAAATCGGGACGCAGCGTAAGAAAGTGTGGCGATATCACCACAAAGAATGGGAAAATGTCGTGACGTACAGTGTTATTACATAGTAAATAATAGCGTTTAATGCTTTATGACAAAATTGTTGCATAAATAGAGTATAAATTGCTAATGGTAGGTATCTAAACTAAGTACTGTATAGAATTAAGCGACAAAATGTGAGGAGGTAGGTGTGCGTGGCTGGCAATGCATCGTGGGGCTTAGCAACACAAACAAAACTACGTGTTTGTATCAAATCCCATCCGTTGATCCGTCACCCTGCGTCTACCCGTTTCATTATGTGAAATAATAAGGCAAATATAAAGGCTCTTGTTTAGGTGGATTTGTTTTTTTATACTAACTGCTTCTATATCTTTATATTTATGTTATAGAAGATTAATAGGAAGGAAATATTAAGAGTACAACAGTAGCTCCTTTTGATTCTTGGTAGATATTATGTTTTTGAGATATCTAAACGTAAATCAAAATCATTTATTTCATTAGATAAGTGAACACATCAATACAAAAATATAGCGGTCAGCACAAGCGTCGTCAATAACACAGATACACAAATAAACAGCTTCGTCAAAACATTGAAAAACACGCTCAGTCAAATAACCCGCCCCTTGTCGAACCTGGCGCAAAGGAGCCCAAAACGCTAGCAGCAAAACGAAAATAATATTAAAATGTTAGGTACCTTATGTTTTTATTTCCTTATATGAGTTTATTTGAATTTTTACGAATGAAATATACGTAATTACCTACCTACTTGAATAAATTGAGTAAATGCACCTTAATATTAGTCTTCCTATTCGCAGACGGATATTATCATCACCCACTTCTTCTTATTGTGTTTACAGCAAGCCCTGCACGTCTAGCATGATTTCTCTACACGCGCGCGACTCGGCTTTTTCCCATACTACAACTCGCGGCAAGCGCGGCTTGCGCTCTCCGAAAAGAGCGGGGACAGGTTATTTTTTATGCAACGAAGGCGCGTCGCGCGCGTGTAGAAAAATCATACTAGACGTGCAGGTGTCAGAGTTTTTTCAGACCGCCTTACGGCCTCTGATATGGTTTTTATGTAACGACTACTACCACCAGAGATAGTAGCCGGGACCAAAGGCTTAACTTGCCACCCAAAGCACGGAATCTCCTTTCTTTTCAGACAATCAGGTGATTCAGCCTGCAATGTCCTAACCAACGCTGAACATAGTCCTCTCCCAAGACGACCCACAAAACTCTATCCTCGGTCTTCCTCATCCAGTCACTCTCCTGCTACCTTTATCATGTCGTCGGTTTACCAGGTCGGAGGACGTCCCATATTTCGCCATTCCATTGCCATTTCGTCTTCGTGTCTAGAACTCGGACTTCCCGTCGGTTGTCAGTTCTTCGGTACATATGATCAGCCCATTGCCATTTCGGTTTGCTAATTTTCAGAGATATGTCACCCCATTCGTTCTCAGATAGGTATGCAAATCATTTCTATACGTAGACGGTACTCTAGAAAACAAGTTCTTGTCTTGAGCTACTTATAGTTTACTACACATAACAATATCTACAGGGTGTAAGGAAAAGTATCATTAACCTATAAACCACATAATCTACCCATCAAACTGAACAACTTTTACTATAGGAGTAAACCTGTCAGAACAAAAAAAAAATCAGCTGTCCCATACTAAACTGCAATACCTATAACTGATAATTTTTTGTTCTGACAGGTTTGCTCCCATACTAAAAGTTGTTCAGTTTGAAGGGTAGAGTACGTGGTTTAAAGGTTAATGATAGTTTTCCTTACACTCTGTATAGTAAAATGTAACAGAAAGGGTGTTTAAAAAGACATCAATGACCGTGAGAGCAGAACCAGTACAGGCCTCTATCTCGATTCTCGAGACACATCAAGTGTAAGTCAAACCAGATGTTAACCAGCTATAATAAGACCACTACAGTTTACTTCGTACTTTTCTTATACTTATAATATTCTGTTTGTTTTAAGAACTGTAACAGTAGAATCATTTACCGTGAGTTGCCGTCTTATGGGCTTTATTGCTTTGTGTAATTATAATATTGTTAATGTGTTACTGGTAATCACTTAAAGTTTTATAAGAATACTACAGTTTACTTCGTACTTTTCTTATGCTTATAATATTCTGTTTGTTTTAAGAACTGGAATACTAGAAGTTATAATTATCATTTACCGTGAGTTGTCGACTTATGGGCGTTATTGATTTGTGTAATTATAGTTTTGTAAATGTGTTGATGGTAATCACTTAAATTTTATAAATCTTATATGCAAACAGAAACTCATGACCTATCGGGGTGGTCAGAAATATTGCTATAGCTACCAGCTGTCTTGTCTAACAAGAAGATCTCAGGTTTCAAAATGAAATGACGTGTAAAGAGTTACGTTTAGTTTTGAAATCAATAGATACTAAGTAAGTATAATACGACGTCAAAAAACTATACATTGAAACGAAAATCTGACAAGATACAAGCATAGAGATTACTTTCTAGGTTGTTTCTGAAAATTTTCACTGACTTTAATTGGTTAGTATTGAAAACATAACCAGACTTCGTTTGTATGGAGCGCGCTAACAGTAATATACCCTTAAGAAATGTGCCAGTTAATTATACCAATAGTGTAGACCACGGCAAGATAGCAAAAAATACTACTTTTATTCTCATAAAACTGGTAGCAAACTTGCATGCTAGTCTTATTTATATCGATCGTTTTATTTCAGTAGGGTGTCTAGGACTACATATCGATTCTCTTTTTGTCGTTCCACTCGGTCGATTTCTTCGAAGATAGCATGTTTGTGGCCACAACCGGTGGCACAGGTTTCTTTATAAGCCTCCATGTGACTTGTATAGCAAGGCGAACTAGTATCTAGTGCTGATATTCATAGTTTTGCGAGCAGTTGAATTTTAAACAGTCCATGAGAACATTACAGGGACGGGAATGAACAATTATACTCCATTTCAAATAGCAACGAAATTTTAAGGCTATTTTGAATTACAGAAACAGAGATTTGAAACACTTCCTCATATCTCACTTATTCTTAGAAACACTTTGGTAATGTCCAAGATATGTCTCATAAGTATATCTTGCTGATAAATAAATTATATTTGCAAATCTAAATTGGCCTGTAGGCCTCGCATGCCACCCCCGAGAAAACGATAAAAATCGAGATGTGCCTCCATCTTTATTATTCTACGTATGCTAGAAAGAGAGCGCATGACGTTTTTCTCGTTAAAACGCTTTATCGTGGGTGGCATGCTAGCCGTGCAGGAAAGCGATTTTTGAAACTGATACGTTGAACTCAGCAGTTGGAAATGACAAAATTACTATGGAGATATGCATCTTTCTACTGCTGATTTGACTTTCAACAATCGCACTACTGGATTGTGATTTTTGAAAGTCAAATCAGCAGTAGTAAGTTGCATATTTTCATAGTAATTTTGACATTTTCAACTGCTGAGTTCAACGTATGAGTTTCAAAAATCGCACTCCAGGAAGCTATATAGAAATCGGAAAATCTTTTCGTCCTTATTTGAAATGAAGTAAGTATAAACCAATGAAATGTTTCGATGACTAATCATGTCTTTTTGATCTTGTTCTGTGCTAACAAAGTTCGAGTTTAAAACATTAATTAAAATTCCTACAACAATCCGAAGTGTCTCTAAACAAAAATGGAAAACCAAATATTTAAAAAATGTTTTCGTAGGCAGCGGAATCAAAGATCGCGTCGGAAAGAATGCCTTAATGAAATTAACGATCGCCGATTTTGATAAAAGCAAATAAAATGTGCCAATGTATTCCGACGTTAATGAAAATTTATTGCTTCTTTTCTTGATGGACGCTTAATAACCAGTAGTAGTTAGTGAGTTTTATTGTTACAAGGAAAACGTGACTAATAATCACATCGGAATTGGTTCAGGTCCTCTCGTAGCTATTACAACGTATGTGCTATAATAGCACATAAAGAAATATCTGTAAAGAACAAAAGTTTTATACAAGCTGTGCACTCACACATAGCGCGCGTTAGAGGACGTACGAACAGGTGCGCACACACTCAGCCAGGGTAGGTATATGTACACACGGCGACACATCAAGCTACACAAAACCAAGATAAGCCGTAGAGTAATGTATAGTGCGCCAGCTTATGTTTGTTTTGCGTAGCTCGATGTACCGCCCCATGTTTACTCACATACTCACATTAAGCTATATACAAAACAACATAAGCTGGCCGCGCGTAGGTCGAATAACATATAACGTCGCGCGGCCAGCTTATGTTGGTTTTGTATAGCTTGATGTGTCGCCGTGTGTACGTCCTCTATCGCGCACTATACAGGGTCCAACTTAATATGCTGACAGTTTTTTAAGAGGATGAACAGACTATCAAACTGAACAACTTTCTCTATGGGACCAACATAGAAATCGCGAAAAAAACAGCTGTCCCATTTGGCTAGAGTAAGATTGCAGTTTTGTATAAAACAGCAGATTTTTTTCGCGATTTCGATGTTAGTACTCGTAGAGAACGTCGCAGAGTTTGACGGTCTGTTCATCGCCTTAAAAAGTGTCAGCATTATTAAGAAGGAGTGTGTGACATGTGTGAGTGAACCGACAGGGCCGCTTGTATGTACGAGTATCTTTTGTTCTGTAGCACCTAATCCAACTATTCAGACTGTACTACGAAATTAACAATTCGTGATAGCTTTCTGCGTGTGACGTCACAATAGCAATTGGATAAAATTACAAATGCATGTTTGCAATTGTCATCAATCAATGAGCGTTCTCATACTATTCATCATACGCTTCGCTCCATTGCAGTTTATACAACGTGTTAATGAATAAGCGCAAAACCTCATACACCCCAACTGATTTATAACAAAATAATAAAATAACAAAATAATTAGATTGAAGAAATTTCATTATTTTGCTAGTTGAAATTTAAAGTTATTCTCATTTTAAGTTTTGAAGCAAAAAATGATTTGTTATCATTTCAGCAATGAAGGAAAGCGCTAACGTACTCATGGATACATTTTAAGAATCTTGATTTTGGTAGTAAGTAAGGTGAGAGTGCCCGAGCGGTGGGTTGAGATCGAGTTCAGTAAATTTTAAATTTTACAAACAAATTATTTAATATTTTGAACAAAATTACCTACGCTGAAACCATGATAATTAGATTCTGCTCTCGATTCTAAACAAACTACTTTCTAGTTTTGCGTTAATTCATTAACACGTTGTAGATGTGAAAAAGTAATGGATAAAGAATCTATGGAACTTTTTATTTACTTTTAATTAATGTGTAATTTATATCATTCTAATATCCATAAGGGGAAAATTTGAATGAATGTGACAATGTTTCAAGAATTATGATGTGTATCCAATTTCAATATAGCGAGAATTACAATAATTGTTTCCGAGGTGGTCTGAGTCAAGACTTTTATATCAAGTATGTTCTTAAATTAATAATATGAGCCCATAGATTGAGTCACACTTGACCAATTCATAACGTTTGGCTCTCGGTCCCAGTTGAGACCAATTAAAAATTTTCGCATCGTATTTCGGCCATGAGCAATCCCTGTATTAAGAGCAATTGAACTGATGGGCAGAATTGGATACGCTTGATTAGTTAAGTCGTCCTAAATGGGACAAGGCGTGGCGTGCTATCATATAGAAGACGCTGTGATAAACGTTTCTAACTAATCTAAATTTTGCTTCAACATTTGATACAGAAATTAACTACAATAAATTATATAGGGTCCGTCTTAATATGCTGACACTATTTTAAGGGCATGATCAGACCGCCAAACTGAACAACTTTCTCTATGGCACGAACATCGAAATCACGAAAAAAAATCTGCTCTTCCATACAAAACTGCAAACATGTATGGG
The DNA here is from genome assembly GCA_963924505.1 of Agonopterix alstromeriana. Classification (NCBI taxonomy): domain Eukaryota; kingdom Metazoa; phylum Arthropoda; class Insecta; order Lepidoptera; family Depressariidae; genus Agonopterix; species Agonopterix alstromeriana. The sequence continues at coordinate 14,076,042 of OZ004669.1, forward strand.
CTAGCAGATTTTTATTCCCTATTTCGATTTTGGTCCAGTAGAGAAAGTTGTTCAGTTTGATGGTCTGATCATCACCTTAAAAAGTGTCAGCTTATTAAGAAGGAACCTGTATATAGGTAGGTTGTAAACATAAAATGCATTACATACTTAAGGTTGTACTTCTGACCTTCAAACTGAAAACTGTTCACTATCAGACCAAGGTTGAAATAATAAAAAATATCCGCTTTTTAGTATTTTATGGAACAGCCGATTTTTTTTTTACGATTTTGGTTTTGGCTCCATAGTGAAAGTTGTTCAGTTTGATGGTCTGAAACAGCATTGAATTTAACACCCTGTTTAAGTATTATAGGTTGCTTGGCAAAGATACTACAGTACTATAGTTCCCATTAAAACTGTTGAGTAGATATAATAAAGAAAACGAGAATTTTTATTTGGTTATAAAATGTATTTTTCTTTACCCGACTGCACCAGAAGGAGGGTTACTGCTAAAGCGGACGAATTACCGCGTCAGCGCATCCCGTAGCCTGCCAGGTTGGCTCCTACAAAATTGATTGATGACGATGAAATTGGTAATTTTATCTCAATGCCAACTGGAGTGGAAAGTTAAACAAAGCCATTGGGGTACCTATCATAAATTTTGTGGCTTTGGTATAAGAGAAAGTACCTATGTATTTCTCTGCGTTTGATCAAAACATTGGATCAAAGTAATGATTGGTTTTTATTTGATTTGGGAAAAGTCAGTCTTTCAGTTCAATCCGTATAATATATCCATGATTCTTAGTTTATTGTTAAGTTTAGTGTAATGTTATTTGACTGATGCTATTCTGGATCTACGATTCGCAAGAGTACTACCTGAATACAAATATCTTCATCCGTGATTCCGTGAATCACATCCACTCAATGTTAACGGAACATCACTTTTCATTATTCAAAGATTCAACCCTTTTAAATCACTTTGCGTGAACGATATTTTTCTTTCTAAATTGAATATTATTTTCACACCTTTTGTAAGAACGTCTTCAATCCCTATATTTCGGTAGATTTTTGACAGGATGTGGCCTCAGAGAAACGAAATAGGAATTTGAATTCAAAGATGAAATTCAGAATCAATATTCCAGTTAGGTTTGCTACAACACACGTTTATAAAAAACCGGTCAAGTACGAGTCGGGCTACACGCGCACCGAGGGTTCCGTACCACACGACCACACAACATAATAACAAAAAATGTTTTTTTGTTCAGGACACGAGACCGACTCACACTTGGTCGGTTTTTATTATTTGCTGTTATACTGTAGAGTTTGCTCTATAATCAATCTACGCTCTACCGCTTCTATGTATTACCGTTTTTTCGATAGAGCGAAAAGAAAAAACGTTGATAAAACTAGTTTCTTGTATGAGTATGAGGACCTTCAAATTTAACTTTTTGACATTTTTATTATTTGTTAACAAATCCGCTATAATAACGCATATTCTGTAAAAATTTCAATTGTCTAACTATTACGGTTCATAAGTTACAGCCCTAAATAGGTAGGACGGACGGACGGACAACATAGGCTTAGTAATAGGATCCCGTTTTCACCCTATGGGTACGGAACCCTAAACAGTCACGCCACATGTAAAATTAGTAGGCAATAGAATCCGAAATCTTTATCTAGAAATCAGAATGCACGTTCCTGCCCCAAGAACACGATAAGAGGTCCTCTGGTCTCAGTAGTTCGGTTGACCGAACTGTTCAGACATTTTTGGTCTCAATAGTTCGGTAAATCTGCTTCAGAGTTCAGCATGAATGGATTCGAGTAATGTTGGAATTTAAGTAAGCAATTTAAAACCTCTCCGAATTCAGAAAGCGATTCCTACCATCTAAATCGTTGCCTCGTTTATGCACTATGGTTTCCTGTATTACATATTGGTTAAATTAGCTAAGTATTAAATGGGTGTCAATCCGATATTACCACAATTTAAATGTTAATTCTGTGATATCAAATCTCATCAGTGTATAATCCAGGAATTTAATACCAATTTACGGGCTATAAATAATATAATATTGCTATTCGTGACAGCGGTTATAGATTTGTTCAGCGTTATTTGAGAAACCCGTCATTTTTGTCAAGCATTTAGTTAAACTTAACACCTTTTTCTAGTGGGATCTCAATTATGTGGGCGTCGGATATGCGTCTGAGATTTTATTGCTTTGACACAACTTTTAGTTTAGTTTTTATATTTGACAGTAATTGGTTTAGGTACTAAAAACGGTTATAATTTTTATTAATTTCATTTCATATAATTATCAGAATTTTATTTATTTTAGGAGTTTTACCTATGATTATAACTGTATAATAAATTTAAACAGATAATGAATAAGGTGTTGAACAATTCCATCAACGTGTGTATACACGGCGACACATCAAGCTATTATAAAATAAACAGGGTTAAACTTAATATGCTGACAGATTTTTAAGAGTATGATCAGACCATCACACTGAACAACTTTCTCTATGGGACCCAACTCGAAATCGGGAAAAAAACTGCTGTCCCATACATTTGGCTCAAGTAGGATTGCAGTTTTGTATAGAACAGCTGATTTTTGTTGTTGCGATTTCGATGTTGGTCCCAAAAAGTTGTTTAGTTTGATGGTCTGATCATCCCCTTAATAAAGTGTCAGCATATTAAAAAGGACCCTGTATAAAACAAATATAAACAGGCCATGCGTAGGGTGAATAACTTAAATACTTTGACTATTTATATGTGGACTGGTTACGCGTGTAATTCTACTGACAAACATTTCTGCCACTTTTTGCGGGGGGCGAGGTAACATGAAATCCGGAACTTTGGATTTTATTCCCCATAACTTTAGATTTTAATTTTGAATGTTAAAAATCATGAAAAGTAGTCTCGTGTGAACCCCAAACGTTCTAAGTTCGAAGTTATTATTTCGCAATTATAGGCTGCCTCGTTTAGTGATAAGGTGTAAAATTGAACGTAAATGCACAAGATCAATTGTGCTTATACCGTGGCAGAGGGGAAATGCTACCGCAAGGCTAGTCCTTATAATAATTAGTCAAAGCTTAAATAACGTCCCGCGGCCAGATTATTTTGGTTTTGTGTAGCTTGGTGTGTCCTTTAGATATTTCTGTGACTCTAATGTTACCATCCAATGCAATTGCTATAAGTAGCTCAATTAAGCATGCGATTACCAGCGCATCATCAACGATTGGAATGAGCTTCTTGGTCAACTACATTGATCTCTTTAGCTTTACGCAGCACAAAGATACGTGCATCTTCATACTGCGTAAAGAGATCAGTGTAGTTCTATCTATAGAACGAGCAAATTCTTTATCTTAACTGTTATAAAACTGTGACAGAAGTGAGTCTGAAGATATTTACATGAAAAAGATTACGTTATGAATTTTAGGTAGGCATCCCGGACACCAAATCAACCTTTTTTAGAATTTTTGTTTGTCTGTTTGTTTGTCTGTTTGTTTGTTTGTATGTTTGTAACAGCATCACGCAAAAACTACTGAACTGATTTTGATAAAACTTTTTTGCTTGATAGCTTATGATCTGACTTAAAATCTGGTATATAATTTGTGCGGACGAAGTTGCTGGTATACTCTACTCCCATATACCTGCAATACTAAGTAGGTACTACACTTAAATTATATTTAAATTTTTTCTAAACTATAGAAATTAGAGATTTAAAATAAAAAAACGTTTTATAGCAAATATTGCCAGTTTTCTTTGTAACTATAGTACAAAATCAAACTTTTTTCGAGTCCTTTTTATTTGCAAAATATATCTTGTGTATTTAAATAGTTATTGCAATTTCAAAAGTGTGATACTTAGTTTTGCAGGCCAGTGTATCCCTACATAAGATACATGGTCTCGAATTGTCGTAGGCACACAAATTGTCGCATCGATACACCACAAAATTTTTCCTGTTTCCCGTGCAAGGTTTTTCTGATATATTCCATTTATATGTAGAAAGGTTGCAAATACCTTCGATAGTAACTTACAATCCTCGCAAAACTTCACATCCGACCGTTACGTTACGACCCAGCGGAGTCGTCATACATTTCTCTGAGACATAAAAGAATTTATGGCGAGACTCTGAACAAGTGAAGTAAGATAAACCGAGCACAATCAATACTCAGCCTTTCAGATAGTAGGACTAAGTTTCCGCGTTCTGTTCGATCTATGTTAACTGATAAGCAAAATACCGCAAACAACCTGGAGTAACAACTGCCAGAGTTGATATCAGTCATCGACCTTTTCCTTGTTCGTAGACTGGAATGTCACCTAGTGTTCAATTTATACGAGCCTAACAATGGACACAAACACCAGCTTTCGTAATATTTCACGTCAAGTAAATATCAACTGATTATTCTTGAATTTATGGGTTCCTATAACATAAACCTGTTACGATGTAATCAAACACAAATGTTTTAGGAATCGTTTAGATAATTATCTAAATTATTTATTCAGTTTAACAAATCTTAACATCTGGTGTCCTAATATTTGAAGGACATTTTTATAGTTAACTTCGTATTCTACATCTGGACACTTCGGATTCGCAGATTTTAGCCATCCCACTTCTGATAATTAAAATAAACTTTAGATTAAGTGAGACGGCATCACATACATTGATGTAGAAACAGAGATATAATCAGAAGTGCCGACCTTCTTCGACGCGAGTCGAGGCAAGGAAGGAATGCCGAGATTATCAACCATATGGGGGTTTATGTGACCACTAATTGAGTTGTTTCTTTTTTCGTTCTGCTTAAAATATCGTATTGTTTATGTAATTGTAGGTATTTTAGTAGAGTTTACGACTAGTATATATAGTTTACATTGTGTTGTTACTGCATTAGAAGGAGGGTATTGTTTTTCGAGTGTATGTACGTTTGTATATTTGTATATCTAATTCTTTGGAACGCTCTACAGCCTAAGCGGCTCAATGGTGTCATCACAGAGTACTATAATTAGGTATCTTTATGAAAGTGTCGTTAGACTCGTCTTAATTGTGGAAGTGACATAAGGTATAACATTTCGATATTGGCGTCTACGAATTAAAAAAGAGAGGGAGAATTTTGGTAGAATAAACATTTATTTGTTGTTATAAGAACAATATTGGTATCAAATGAAAGCTAGTACATTACTTGCCTGGGATCTAATAAAGTTACTTTAATAATTAAAGAGCAGGCATGGCGGTGGACTGAAGGCCTTCTAACCTAAGTTATAAACCATATCCCAAAATGAGATCAAAACATGATGAATGCATCTCACTGGATCATGGATCGACTGTCATGCAGCAGTCTGATATAGGACTTAGGTCCACAAAAGAGTGACAGTAGGTAGAAGTTACATTTGAAATTGTTACGGTGCGTCCACATCTGGCGAATGCGCAGCTCGCGAACCTTTCGCTGGCCGCTTGAGAGCGGTTCGCGAGTTGCACGGTTGCCGTTGCTGCGATTGTTTGGTGCGCCTCTTAAGCGCAACTCATGAATAGCTTGTACGGTGAGCGCGCGCGATTTGCGTGCGTACAGTTCGTGCGCTTACAGTTCCGTTTGCCTTCATACTGTGAGCTTCAGTTGTTGGGGAAGTAGGTGCAGTCCTGCGCCGCTCGCGAGTCAAACGCACATGGTGCGTAGCATGCGCGCGAACGGCACAGGAGTGACAAACGAGCATTAAAAGCACGCGTGCTGCGCGAGCTGCGCATTCGCCGCGCATTCGCCGGATGTGGACGCACCCTAATACTTCTCTAAGACAATTTGTAAGGAGTCTTCATTCTTCAGATACGTAGATTTTTTAAAAATTCTTCATCTTGTTAATAAAAACTCAGGTTATTGTGTAATCAGACTCTTTGACCATGAAATAATGATTATTGTTAAAAAAACAATGGCTTGTAATAAACCCACTTCCACATTCATCTCATGGACAGGTGACGCCGATTATATTTGAAAAACTAAAAGGCAAAATGTAAGGGAAAAGTTGTCATGACGTCTCGTAAAAAGGAAAAGTGCTACAATATAAAAAATGTAATGTAATATGTGTCCCGGTATTTATACGTGTGTGGACTGCGGACTAGGGAGCAGGGAAGAGAAATTAAAATTTCGCAGACGCCCCGAGCGCCATCTGCGACACGCTTGTTTGTTTCTGCATCCGTTTGCGTCTCTCCTAATGCTTTTATCTTGCAAACTACGTAGCATTCAGGAAATTTAAACGAGTTGGCAATTGTTATATTTTTAGTTTTCTTTGCTTGAGTATTAACAATAATTGCGCGTGATAATCTAATGTTTTGACCGGTTTCATTCGAACCAATGCAACGTGCCAGCACAATCTGCACAATCATTATCAACTGCAAAAAATATTTCAACTGATCTTTCAAATAATTATCTAACGAATTTCAAAAGAATAACCATTGCAATTCTTCTCTCACCTCAGCTAAATCAAAGCCTAACCATTTTTACTGTTATTTATTTCTCTGCAGCATTGCTTGTTTTCGCGTTGGTGGATATCGAAATCTTAATTAACTTCACCTACTTCCTAATCTCATAAAATAATTGATATAAAACAACGTATAAACAAAAAACGGTTTGCAGTGACTAATGCAAATCTGGCATCCTAAGCAGAACTACTAAATAAAAACCAGGAAACTCGTTAGGGTCTGTCACGCTATTCCCTCGTAATAGACCAGCCTTTCTGATATTATTCTACTTAGCCAATGACCTATCCGGATCACTAGAAGTGACTGTTTCCAGTCATCATTGATCATTCAGTTTACATTAAATGTTATTCTTGTCTGGTTTATTTGCATAATTTGAAAATCCATGTTCTAATTCTAATCGGTGATATGATCAGTGGCTCAGTGAAGCGTATCTTTATCTACAAGACAAGGTACAATCTTTTCTAAATTAAAATAATAGTGATTGAGTTGTCTTCGTACTTTGAAATAACCTGCTACAGAATTTCCATAATACAGAACCAATATATTAATGCCGTTGGGACATTTGGAGTACGATGCACCAGGCTGATAACGACGCAGACCTCAAAACAAGTTTTAGCAACCACCGTTCTAGAGATTCATATTTCGGCGCGTTGTTAATAAACAACCACTATTTTTGCTGCCTTAACTTTCGGGCCATATTTCCGTGGTAGCACCGCAGTAGAACGGACTTTTAGTGCCATTTATCAGCAGCTATTTATCGTAACGACTTCGCGCTTAGCTTCTAGGAAGCGGTGTAACACGTGCCCCTAGCCAAGTATCAGGCACACCTTATCTCTTTACAACTTATATTTAGGAGAGCTAATGGATACTGCGATACGTTCGAGAACAGTTCGTGGGCAGAATACTGTATCGTTAAATTGAGATTATGAATCACAGGTGCAAGCAACGGTGTTCGAAGGACTTGTTGCTTGGAAGAGAATCTTAACGATTGTTTATCTTGTCCATTCCATCCATTTTCGGGCAACGAATATTTTGGACTGTAAATAAATATTTGATAAGTTAACCAAAAGAAGTATAATTACCTATTATAATGATGTAGAAATCGAAATATTAATCTGACCAATATCATCAACAACAATTTATAAACTCGATCTCCGTTCCAACGGACGACCCAAAACAACGCCTCCGTTTCGTAAATTAATTGATCCTGTCCGCGGATCCACCGATGCAATTTATTGGCCGTCTTCTGTTTCGGCCAGTGTCTAACCCATGTAATATACCCCTATACGTTAGTACTTACTATAAACAATACCAGGACTACATGATGTTCCTGCATCTTGTTCACACGAGGGAGAGCGGCTTGAACACGTGTCGTGGATTCCCACAAATATTAATGCATGACGTCCTACAGATATGCGGGCGCATTCTCATCGAAGCCAGGCCACTTGGCCACGTACGGTGATTGGCGATTAACGGATAGATCGTGTTACTATACGGAATATAAGGCTCTTTGTCGTGCGTAACGTTTGAAAGTTATGAATAAAGTAAAGCAAGAAATAAATTACAAATTTAAAAACCTCCAACGCTAAAAACAAACATTTCACAAGTGCAAAATAATTCGGTCACCTATTATTTTTTATGTATACAAATATATGTTTTACTTTTTAACTCTCTTTAAGATTTAATGTGACGGGGACTGAATAAAAAAATATATGCTCATTTTCACTTTTTAAATGTCTGTTTTTAGCGTTAAGCGTTTTTAAATTTGTAATTTAATGTTAATTCGTATTTTTTTATGTTACTTGAAAACTGCTGAACCGATTTTTATGAAACAAAGCTAAGAACACTCTCGCAAAAATTAGCTTTTTATTTAAAAAAACCGCATCGAAATCGGTCAACTCGTTTGGGAGATACGATGCCACAGACAGACAGACCGACATAGGCGTCAAACTTATAACACCCCTCTTTTTTTGCGTCGGGGGTTAATTAACTAATATTATATGAACCTAGAAGGAAACTTTACCCCCAATAAAGTATTCTCCCGATATTTAGCCAAAAATAGATTTATACCTTTGCCTCATCAAATCATTGAAATAGGTCAGCTATAGAAAAAAGTAACTAAAGACAATTTTTAATTTGATCACTGTTTTTTTCCACTATTTTTGCGTTATATAAAATCAAGTTTAATAGGAACATACCTAGTAGGCGTTTCTAAGAACGACTTCTAAATAAATGTACAAAAAATTCTGCTGTTACTAACTCCAGTTTTGTTTGTTGTTTTAAACAAATGTTTATGAGTATTCATAATTAATTAGAAAGATAATTTCTTCTGATGTCCGTTCTAAAAAAGCTGTTATTTTTACCAACCTACGTCATATTTTCCTGTTTTCTCGTAAATTCTTAAAGCCTGACCTTTGCTACATGAGCTTCCAAATCAACGGACAAAGGAACCTGATCTTACAATAAGTGTCACAGTGATAAAGTGTGACTGACGAGCGATACGCGAGAGCTTGTTATCTTCAGACCTTGTTATCTTAAGATATCCTGTCTTTGTCCAATTTGATAACAATCAATGATCAGCTAGTACCTTATTTTATGCAGTTTTCTATGCAGGCGGATTTGTCGTAGCTAATCTATTTAAAATACTTTTGTAGCAAAGTTTCGTACCATCCTGATAGGAAATAAGGTCGTCAGTATATATATCATCATCAGCTTCCATCCACCTCACTACTAGGGACACACAGTACCTTCATCGTGAGGTTTGCATCCAATACGGATTGGTGAACTTCACATATATATGCAAAACAATGTTTTCAGTGTATACAGGGTGTAACAAACCACCCCAGTAATACTTAAGGGGGTGGTTTAGACCATCAAACTGAACACTTTGACTATGGAGCCAACACCGAAAAAAATTACTAAGGTGTTTTGTTACACCCTGTATACAGGGAGTAAATTTAAATATAAGTATTACATAATATTAGGTAAATGGCTTGCTTCAGAACATCAAACGGAAAACATTCTGGTCGAGTATCTCTAGCCATTGTCTTTTTTTTTCGATTTTGGATTTGGCTCCATAGTGAAATTTGTTCAGTTTGATGATGAAGCAACCCCTTCAGTATGAAACTCATTTAAGTTTACACACTGTACATGCGAGTCCGCAAAAACATAAGGAATCAGTGAAATATCTATCGAACAACAAATACCACTAAATACTGATTTATTAACGTGACGTTTTTTTTGACGTGTAAAAATAGACTATATAATTGCGCCTATGTAATGCGAGACGATGCGAAAGTTGAAGTGGAGATGGGCGGGACATTTGGCTAGAAGGGAAGACGGCCGTTGGACCAAGGCAATATCGGAATGGTGGCCAAGAGAAGGAAGGAGGTCCGTGGGTAGACCACCGATGCGATGGTCAGACGACATTGTAAGGGTTGTGGGTCGTACATGGATCAGGTTGGCACAGGACCGTGAGGAGTGGCGCAATAAAAAGGAGGCCTATGCCCAGCAGTGGGTTGATGTGGGCTGATTTGATTGATTGAATGCGAGACTGTGGTTTTCTGTTTCCTACAGCCAAACCATAAAACATGGTTTTGTAGGACTATGATTAAAAATTGTATTTCCAAACTTATTATTAAATAAAAAATAAAATAATAAAAAATTTGTTAAATGTGCACACTATGCCTGCCTCACTTTGTATACTCTCTCTCTGTCAAAATGCTTGGGTCTGAGGTCACTAGCTTATAGTTTATGGTAGGATTAAACGAACTTACCTGAAGTGAAGTTCTATCCTAATTATATGAAGTACTTAGTCCGAGACATAACAATGTAGTAATCGCTATCTTGCGTGTATCCGCGTCCTTTAAATCTATGGAAAAAAAACAAAAAACGTGTCTCCGAACGTCATCTACCTGTCAATGTCATTAGTTCAGAGCTAACTGGTAGTAACTGGGTATGCGGAGGGTGGGAAGTAGGTATATGTCTCGGACTAAGTACTTCATATAATTAGGATAGAACTTCACTTCAGGTAAGTTCGTTTAATCCTACCATTATATTTCGTACTTAGTCCGAGACATAACAATGTAGATGTTTAGAGGAAACAACATCTTAAACTAAAACAAACTCGTCTGTTGTGAACTTAAGAGTCACAACTAAGAACAACACCTTGTAAGTTATAGGTAGGTATAGTAGTACCTATCCACAAAATGAGATTAGTAAATCACAATCATACAATATTTGTCAAAATCAGACAGTAATAAATTAACAACATTTTGTTAACTAATATTATGTATAATTAGGTACCTATGTGAGTACCTCAACCTGCTTCTCCCACTTTAATCTGTCTGATCACTGTCAGACTCTAAATTGTTGAGGTTCTAGTAGAACGACATAGGTATTGTTTTTAAAATATTATCGACTGTAAGCCTTCTATGTGGGAGGGTGCGCTGCAACCCATATAGTCGAATGGGACGATGACATGATGACTTACAAAATAAAAAATAAAACTTTCGAAACTAATATCTGTACCCTGAGCAGACGCCTTTAAAACAGTATGGTATAACAAACTTCTATCATGAATTGATTCATGGCTTATGACTCATAATATGAGAAATACACATAATTAGGTGCAGGAATACTAAATTTGATTTCTTAATCTGAAGATTAAGTAAAAAGTACCTACTATCTAACTTTCGGATAGTTTACCTAAATTTTAGGACATAACGCGTTTAAGACATTTTGCGTTTAGGACATTCCGCGTTTAGGACATTCCGCGATTGGGTCATTTTGCGATTAGGACATTATAAGTTTAAGTCATTTCGCGTTGACAAATTAGGTCTTTATGCGTCGACACCAATCAACCAAAAATTGAGTGGATCACTATTAAGTATTGTAAGACATGATGTGAGTCCCATATACTAACATAATTTGGTTTAGAAGGGCGTAATTTGAATAACCTTTAAACCCGCGTTTTATTCTAGAACCCGTTTCATCAGAACATTGCCGATATGAGTGTTATTATCCATTATAAGATGTAGGATAGGTGATGCATTATTTAAGAATCATCGTTATCAATAACAGAAGTATGTAAAATACATTAACTCAAATAGAAACCTCTAAAAATACCTAATTTGACTAACAAAATGGCCTCCACTGACGTAGACTATAGAATTCTATCAGTGTTTTATGTAAGAGGTTTTGAGAAAATTTGCCCGATATCATTTTGTCATTTATTTAACCTAGGAATAAGTTTCCTGTCTAGGATCTCATGATAATGTAGAAGACAGAGAGTGTTCAAATATAACTGTTTCTGAGACTGTCCAGTTCTTTCAGCAGTGGGTACCAAGGCTGAGAGAATCTGATAGGAACACTAAAGAACATAGAAAAATGTTGTCTACTTAACCCTCTACATTCCATGCGAAAGGGTATCTAAGCAATGAAACATACTTTTCACCCAAATCGAACTTAGAATTAATCATATCTAAAACTTTCTGAGAAAAAACTCATTCAGTAAGTCAACCTATAATTAGGTATCTATGTGATTCTCTCCTTTATCTCTTCAGGGATAAGGTCTTGTAATGAAATTAAGTGTAATGTAGACTGAATTGATCCACACACTGTCAGATATATTTGGATTTGGCTACTATTTAAAATAGGTTACTGACTGTCTACACAATACACTCTTTAAAAGATATCTCCGTTGTGTTATGTGTGATTTTACCTAATTAAAGTTTCACATTGATTCTGATTCTTTAAAGTAAACAATGCTACGAATGGCTTAGTTCGTTTTCATGAAATTCTTTCTCTAGTTCTAATAGATTAGAACTATGTAGCAGGCGTATTTTGGACCTATGATGTAGCAGGCTTCGGAGTCCTAAATTTATACTAAATTAAAATTGTTATAATGTACCTACTATGCATTTTTGATTAAACCGAAACCCTTGAACTTTTAACCCATTTAACTCAGTATATTTTTGCACATGTAGGTGACATAGGTACATATTAATATCCAGATTCTTTGCGTAAACAAAGCCCTATGCTGCCACACAACTGATACCAAATTGTATAACCACATTATAAAATCTTTAATTGATCATGACTATGGTCAGATATTGGTTAAGTAGATTGAGCAGTGGATGATAAAAATATATTACTTTTAATAGAACCTAGCTATGTTTATGCTAATCTCTAGGATGCGGAATCTCTAGGTTCCACCTAGAGATTCCCAATAATCTTTAGCCTTATAACAATATTTAAGTTTTAAGCAAACTTGGTAAGTAAGTACCATTGAGGTATAGATACATTATCATGGTATCAGGTATTGTCCTAAGAAAAGGACAGGGCATGCTCCATTTATGGATTTTAACTGTCTTGTAAATACAGTCAGAGCCGGCCTAGCCAGCCAGGCTAGTTTATTGGGTAGGCCATCCCATTTAAATAATGAACCATTATTTAAGTAATTGAAATATTCAAATATTTTTTATGAGCCATATTATTTTATTGTTACTAAATAGTTAGAAAAGAATTAATTTTCAGTTTTAATTATTTATTAGCATTTATTATTTTCATTTCAGACTTTTTATAACATGTTATTAACATGAAGGTTATGGACTACTCAAAGGATGGAGCCCCTTTTCAACCTAAATACAACTTGATCATTAGTGATATTATAATAACAAATGAGAAAATATGATGGGTCTAGCAGCAAATTTTACCTAAAAGGGTATCATTTGTTATATTACTTCAATTATAAAAATTTTTACGTGGATGTCCTGAGGTTTCAGAACATCTCCGACCACCCCCTCGGGGAGCACAGTCGCGAGCATATGCTCATGCTATAATACTTTTAAGTCCAGCGGCAAACTCTTCCTCAAAGGGTATTTTATTTATTAGATCATTAGTGATATTACCAAAATTGTACAACTAACTAAATATTTGAGTCTAGCGATAAGCTTTATCACAAAGGGTACTGCACCCGTCCCTATCTAGTGGATAGGGTAACAATTTGGGTTGATGCAGAGGTTGGTGTTACCAGAATGGCTTGTGACCAGCTACAATAGATCTGTTCAGGTTGCGGTAGCTATTGGTTTTAACCAAGCCCTTACCCCCAAATAATAATGGCTTGTGACCTCTGCACTTTCTTTCTGTACTGTATGACGAAAAGTTTGAGGCTGGATTTACTTTGGGTTTCATACTGTTTGAACCTTTCTTTATTGTTAGAAAATTCACATGTCATCCAGCTTTGTGCAAAGGAATTCTGTTTACTAATTTTCCTTTTATGAACTAGATAAATATTTTTGTTAACAAAAGGTGCAATAAGCTGTTATCAAAACCCAATTTACCTGGAGATGCAGCATGCTAAGCTTGGAGATACAGTCAGCAACTTTAATTGGTGCCAATTTATTGAAATCTTCTCTTGAGAGAAGGATTATTGTGTTGTAGGCTGTGTGGCTGACGCTGCCTTCAATGCCACTAACAATCTTGTAATAATGTATCTTAGCCTAGTACCAGATTGTTTCAAAATGCCAGGCAATTCCAAAATTATTTAGGGTGCAGTTTTATATTTAGATAATGCAATTTTTATCTCTTTGTGTTCATACTATTGACTGTAACATTCTCAATCTGAGAGTAGATTGTCTCTGTCACCTTACCAAGCTGTCTTCTAACCTAACCTAGTTAGGTGAGTAGCAGTGTCTGAGGCTAATTTAATCGACTGAGTGTGACTAATGTGCAGTTATTAATTAAATACTGAATATTTTAATTATGATTTGATATCTCAGGATTTCGCTCAATGTCTATCTCAGGATCAACATAGAGGTATTACCTACTTACAGAGTAAAAGCTTTTTACCAACTAGCCCCAAACATGTCAATACCTGGAACATAGCTACAGGCAACACCCACTGTTCAGAGTTATGTCTTCCCAACAGGAAACAACCAGGTGATATATGAGGCATCAATGACTATCTTATAATCAGGCAAATAAACGGACAAAAACAAAAATACTTTCCAACGGAAAGATGTATAAGTGTCACACAATTACGAGCAATATATTAATACAATTACAAGCTGAGGGCAGTAACCTCTTTCCCAACGGGAATTAGTATGGTAAGAAAGAATAAACATTCATCCTCATAATAATTCAGCAAATATTACGTCATTCTGAACACAATTGGTCACTGGGCACCGGAGCCGGTGTCGGCTGTCTTTCCAATTAAAGATTCTGTGCCATAAATGATTCTATTCTATCCCCTACGGAAAAGTCGTCATCATCATCATCAAACCTAGAGCCTTTCAAGGGCTAAGGGCACAGGAGCTGACATGATCTTTCCCAACGGTAGAAGTGCATGCGTGGCTAATATGCAAACGAGCTGTAATGACTACCTTCCCAACGGGACCGTGTCTCTTTGTTTGAAACTCAAACCAGCTTGGGCAATAGGACAAGTACTGGCATGATCTTTCCCAACGGTAAAAGTACATGCATGGCTAGTAAGCAAAAGAGCTGTACTGACTACCTTCCCAACGGGAACGTGTCTCTTTGTTTGAAACTCAAACGTGCTTGGGCAATCGGCACAAGTAATGGCATGATCTTTCCCAACGGTAAAAGTGCATGCGTGGCTAATAGGCAAAAGAGCTGTAATAACTACCTTCCCAATGGGAACGTGTCTCTGTTTGAAACTCAAAAGTGTTTGGGCAATGGGCACAGTACTGGTATGGCCTTTCCCCACGGGAAAACAAGTGCATGGTCGAAACTCAAGCATGCATAGTGCAACGGGCCCAGGGTCTGCCATCGGCGTCGGCTGTCTTTCCCCAACGGGGAAGAGTATGAACGTAACACGTTCATACGTGTGCCGGCAAGGGCACGGGAACCGGCTTTCGTATACTTCTATCCCCACGGGAAAGCGCATCTTCGAAACTCGTAAATGCGTGGACACATTGTGTCGGGCCGGGGAGGGGATCCTATCCCCCGTAGCATGTAGGTAAACTTTTTCAATAACAGAAACAAAAAGAATAAATTGTGTACGTACCTTGTAGTAATTTACCATAATTTACTAAGTCAATCACTCCTCCAACTTATGTATCCTTTACTTCCATCTTTCCTGATTGACTTCACACTTAATTCTTTCCATTTTATACACAAAAGAACTTATAATTTAACTATAAAACTTTAAAATTATATTTTCAACAAGGATCGCGTTTACGCGCGATAAACGAATGACATTGACAGGTAGATGACGTTCGGAGACACGTTTTTTGTTTTTTTTCCATAGATTTAAAGGACGCGGATACACGCAAGATAGCGATTACTACATTGTTATGTCTCGGACTAAGTACGAAATATAATTTACTTTACTGTATAGTATCAATTATTTTATTAAATAGACTATGTATTATTGTATACATAACTTTAGCTTAAGAATTTATATAGTTATAAAGTCGTGTTATGTTGTAGAGTTTCAGGCCGCATCTTCTCTACAGCGACAACACGTTCCGACGCGGTGGTAGCTTTAAAAAAGATTTGACGTTTGATAAGTGTGATGTAAGCTCCTATATTGAATAAATTATATTGACTTGACTTGACTTGACTTGACTTGACTTGAATTGACTAGACTTGACTTGACTTGACTTGACTTGACTTGTCACGGGTTTGCTGGAAGAAATCTCTTTAGAGATAAGCTCGCCCTTTGTAATTTTCTATTATGCTGTTTTCATATATATTTCCGTGTGTACAATAGAGAGTTAAAATAAATAAATAAATAAATTGCAGTTTCAATTGCAAAAGTATTGAGAACCGAGATACACCCAAAACTACCAATGATTGAGTTAAACAACTTTTTGTTCAGGATATAAAAGAGTATAAAAACTCGTAGTGGTTCGACGAACGAGGCGATAGTTGCTAAACTCAATTTATGGGAGTTATTTCGGATGGAGCGAGCATTAACTACAATAGCCACCACATAAGAATTCCCCTCACAAAACTCTTATCACTTACCTGGAAGTATTAAAATGGCGTGATTTTGAGGACTTTGTATTGAACGAAATATAGTACGGGCTACGGTCGGGCCGGACACCGGAGAGTCTAGTGTGGATAAATTGGCAATTTTGACTTACAGCACTTTACAATGTTACCTTTAACGTTAGTCGATACGCGGTCTTTATTGCAAGCTTGGATATTAAAATTATAGGCTTCTGTAGTTAGTATGCATTATTACTGGACGGCTATTAAGGTATCTATTTGTAGCTTTGACTATTTATATATGGACTGGTTACGCGTGTAATTCTACTAACAAACATTTCTGCCACTTTTTTCGGGGGGCGAGGTAACATGAAATCCGCAACTTTGGATTTGATTCCCCATAACTTTAGATTCTAATTTTGAATGTTAATAATCATGAAAAGTAGTCTCGTGTGAACCCCAAACTTTCTAAGTTCGAAGTTATTATTTCGCAATTATAGGCTGTCTCGTTTAGTGATAAGGTGTAAAATTGAATGTAAATGCACAAGATCAATTGTGCTTATACTGTGGCAGAGGGGAAATGCTACCGCAAGGCAAGTCCTTATAATAATTAGTCAAAGATTTGTAGCATCAAATCGTAAATATTTTAATTCACAACGATGTCTTCGACTATTTATATGAGGACAAGTTACGCGTGTAATTCTACTAACAAACTTTTCTGCCACTTTCTGCGGGGGGGCGAGGTAGCACGAGTAGACTTTGAATTTTATTCCATTAGTTTAGATTCTAATTTTGAATGTTAAAATCATGAAAAACAGTGTCGTGTGAACCCCAAACGTGATAAGTTCGAAATTATTGCGGTATTATAGGCGGTGGCGTTTAGTGATAAGGTATAAAATTGTATGTAAATGTGTAAGATTTTTTGATCTTGTATGTTGGCAGAGGGGAAATGTTAAGGCGAGGCGGGTTCGTACATAAATTTAAAAAAAAATATTATAAGTGATAAATTAAACTTAAAATTAAGGAATTTTACAGTAACATTTTTATTTTCTTGTCATCTCAAACGACGTTTAATGTACATTTTATTAGAGATGAATTTTTATTACATTTTTTATTATTTGACAAAATAATAATAATTTTGTAATCAAAAAGGGAAACGAACTTAAAATAATCAATTCACGAGTATATTTAGCGACTCCATCGTAAACTTTACGATGTTTGAAGGAAGCTACTCGTATTCTGTGATACTTTATGGCTAAAAATGTAAACTATTAAATCTTGTGGACCTTACCCCCTGGTCATAAAGACGGTTTTAGTGTACTTCGTTAAACAAACATTAGAATCCCGGTTGGAACAAATATTTATCAGTGGCTACATGAACAACTAATGTGGTTTTATGGTCTATGTGGTTTTTTATACGACTTAGAAAAAACAATTTCATTTCAACCCCCATTGTCCAAAAAAGGATTCTTTTTTGTCTTTGGTATCTGTCTTCAAGCCAAACGTGTCTATTGTCAGCATGTCCTGAGAGCAGGAAGCTGGAAATAGGTTTGCTGAGAGATGGCTCTCAGCATCGCGAAAAAAATTGCTGTTCCATACAAAACTGCAAACCTATTCAAGCCTAATGTATGGGACAGCTGATTTTTTTTCGCTATTTCGATGTTGGTCCCATGGAGAAAGTTGTTCAGTTTGACGGTCTGATCATCCCCTTAAAAAAGTGTCAGCATATTAAGAAGGACCCTGTATGTCCCATTGCTACACGTCTAGTATGATCTCTACCAGGAGGCGCGCCTTTATTCCATAGAAAATGACCTGTTCCTGCGCTTTTCGGAGAGCGAAAGCCGCGCTTGCCGCGACAAGTAGTATGGAATAAAGCCGAGTCCCGCGCAAGAAGAGTAATCATGCTAGACGTGCTGGACACAGACCTCAGGGAGAGTGTATGTGCATTAGTCCATCTCGCTTGTCCAATGCGGAAGAGCTCACATAAGCATCTGAATTTCTTCTTCAGCGAATTTAGATGTCATACCACGAAATTCGATTTTCGATACATTGTGACCGTTTCTATCCGAACTTCATTGGAATAGAGTTGACATTTGAACGAGAACGTTCACGCAATTGAAGAAATTTAATTTAGAGGTAGGCCCTCAGGTTTCCTCTCAATGTTTTCATTCACCGTTAATGTAGGTATACCTACGTAAAATGATAGCGGTTCAATTTCGTAGGACACAATGGGCCGGTGGCTGGGTGTGGTCGATAGAGGTAATCACGGACTGGGACAAGGCTGCCATTATACTGAACGTTGCAGCTAATGGGGAAAGTACCAAGGTTGATGCTATGATGTACAGTCCACGGAGAATATACAACGTGTTAATGAATTAACGCAAAACTAGAAAGTAGTTTGTTAGTATAGAATCGAGAGGAGATTCGAATTATCATGTTTTTAACATAGGTAATTTTTTTCATAATTTGTTTGTTAAATTTACTAAACTCGATTTCAACCCACCGCACGGGCGCACTCACCCTACTTACTACCAAAATAAGATTCTTAAAATGTATCTACGAGCACGCTAGCGCTTTCATTCATTGCTGAAATTATAACAAATTATTTTTGTCTGAAAACTTAAAATGCGAATAACTTAAAATTTAAACAATCAAAAAAATTAAATTATTGTTTCAATCTAATTCAGTTATAAATTAGTTGGGGTGTATGTTTTGCGCTTATTCATTAACACGTTGTACATAGATGGTGATCAGATCGCTTGGTCGCGTGACTAAACCATAGTACAAGCATGAGACAAAACGCTGTCGTGTCTTAGCTATCAAGAACACTTTGCAACTGAACGAGATAGAAGCTTTTTGTTTGTCGCGCATGTGCAATCCGATGCCGATATGATTGACTTTTAAACAGATATTCATAACTAGCTGTTGCCCGCTACTCCGCCTGTGTGGACCTTAAAAAGTATCGTGATTGAGTAACAAAGATCCAAACATCTAAATATCAAAACATTCAAACTTTGACATTTAAATATTAGTGAGATGAGATACCTATTCAATTTTATGTAGGTAAGTATAATAATTTAGACTTATTCTTTATATGGGGTCCGTCATATTATACTGACGGTGTAAGGGATCAGACTATCAAACTGATCCACTTTCTAGATGGGACCAACATCGAAACCGCGAACAAAAATCTGCTGCAAAACTTAATTGACCCAAATGTTTGGGACAGCAGAATTTTTAAAGTTGTCCAGCTTTAGCCATTGACTTATCGCTTCAGCACAGTTGGACCCTGTAACGAAACTTATTAATAAAATTGTACCTACCTGCTTCATGATAATTACATCGAATTCTTATTATAGTTATTTGCTAATCTAATACGGTTATTCAAAATAGTGTTTTGAAATTTTTTGTAGATACATTCAATTCACGCAGTTTTTTAACATTTTAGTTCGCTTCGGCCTTTTTTACAATTTACATCTTACACCAATTCTATGGGAATCTGTAAGGTAGGTTGTAGAGAATTAATTAAAATTCGAGCATAATTTTTGAGCGGTTGAGGGAATCTTTCCTGACTGTACTTAGGTATCCAGCTGCCTTAATTCGTAATCGGTTATTACGTTATTAGGTACCGGTATTCTCTGTAAAATTAATGTATCTTTTGCTATAATTCAATAATATGCATAGCTATACTTATACCTGTGTTTGTTATACAATAATGTGCACACTTTATTTTTAGGTACTTTTTTTTATAATTTAGATAACGAATTGGAAATTGAAGTTCAAAATACTTAACTAAGGTAATTTATCGTTTTATTAAATTATCTCTACGTATCATTTAGTGTTGTCTTTTTATTGGTTTATTTTTTTAGTTCTCTTAAGGGAGTCCAGCACAAAGTGGTAAAATAGTTTTCATTTAATCAAATCATTGTTCAAATACCTAAGAACCATTTTCATACTGTCATATGTTAGAAATTAGAATCATCAATAAAATCAGAAGAAAACTTAGTCATTCCTAAACTGCTACGCTACGTAATGCTCCGCCTGGCTACGTAACATAATCTTGTTATAATGCCTTTCGCACCATCTGCTCACCGGAGGAATCCAGACGGGAGACAAATTATAAGTAACGTAGGTAGGTATAAATGTACTTTTACAACTTACAAAAGTCGTAATTATGTCCTTATACCCAGTAAGTTTTATAGGTATCTGGACCTGATATATATTTAGCTGAGCACTCGTAGGTAAAAGGAGATCGCTAAAGCAAATAATTATAGCAATAGCAAATAGGTACTTGATTTTTCAAAATGCACGGTAATTCGAAAGCTATTAAGTACATACTTGAAACACCCTGGGCAATTGTACTTTTATGTATATCTCCTCGAACTTTTTAAAAAAACGTTTAAATGTTGCAAAACGGCGTGTTGTGCAGAACGGCGAAAAAGGTTTTTTTTAAATTCTATCAGATCAAAATACACAAATTACTATCAAGAAGTGGGCAAGGACCAAGGACAGGAAGAGTGAAACGCGCCATTTTAATTTCCAAAGTATGACGAACTTCTACGTGCATACTAATTACCTACATTCTATAGCTTATAGCCACAACAACGTTAGAGCAGATAGATTTATGATCAGTCAAAAGCACTAGCACGTACCAATTAATATCGATATCAAAACATCAAAGGCGGGAACAGTTAACGTCCAGTATGATCGATGCAGCAGTCAGTAATCTAACAAAACTAAATTAAGCCCGATGGCCAATCGACCAGATTTCGGAAGTCGTTACGATTCGATAGATCGATTGGAGCTCGTGTGGGTGGTGGAGATATCGATTTTTATTTAATAAGAGCACTCTATCTAATCGCCTAATGGCCCGAAGATTGATGGGAACACAGAGACAATAACGTTATTAATTTCTTCAGTCTCCACATTGAAGTTCTTTACCAGCTCCGGTAAATGGAGCGTAAATAAAACTTTGACTTTCCAATGGTTATTTTGAAGGAAAAATTCGTAGACTCTCAATGGAGAAAATCGTGAATACTGACGGAAGTGCTGACAGCTCATCCATCTTTGTCACTAGCAAGGTTCAATTCAAGTGATTAAAATACTCTTGAACAAAAATATTGTAACTTAAAGTGAATTACGCACATTATCCGAGTATACGACTCACTAAAGTAAAGTCAAACACGTACAAAGGTCGACAACAATTTTCGCATACTGAACATTGTTGGAAATTGAAAGGCTTGCCGCGTCATAAGAATATAGTCTTCAGTCCCAACTGAATCTCAACCTTGTTTCTATAGACAGAAGTTTGAAAACGAAACAACTGTCATTAATGGCGAAAAGGACGGTGCGCGAGATGAATCCTAATAACTTATATGGGATATGTTCAAATGCGTTTCTGGCAAGTTAAACGTCACGGCTTAATCCTAGTCGCGTGGCTTGCGCGTTTTATTGCCCGGTGCCTTCGGATGCGCATTTTAATAAGTTTATGATACGGTCCTATCATTTTAATAAGCTGTCTGGACTTTGTGACTGCTTGTACAAAGATATTGTGTATCTTTGGTGTATTTTTATCATATTATTATACTGAATTCTTGTGTATAAGGATATTATTTTTATGCACTGAATGTACCTACAAGGTTTATTTAGGATAGTTGGATGATTGTTTAACTTACTCGCGTAGACTTTGATGAGAGAAAATTAATTACTAAGTAGTAAGAATGACTTAGAAGGAGAAAAACACTTCAGCAAACTACTTTGTGAACCTATCATTTCATGTTCTGTACCTTCTGTGTTCTGAGTTTTCGAATTGCTATAATCAATTGTAATCTTAGAGGATTTATATACGGACCCGCCGCGCTTTAGCATTTCCCCTCTGCCAACGTACAAGATCATAAAATCTTACGCATTTACATACAATTGTATACCTTATCACTAAACGCCACAGCCGGTAATTGGGGAACTATAATTTTGAACTTATCATGTTTGGGGTTCACACGACACCGTTTTTCATGATTTTCAAAATTAGAATCTAAACTAATGGAATAAAATTCAAATTTGCGTATCTCATGCTACCTCGCCCCCCGCATAAAGTGTCAGAAAAGTTTGTTAGTGGAATTACACGGGTAACTTGTCCTCATATAAATAGTCTTAGATTGTAATGTTACAATAACCGGAACACGCAATAATAAGATATAGAGTTTCACGGCAATTAATTAATAAGGTAAGATAAGAAGAAAAGGTAAAAAATGGGATCTACTATAAAGAATTATTGCAGTATAAAGTTACAATAAAGAGTGTTAAGACCACCAATGACTGCTATCAAGAGGCAATGAACCATTAAGAAACTTAATCGCCTTTGAAGATTCTCTTAGACTGAGCTTGTATGGCCAGTTTTATGGAACGCACACTTTATAGTTATAGTTTGTTAGTACAGTTTAAGGCCTTTAACAAGGCTATTGGGGAATTAACATTTTTAACCCTCGACGCAAAAAGAGGGGTGTTATAAGTTTGACGCCTATGTCGGTCTGTCTGTCTTTCTGTCGGTCTGTCTGTGGCATCGTAGCTCCCAAACGAGTCGACCCATTTCGATGCGATTTTTTTAAATATTGCTATTTTATTTGATGTAAACAAATGTTTGTTTTACTTTTTAACTCTCTTTAAGATATTTAAGGTCAATTAATGTGTCGGGGACCGCAAGTGATTATCGTAAAACAAACATTTGTTTACATCAAAAATAATAGGTGACCGAATTATTTTTCACTTTTAAATGTCTGTTTTTACCGTTGGGGGTTTTTTAGCATGTGGAAATGGACAACACCGAAGCAGCATCCCACATAAAGGCACGGTGCATAAAAATAATTACTTACATGCAAAATGACAAACTCGGTACAGTTCAATGCGCGCAAAAAGAATGTCGAGGAAACGACACAATTCCCGATCATCGGTCGAAAAGATAGCTGTTTGTTATTAGAAACACGGTAGTTCTAGTTGATATACTGTAATAAAACTTTACATGTAAGCAATACTATGCTCTAGGTACATACAGGGTCGGTTTTTAAGAGGATGATCAGACCATCAAACTGACACTGACTGACGAAACAACATTCTTCACGGGACCAACATCAAAATTCACGAAAAAAAAATCTGCTGTCCCATACATTTGGTGTCGAGTAGGATTGCGGTCTTGTATAGAACAGCCGATGTTTTTTCGCGTTTTCGACATTGGTCCCATAGAGAAAGTTGATCAGTTTGATGGTATGATCATCCCCTTAAAATACCGTCAGCATATAAAGAAGGAAACTATAGTATACGATGTAAACTTAAATTTGTTACCTAGATACTTAAAGGGATGCTTGAGACCATCAAACTGAAAAACTTTCACTATAGGACCAACATTCTTTATTAATAAATTTGGGTCGAGTAGGTAGCTATTGATATTTTCTATGGAACAACCAGTTTTTTTTCGCAATTTTATTATTAGTACCGTAATTAACGCTGTTTAGTTTAATGATCACTCCCTTCAGTATGTAACGCATTTAAGATTACACTCTGTACCGATACACCGTGCCAAAATTACTAAAAATAGTATTCCGAAGCAACTGGTCGACAAAACAAACAAAATTGTTACGTCAGTAAACCCTACTTACTTTACGACTTACATCTGATAAACTGCTGGTCCATAAACGGCAGCTAGGGGCGCCGGTGCATCAGCCCGGGGATCCTCGTGACCGGCCCCGCCCTGATGCTGAATAAATAAACAACATCGCGTAAATCGTAGGAGGTGCGCGCGCGCCGCCGTAGGCTCTCTACGCAGCTGCAATGCTAGATAAGGATCTAGATTTAACAATATTGGAGTCTGTGTTTTTCGCAATATTTCAAACTGATTTATGTATCAGATCCTAACTAATAATTAGTTAAAATTAAGATGTCTACGTTACAGTGCGTAAATCTTTTATGCGTTCGTTGCTGTCACCGCATGATAATGTCGAAGCTTTGGGTCCCGGATTCAATCGTATCCTTACTCTACCCATCAAACTGAACAACTTTTACTATGGGAGCAAATACCGGTCAGCGCAAAAAAAATTTACTGGTCTATACTAAACTGCAACGCCTACTCGACTCAAGTGTATGAAACAGCAAATTTTTTTTTGCGCTGACCGGTTTGCTTTCAAAAGTTGTTCATTTTGATGGGTATACTTTTTATTACACTCTGTACTGTTGTCCAGATAATAAAAGTATAGACTAGATTCTGATACATCGATTGGTATGCATAAGAAATTGACCAAAATATTATTAAAGCAATCACGATTATATTCCCTGAAGGTGTAACTAGTCAGATATTGTGAAAACTCATAAATAACATCCACGGTTCACTAATATTATTGAAACACAAAGAAATTCAGATAAAAATGCTAATGAATGATTCTTATTTCCTGTGACTAATTCTGCAAGCAAGTACGTACCACAATGAAATGAACGATGACGATTCACTATCTCATACAATGCAAAACTATGTCAATTACTTCCATATGAACGCCTCTAATTGAAAGTTCCCAAATCAATCGATTCGAGCGGCAAGAGAGCAATATTGGATGAATCACAAAGAGGCTATTGCTTTTTTGCGGAACGTTCGCATACGAATAAAAATACCGAAAATTCGAATGTATTCGAGTGGGATTTTATTACCACCGTTTAATTCTGAACTGAAGAGGATTTTCACTGATAATTTTCGAAAATATGTTAATAAAAGCCACTGCAATTTACAATATCAATCAAAAGTCTGTGGTATGCGCGTACGAAGTGGCGGGCGCCGCGCCGCTAGTAGATTCATAAAACCTAAACCCAAATAAAATATAGTGTAAGAAATGTTATTTATAAGCTAGTTTGCTAGTACCCGAGGGAAACGAAGGTGCAAAGGCAAGTAGTTTTATAACAAAAATATGGATCATAGCTTCAACTATCAAGAGCGCGAGTTCAAAGAAAAAGTTATACCTAGTTTACTTCTTATCTCGGGAGGGGAGGAGTGCAGCTTACTGAATTTCAAACATTTCTACCTGAATAAAACATTATGATCTCGATTTCCAACTTGTTAAAACTAAATTATTTATACTTGGTGGAAATCAGTAGTGAACGAGTTGAACTCAGTTTAAGTACTGACGATAACTTTATACTCAGTTATAATGACCAAGCAAGCATAAAAGGCGATGTATGAATGGGTAATACAAAGATGAGAGTGAACAAATAAACAGAAAATGTGAGAGAATAAATAAATAATTTTGTATTGCATATATGTAATAAACTATTTTGGTATTGTAAGTATAGGAATCAAAAAATTTCCAACCAATATTTTACAGGTTGAGAGGTAACTTTTGAAATGCGCTAAAAACCAACATTTTGTACTAAAATCCGTCACGTTGGTCATCTTATAGATGAGATACTTTTGATTTAATTATTTTAGTTAAAGTTAGACCATATCTAAATCTAACCCATAAGACATATGAGTATGAAGGTATCGAAACAATGAAGAGGAAGTAGTCGTTCATATTATAAGATTATATGCAGGTAATTCCATGCTTATCCGAGAGTGAAATAAAAACCTAGGATTAATAAAGTACAGCAAATTTTACTAATCAAATACACGTTTTAAAATATGGAAAATGAAATATGATGTGCTAAGGACGATATTTCATTAATTGAATCAGGCGTTACTTTGCGGAAATCCATGACTAATAGGTAGATGACACGATTGTGTCGAGACCTCCGCTTCTAAATACCTAGTATACAAAGTTGTATTACGTTCTGCAGTAGAAATCTATTCCATACTCTATTTCTACTCTTCACGTGTTTCGCTACACCAAGGAGCATCCTCAGGAGTTAGACCGACGAACGTTCGACGATATTTCATTTCGCAACATAATTCCAGCATAAAGAAGGCATTGTGTCCAAAAATGCAAAACATCATAATCTCATTTCAACGAATGGATTTAATTGAAATAATTTATAATGGCGCTTAAATTATATGGTGCGCGTGTTCATTGTGGTTCTGATGGAATTACCCCTGAAGCGACACGCCTTCGAGCGACGAAGAGAGCGACGAATCTATTCATTTAGGTTTTTTATTCGAAATTGCGGCACGAACACAAAGTCGGTCAAAAATAGTTGTGGTGATCAAAACGGTTTTGTAGATAGGTCAGTTCATAGCGTTGGCTCTCATTGTTTATAGCTATACCATACATACAGGATCCTTCTTATTATGCTGACGATTTTTAAGGGGATGATCCGACCATAAAAACTGAATAACTTTCTCTATGGAACCAAAAATGACATCGTGAAAAAAACCTGTCCATTTGGGTCGAATAGAGCAGAGTAGACCTGGAGTTCGATTTTTGAAACCGTTCAAATCAACAGTAGAAAATGGCAAAATCACTATGGATATATGCATCTTTCTACTGCTGATTTGACTTTCAAAAATCACAATCCAGGAGTCCGATTTTTGAAAGTCAAATCAGCAGTAAGCCATAGTAATTTTGTCATTTTCAACTGCTGAGTTTAACGTATGAGTTTCATAAATCGCACTCCAGTTCTCTACGAACCAGCAGAATTTTTTTCTCTTTTTTGTTGTTGATTCTAAAGTTGTTCAGTTTGATTGTCTGATCATCCTGTTAAAAAACCGTCAGCATATTAAGTAGGACCCTTGTATAATGACCTTGTCCCACTGCTGGGAAAAAGCTTCTTCCTCTATTTCTCAAGCATTATAAAAACACAAAAAAATGTACGATATTTGCCACCAAAACAATACAGATTGATAGTGCTCATCAATATAGGCAAGTAAATTGACAATATTTCAGAAGTATCTTAAAAATAAACTCTGTTACCGTACAATACTTACACGCTTAAAATACGAAACACAAAGTTAGGTACTACAGTAGAGTTTGAGTATGTAAAAATTTATTCTAATTTTAGCAATAACACACATTTTTACTACTGTTTAATAATAAATCACGTGGTGTAATATGTACCTTAGCTTATATTAGGTAAAGTTCGAATAACCATCGTCAGCTTTTTTTAACAAACATTAAGGTCACCTCTCTACATGGTCTTTGGTAATAGATGACCGTTTTGATAACAAGCTCGCATTGCTAGAGTAATTTACTGACCATTTACTGAATGAATTCGAGCAGTTATGACCAGATAAATCTTCACTAAACTGTAGTTGAATTGACATTTATCTAGAAAACTAGAAAGTTAAATGATTCTTAGGCCATTAGAAAAGTTGCTAGATACGAGGTGGGCACGAAAGAAGTTAATTAAATGAATTTACGACTACAAAAAGATGATTTAAAAGTCAACGTAGAATTTTGAAATTCGACTTCCTACTGGGTTTTGCCTATTACATTTATTTTATCAGATTTAAAAAGTCATAGATTAATTAATTATTAATTTATGTGCAAAAAAACAAGTTGAAGCGATGTTCATAGCTTTGTTGAAAATAAATACAACGTGTTAATGAATTAACGCAAAATTAGACAGTAGTTTGTTTAGAATCGAGAGCAGAATCGAATTATCATGTTTTCAACATAGGAATTTATTTTCAAGATGTTACATAATTTGTTTGTATAATTTGAAATTTACTTAACTCGATCTCAACCCACCGCACGGGCACACTCACCCTACTTACTACCAAAACAAGATTCTTAAAATGTATCCACGAGCACGCTAGCGCTTTCATTCATTGCTGAAATGAGAAAAAATCATTTTTGCCTGAAAACTTAAAACGCGAATAATTTTAAATTTTTACTATCAAAATAATGAAATTATTGTTTCAATCTAATTATTTTGTTATAAATCAGTTGGGGTGTATGAGGTTTTGCGCTTATTTGTACTTAGGCAGGGTTTCGGACTCTGAACTAAAAGGTCGTAGGAGCAATTACCGGCCTTGGTCTATTGTGTTGACCCGTTCCTAGTACAAGAATAGGCTTTATATTTGAACTTTACGGGTTATATTATCTTGTTATTATAAAATATTGAGTATTGTTCCTAACAAAATGCAATGTCAATTTCTTGGTCAATGGAGCAGTAATTATAGGTACAACTCAGGTTTAACAATTTTTTTTAAATATTTTTTTAACAAAACAGATAAAACAATATAATCTAGATATAGACAGCGAACGAAAACCGCGTACGTTTTATCTGCCGCCGCTTATTCGCAATAACATAATACTATACTCCATTCCAAACAGCAACGAAATTCTTTAAATCTCTTATCTTAAAACCTAGGTATACAGGGTTCTACTTAATATACTGAAGATTTTTGAAGCGGATGATCAGACCATAGAACTAGAAACCAAATCTGCTGTCCCATACATTTGGGTAGAGTAGGATTTCAGTTATGCATGGAACAGCTGTATTTTTTCACGATTTCATTATTAACACCATAGATAAAGTTATTTAGTTAGATTTTTTGATTATCTCTGATCATCCCCTTAAAAAAAATATCAGCATATTAAGAAAGAGCCAATATATGATGGAATGTAGAACTTTCTCTACAGCAGCAGCAGGTCTCTCATGGTGGTTGGGTAATCTCTTCACCACGATGGCATCTCAAACTCAGACGTAGTAAATAAAATATTGATTGTATCTTAAATTAGCTAGAGCATTTGCAGACATTGCGTCACCAAGTAAAAGAGTTAATTTATACTCGCATCGAATGAGACCAAAATGGTCAATTGTACTAACAGGGGGCGGAGCGCAATATGACGTGTTGACGTGTGGGCGAGACTATGACAAGTGCCTTTTGTGGTCTGGTCACCCGCACAAAGGCTGAGATGAGAGTTGCTTTGTAATGGAAGATTAGGTCTTTGTTCCACTAACTTTTCACACTGCATAAAATTAACCATTCAAATTCAGACTTAATGTTTTATAGCAGCTTTATCTAAGCTTTATTCGTGGTCTTATTACTATAGGGTCCTTCCTAATATGATGACACTTTTTAAAGGGGATGATCAGACCGTCAAACTGAACAACTTCCTATATGGCACCAACATCGAAATCGCGAAAAAAAATCAACTGTTCCATACAAAACTGCAAACCTACTCGAGCCAAGTGTATGGGACAGCAGATTTTTTTACGCGATTCCGATGTAGGTCCCATAGAGAAAGTTGTTCAGTTTGATGGTCTGATCATCCTGCTATAAAACTGTCAGCATATTAAGTTGGACCCTGTTTATTAAAACAAAACAGACTAGATTACTCACAGGAATTTATACTCTAGGTATAGAAATGAAAGAGGACTGTTGGTTGTTGGTGTAATGTTTCATTTTTCTAGTGGATAAAAACTCCAGGGAAACTTCGTTAAAATAATGTTAATCGAATTGACAATGTCGTCACCGGGGTAGACAGGGGAACATAATCTTGAAAATGGTTTAGTAGAAAGAAATAAACTATAATGCAGTAAGATTTTAAGCGAAATAGAAATGGTTTGACTATTGGTATTAATCGATAAGTCAATGTACTCGTAAATTTTGCTTAGGAATGATAGGTTTAGGAGGTGTTAGCGGATATACTTACAGACATACAGACGCGGAAAGCGACTTTATTTTATACTACGTAGAGAAGACATAAGCATCATTGCTCATGTCATGAACATAACTATATTCCATGAGAGTGTTGTCAGAAACATTCTGAAAACTGAGAACATCCACGTCCATCGATCTACTGTGATAACAAAGGTGGAATATCATAATATACAGGGTGTTAGGGTAAACAGTTGCATTACTTTAAGGGGTGATTGTACCCATGATACTGAACAACTTTCCTAAAGAAACCGATAGGAAATTCGCAAAAAAAATGTTGGACTTACCATACTAAATGCAAGCATAGCTCCCGTAATTTTAATAATGGATTTTTTTTGTTTTGTGTGAAAAATGTTTAGTTCATAAAATTATAGAAACGTAACTACATCAGTACGTTCTTTGTCAACTTGCTTAGTACCTAAAGTAGAACTGAGGAGGCGGGCGCTGGTACTTGTCCTACAGGCTGGATCCTTACCGCGGGTACCAACACACCGATACCTCACAATCCTTATAAAATATTTTGTATAATTGGTTCTAACCTATAGATGATTGCCCCACTCAACATGTAACTATTTATACTAATGTTTTTGGTACTCAAATAAACAGTTTTGTATTTTGTATTTGTAATCAGCTGATCGAATGTTTGTCTGAAAAGTTTACATTTTTTCTTGCGAATTTCCCTTAACTTCTTTTGGGAAAGTTGATCAGTATCATGAGAACAATTACCCATTTAAGTAATGCAACTGTTTATTCTTATATCCTGTAGGTACTATAATACTTATCTGTTTATTATATTAATTGCAAGTCACCACCTTTGTTTAACTTTACCAGTCAATTTTCTCGTTCAATATTATCGTAGATGTCTTCTTTTTATCTTACCTCCTTCTATATGCAAACGAAGGCATGTTCAATGAAGGCTAATGGTTTTTCGAGTGTTCCACAAATATTTTCTCTTTACGTTGCTTCCCGTGTTTGTGTGTTTTTTCAATGGTTTTTATTTTTATTTTCTCTTTTACCTGCTTGTTTTATTTACTTGCATGATCACTGGCCTCCACAAATTCACACAACGCTTGTTAGAGTATTGACACATAATAGGTAAATAGTATATTGTTCTACATACAGAACGGCCACTCCCTGCCCCCTCTGACTTCAGATACCCCAGCTAACGTCACACTTTATGGGGAAACTTGAGGGGAGCCGAGCAAGGGATGCAGTTAGGCGCGCGCACCCGTTGGTTTTAACTACATAAAATATAGTAAATTTTTATCCTCTCAGTAAAAATTTTCGTTGGAAAATAACGCTAAATTTACATTTTCAGTGATTCTTTAGCTTAAATACTATTTTTAATAACAGAATGAACTATTAAAAGTAACAAAATGTATGTTGATGTTCATACGATGCGTGGTAAACCAATCCTACACATATGTCATTCACAATTTGCGAGCGTCATTATGTTAAATCTAAAACTGTGGTATTGATAAGGCCTATTTCCTGCAGAAGGGTTATGATGATGACTTGCTTGAACTGACCGTTAAATGATTCCAGACCAAAATGTTATGTACTTCAATGCATGCCTCACTTTCTTATACTATCTCTCTGTCTCGGGTAGGCCGAAAGAAATCTCCTCAGAGATAGGCTCGCCCTTTGTACTTGTTTATTATACTGTTTTCACCTGTAGGTATGTTTGTGTCTACAATTAATTGATAAATAAATAAATACTTAACACTACTATTCTCATCAATGGATTAAAATCGAGTCCAAGTGTTAGTTTGGAGGGGGTTATTTGATTTTTTTCCTTTATATCAAGTTATTATAAAAACAGAAATATTTAAAATTCTGTAATAAAAAAATAGTAGGTAAATTATTTCAGTTCAGACTACAATTGTCCATATTTCGTTAGTATAAGCATAAGCTCACGACCATATGCCCCGAGTGGGTAGTCAGAGATATTCTGAAACCTCAGAACATCCACGTTTCACCAGTAGTACCGAAACTGTGTCCAGTGTGACGGGGGGTGAGCCTGTCGCCACTTATAATGGACAGTGGGAACAATACTCGTACATGCCTCGAAATGGAAGCATGCACGTTTCCTCACGAAGTTTTCCTTCACCGAAAAGCCAGTGGTGTTACAAATCGTGCATAAATTCCGAAAAACTCATAAAACATTAATAATAATGTAATGTGCGTAATTTAATTATTTTTTTATTTTGCTGACGAAACGTGTTGTGGATTTATATGTATACCTTCTTGTGACGAAGCTTGTCGTGGATATTTGACAATAAAAAAGAATTATAATGATAAGCCGTGGTGGTCCAGTGGCGAGTAACCTTGCCTGTCGTGCAGGAGGCGATGGTTCGATCCCCGTCCAGGTCGACTCGTACCAATGAGTTTTTCGGAATTTATGTACGATTTGTAACACCACTGGCTTTTCGGTGAAGGAAAACATCGTGAGGAAACCTGCATGCTTCAATTTCGAGGCATGTATTGTACCCACTGTCCATTATAAGTGTCGACGGGCTCACCCCCCGTCACACTGGACAGAGTTTCGGTACTACTGGTGAAACGTGGAT
The DNA here is from genome assembly GCA_963924505.1 of Agonopterix alstromeriana. Taxonomy (NCBI): domain Eukaryota; kingdom Metazoa; phylum Arthropoda; class Insecta; order Lepidoptera; family Depressariidae; genus Agonopterix; species Agonopterix alstromeriana. The sequence goes on from OZ004669.1 coordinate 14,108,588, forward strand.
GCTCTGAGGTTTCAGAACATCTCTGACTACCCCCTCGGGGAATATAGTCGTGAGCATATACAAGTATTAAAGCATTGAATTCGATATTTTTTACTTTTTTTAATTCATTATTTTAAATTTTTATAATATTTTTCATGGGTACCTAAGAAATATATTATATATTGTTCTTTTCGTTTTTTGTAAGAAATGGGATAATAATATTATAAGATAAACATTGAAACAACGGTTATTTATTACTCAAGATATTTTAGAGCGGAACTATTTTTAATCTACTTGTTACAAAAGCTTTACAGTCACAGTGCTAAAACTTGTTGAAGAAGTTGTTTAATTGAATTGTCTGATTACACCCTTAATAATTAAAAACTAGCGGTGTATAAGTACATACACAATATGATATAGAACGTCTTACGAAATAAATGAACGGCCCCTTAGAACTTAATTGTAACAGTCCATTTCCGTGATCGCAGGCCGATGGTCACAGTTGCGTGGCGTGGGAATGTTTTTATTTTCCCGTAAAAGCTTTACATAGAAATCTCTGCTTATCGTAAAACCATTTCCAATTGTGCCTGTTACATTACTGCATTACATTAGCAACGGGGTAACCGATTCACAAGATTGTAGTAATGTATCGTTTCTTTTCATTGCCCTCGCTTTAATAGTCTATCGTAAGTTCTGCACTTCGTATAGGTACCGAATTTCAATGCGAATAACATAATATGTAAACAACACACTAACCTTCAAACTAAAACTTCTATGGAGATTAAGAAAAAGTTCGACATGTAACATAAATAGTTATAAGATTGGATAAGAAATTACAAAAAATGCTTACGTAGTACGTTGATTTTGTATCTCAATAATTAGGTATCTTTTACGTCATGTTTAAATGGAATTAAGTTCATTTATTATCCTGAACTTAAACGTTACATGATCTTTGTTATGGAGCCATACAACCACGAACATCAGCACATAAATGTGACACAAAACAAAACTGAATCGTGATTCGATTCCAGCAACTATTGGCCAATGATTATGTAGTACTTATTAGTTTCATGCTATTGGCAGACACTTGGTAACCAACACGTCAGCACCATGTACAAATTGTATCTCCATTGTTTGCTTACATCAGGCGTGTCAAACATGCGGCCCGCACTGCGTTTACTTGCGGACCGATCCAATTTTAAGAATAGCTCCCTGATGCGGCCCGCGAGCATGCTGACTTTTAGAAGTTATTATATACAGCGGTCACCGTTTTGAGTCAGGGTGTGAACATTTTCGAGCTCGCTCAGTTTTTTTGTTTGGTATGCGGGGTTTCCTATAAGGGTTCCAAAAATGTTACCCTTGTAGTGGAGTACCTTCTACCTCTACCTAGATTTCAAATCAAATCAAATATTTATTTTGCATACTAAGTGTACATATAAGTACTTAAATTCACCAAATTAAGTTCGAATTTGAACTCCCAATAAACTGTAGGAGAATTTTCCTTCCACCTTACCTTAATTTTTCCATGTCCTACCTTAATTTCAGTTCTAGCTACCAAGCTATAACAGACCTGGTAGAACTTGGAAGATGATTTTTGTAGAACGTAATAATAATTGTCCGTCACACTGGACAGAGTTTCGGTACTACTGGTGAAACGTGGATGTTCTGAGGTTTCAGAATATCTCTGACTACCCCCTCGGGGAATATAGTCGTGAGCATATGCTTATGCTATATGTATTAATAATTAGGCAAACCCACAACATCGTTTAACGGGAAGAATGCATTTTTTTTCTACTATAAAAATTATTTCTTTACGTTCTTTGCGGCCCACTGATTTTACTATCATTATGCATTTGGACCAGCAATGACTTTGAGTTTGACATGCCTGGTTTACATCTTATGTAATTTTTATTGAACTTGCCTTTATACAGTACACAATATGGTAATGAGGGTCTTGGTTACCAGCGGAACAGAACATTACATGGTTTCAATTCACGGGCACTTAGACACTCTCTGAATAATTTCCGCAAATCATTGCCTTGATTAGAATTGAATCGAGACAAATGAGAGTGTATGAATGTAATTTGGACTCTTTTGTCTCGTAATGAGAACAATGTAGAACATTTTTCGATTTGAATGATAATGACGTCGTGATTAGGTATTATGAGAAGTATTTTCTTTTAATTGAATGGGCGATATCAGAAATTTAGTTTATACATCATTTTGAATGGAGTATAGATGCACAGGCATCTATACTCCATTCAAAATAGCAACGATATTTTAAGGCTATTTTGCATTACAGAAACAGTGATTTGAAACACGTCCCTCACTTATTCTTAGTCCAGCTGTAGTATCTTCCAAGATATGTCGGATAGTATACAGGGACCTTCTTAATATGCTGACACTTTTTTAAGGGGATGATCAGACCGCCAAACTGAACAACTTTTTCTATGGGACCAACATCGAAATCGTGAATAAGAAATCAGGTGACAGCTGCTTTTTTCGCGATTTCTATGTTGGTGCCATACAGAAAGTTGTTCAGTTTGACGGTCCGGTCATCCCCTTAAAAAAAGGACCCTATATAGTGTCAACTAAAAGAGATAAACAAGTTCAATAGTCTATGTCATTTTCAAAAGTTAAAATCCATCTCTTGAAATGATGGTATAAAGAGTGTAGGCACACTCTGATAATATAAATATCGCGTTTTACTTTTGAGATTGTATATTTTTGTACATATCGAAATATTATTAGATTAGGATTCTATACAAATTGTTTTTTCATCACATTATATAACCAGACCAATACTATTATAGTGTCGTAACATCTGTCCCAAAGGTCGAACTGTTTCTTGTAACCCGTAAATTACAGTCATATAGTCAAACGGGCGAGTACGTCCGCAGGCTACAATTAGTTCGGCGGCGCGGCGGTAAGGTTAGATCAGAGGGCATCGTATGCCACACTTGATGTCTACCTAGATCTATTATAAGTGAGCTTAAAGTGGCTAAGAGACTTAAGCATATTGATTTGTATCTCTATTTGATAACTAGTAGGGTCCGATTTCAAACGTATTCGTCAGTTCTGTTCTAACTCTAGCTTTAGTCTAGAGCAAACTGATTTCAATAGGAATTCGAATCGAACTATCAGTCTTAGTACGGGTATTCTAGCGTATCGTTTTCGTATCGGTTTTACTAAAAAAGGCAAAAGAGATGTTGCTCGAAATTTATACAAATTGGGGCATTCGAGACGATATCAGTGAATGATACATTGGCACCAGTCTTTGGAACAAATTAATATGACACAATAACTTTCCTACTATTTTGTTAAAAACCAAAAGTTCAAAAATTTTTACAGGTTTTACCAAAAAGTACTACATACTAGTACTAATTACATGTAGAATCTTAACGACTCGTATTATAAAACTGTAACAGAAGTGTGTCTGTACATTGAAGATATTTACATGAAAAAGATTACTATATGGTTTTTAGGTCCCGGACTTCAAATCTAACTTTTTTTTAAATTTTTGTCTGTCTGTTTGTCTGTTCGTTCATTTGTTTGTTTGTATGTTTGTAACAGCATCACGCAAAAACTACTGACCTGATTTTGATGAAACTTTTTATGTTTGATAGCTTAAGATCTGACTTAAATTCTGGTATACCTATTTATTATATGTGCGGGTTAACTCTAGTAGAACATAAAACTAATGTTTACTTTAAAAAACCTTTAGCACTCTACATATAACCAACACCAACAGTGTAGCAGAGCTGTCAAAGACTGTATTTTCCAAATTACTTATTGTAGAATACTCCATGTTCCTAGCTTCAATTAAAGCGTACACCATGTATTTAGCTCTCGCATCGTTGTGACGATAATGTACATAGTATGTACGCTACCCTTAATTCATGCGCACGTAATTGCCACTCGGCTGCAGCACTGCCATATAGTGTTGCCGGCTCAAATGTTGTAAATTGAGAGATACTCACGCAAGAGGGGCATGTTGTTTTGTGAACGGGCAACAAAAAAAAGTAATGCCTTCATCTGCAAAAAAACGCAAAAAGGTAGGTAACAATATTTAATACCATATTTTTCGACTTTTCATACAAACTACAGCTGATTTGATTGCATTTGGTATGGAAAGTCCACAATTTTTTTTGCGAATTTCCTAGATTTTTTTTGCGAAAGTTGTTCAGTATCATGGGTACAATCAACCCTTAAAGTAATGCAACTGTTTACCCTAACACCCTTTAGAGGTAAAACTTGTTTGTTTGTTTGTATGTCAATCATAAACTCTCTACATATGTACATAGTTGACTCACGTAAACCTATACGTCCTCGCTAGATACAGCTACCTATTAAACTTAATTTAGGTTTCAGCAAATACAAAGTCGTGAAGTTTTTGTCGAATTAGAGTATCCAGTTGACAAAATAAAAAGCGAGACTTGGGTGTTTCGCAGTAATTTTACGTGACGCATAAGCAAATGCTCACGATCATATTCCCCGAGGGGGTAGTCAGAGATATTCTGAAACCTCAGACCATCCACGTTTCACCAGTAGTACCGAAACTCGACGTGAAACGTTTACGTGACGTACCCCTGAAAATCTGGATGTTCGTTCCTCGGTATCCGTGATACCTATCAACTGTAGCAACACTAAGCCACTGCGGTCTCGCATCGACGATCACCGGCACCACACTGGCACGTTTTCATTAAACCCACTTTTCTACTCTAAATTGTTGTGCAATTTTACCTTTTTGTTTGGCTGTTGGTACTCGAACTCGACACGCTTGTGGTCAACTTATAGGGGTGCACTTATAATATAAATGATGACGTTGAAACCGAGGTAATTCAATTGACTTCATACTTTTAACCAACATAACAAATGTTATTTATTTGCACACCAAGAATAGACAAATACAATTTATAACAAGTATGAGAAGGGTACATAAAGCGATATTTTTACAGATAACCATTGGATAGAAGAACTATTTATAGAGACAAATGCTATGGCGGTGCGCTATGGAAATTTTTCATACTTACATATCATATAGGTACAAGGTGTTACAAAAATACAAATAATCATTTAAATCTGATGTTCCATACTAGGACAGCAGACTTTTTTTTCGCGATTTCGATATTTGTCCTGTAGTGAAAGTTGTTCAGTTTGATGGACTAAGCCACCCCCTTAAAAGTTTTAAATGTTTATTGTTACCTTTGTAACACCTTGTATACAAACCACATACCATTATACATACACATAAAATAATTCAAATCAAACATAAACAAACATTATTAAATACTAACACTTTTTGAGTTCAATCTTTGAAAGTTGGAAGAAGTGAAAGACTTCGATTGTTCCGCTTTGTTATTAAATTAGCACGATTCTAACAAAGAAATTGATTCCTAAAATAACGCTGACTAGGAAAGTAAATTTCTTATACCTACCATTCATAATAGTTCCCCAGAGGTTACGAGAGAAGTTAATTGTGTGAACGATATTTTAATGAGCTATTAAAAAACTACGGTCTTGTGTAAGGCGTAAGTTTATTAAATTTTCACACCTATTAATATTGAAAATTTATAGTTTTACACGGAAAACTAATTGGAAATAAATTAGTAACACGAAACGGAAAGATAGGGCGTTGTTTCATGTCACTTTGCCCGCTTTATAGCAAAGACATATTTTATGGATATATGTTAATTTAGCGTCGAATTAAAACCTACTGGTTCTCTTGAAGTAGGTACTAAATGTAGATCCGATAGATAAGTGAAACTTGCCATTGAATTAATTGAAAGGTTTAAATGTTTAGTGCTTACTTAATGGAAGAATTTGAGATAACCTATTCTCTCAACATTATGTAAGAAGACCAGATTTGAAGATTGGCTCGGTAATAGTTATTTTAATTTAAGGACCAAAATTCTATGGAAATGATTGGTATAACCAGAAGTAGAATGGAAACGTTTACGGAGAATTGATTAAATGATTTCATTGTTTCGTCGAAAACAAGTAAGGCGTTTAATTTCAACTTAAGGCGTTAACCTCACAGACATTAGCGCCATTTATAATTTTAATTTGATATACGATGTTTCGTTTAAATCTACATCTAACTTTTGCTTTTAAAAATATGGTTAATGACTGGAGAATGGAGAAAATTATTGAGTAGGTATAATATAATAATAGTAAATGTTTATTAAACCAAAACAATAGCCTAAAGGTTACAGGCTGTTTATTATGATACTACAATGTTTGAATAATTAAAACAATTTATGGGATAGGTATTGCTACATAGATTTGGGCCGCGCCTTGGGAGAGGCTTATGTTACAGGTCCGGCACTTCAAATAACGTTTTGGATTTGACATGATGGCGTTCGCACATGCGCACTTGGTGCAAATTATCTTTGACATATGTATAGGGTTGACTTACCATACATTATATGAACATCATATATATTTCGTTATTTTTATTGTTCGTTCTGTTTTTAAAAATAGTATTTGAGGTGAAGATTTACTGAAAATGTGAATTTAGCGTTATTTTTCTACGTTTTTTATGCACTGAAAAGACTCAATTTTATGTAGTCAAATACTACGGGTGCGCGCGCCTGACTGCATTCCCTTGCTCGGCTTCCCTCAAGTTTTCCAGAAAGTGTGAGGTGAGGTGGGCGATCTGAAGTCAGAGGAGGGCGGGGTGGCCGTTCTGTATGTAGAACTATATACTATTACCTATTCTGTGCCTATGTTCAGCGGTGGATGATGAGAGACTGATATCGTCGTTGACTGACGGTAGCACCTTAATAGCATAAGAAAGCATTAGAGATGGTGGGAATGAGAAAAAAAGAAATTAGGAATAACCTCACTTATGGCCGCATGTTGTGTTTTAAATGTTAATAGTTTAGTCCATCATCAGTCATTACTCTCCTTTGACGACTCCGAGATCTACCAGCAAAGCTCTTATGTCGACGGTATAAATATGAAAATGACGCCATTAATGGGACTGTCCTAAACTTATCTTATGGAACAGGCTGTATCTAGGGTTTCCACCTTTTTTGGAAGAAATATAGTATTTTTTCGATAAATTGCTAAAAGGACTTAGTATGAAGTACTTTTTGGAAATTCGATAGGAAAACGAAAGCCTTATGCATTTTTTATTTTTTAGTAGTATTGATTGTTTGATTTATTTATTTTTGCCTTTTCCCAACGCATTTTACATTATTTTTAGTGATAAGATTTTATAATTTTTAACGTATTTGCGTTTAGTTAGGTTCGATAAACAAAAATTAACTCTCATTATCAACATTTGTGCGACAGTTGAATGAGCTATAAAATATAGTATTTTCCGTACTATATCTGCTATCAATATTGTACCTATATAGTACAATTAAGCAAAATATAGTACGAAAATATATAATATAGTACGGGTGTTAACCCTAGCTGTATCCCTTTATTTAGTATAATGATATTAATGGTCAGTTGTAGTAATTCCTTCCTTTCATCGTTCGTTATCATTACGTATCCCAGCGTGATACTAATTGATTAATTGTTGCCATTGAAGTTCAAACTTTGTACAACTCTGTTGTACAGCAATAAAATTAATTTTTGTATAATTTTAAACGCATAAATTAAAAACTGTTGCTTTGTTTCATTACCAATTAAGGGAATATAATTCGGAGCGCGCTCCGTACAAACGAAGTCTGGTGATATTTTCAATATTAACAAATTAAAGTCAATGCGATTTTTCAGATACAATCTGGATACTAGTCTCTATGTTTGTATGAAGTCAGATTTTCGTTAATATTTATAGTTTTAAAGTTACAGTGCTACAAAGATTTCCATACAAATCTTAAATTAATCCTAGCACTAAAACGAACAACGTCAACGTTGTATGCAGCGCGCATTTATGCATTCGGTATAAACTTCTCTTAAATGCGTTGTGATTAAGTATGAACAATTATTTTGATACCTTAATAGGAGTCTGATAACTTTCTGGGAGGTGAATTCATATTAAACTACACAGGTTTAAGTATATAAAAACAAGTTATTGCAGTAGAAAGATATAGAAATTAAGGGTTCTTATTTTCTTTCTTTTAGTTAAGAGGATAGGTGGGCTGAAATGCTAATTTGGAGAATAGGTCACTTTTCTGACTGTATACATATTTGTCCGATCCGCCCCACCCATACCCCCCACCGACTAGAGTGCGAAAGAGACAACTGCAGCTCGGACCAATTTTATCTACATAAAATCGACGAAAACAGCATTTTGTATTCCCCTGTTTCTTCCTCCAAAACTAAACCCATTTTAATAATTATTTCAAGAATAATATGAGAAATACTTTGGCTATGTCTGTATGTTTTGCTTTTTTTGTTTTTATTCGTCAACTTTTTCGAAGGTACCTAGTTCATACAGTAATAAATTAATGCAAAAAAGCAAAACATGGGGACATAGCAGAGGTAACATAGATTGTATGGTAAAAAATGTTTTGCTTTAGTGTCATTATCCAGGGAGGAAACAGGGGAATACGTTTTTATGGAAAAACGGTACTCGCCTATCCTCTTAAGTTACAAGTTTTACATACGTTGCTCAATTTCCTCATAAAAGGATAGGTATGTCTCTATTCATCAAATGTTGTTCTTCTGTCAAATTGATGTCATTAACGATTCAATAGCTACTACATTAACCAGTAAGTTTGATTTGCGTTAATTCTTTAATAAAGATAACCGAAATAATACGTTCCAGAAAGAAAAAAACTTGTTTTAAAAAATCAGAGCCAGTTATTGAGATTTATTACTGAATACAGCGCTGAGAGAACTCCGTGCCCCGTTATCTATTTTATGCAAATCAGACGGATGCACTGCTTTTAAACAAATAGCTTGATCTTTCCGGAGAAAGGCACCCGAGACCCCACACGATGTACCAGTTTATAACTACGTTTCTGATTAATTTTTAATTCCAAACATGTCGTTTAGGAGATAGAAGCTTGTCTGTCCTGAGCTGAAAGTCGGGATAATCCAGAAAAAAGTTGATTGATGATAAAACAAATGTATATTTTGAGAACAGTTAGATGTTCTACAAATTATTATGTGACCACGACTGCGACTTTTTCCACGTGGACTTTGATTTTCCATACAAAAGTTTAGACCCCTTTTTATCCCTTAGAGGTTAATTTTCGAAAAATCCTGATCGATGATAGAAATCTATTTTGAAATAATTGTCTCAATTACAATAATTATTTTCAATGTTGATTTGAAATAAATTTGATTCCAGTTTTTTAAAAATATTTAGTGTTTTCATTAAAACATATGACGTCACTCGTTAACTGGTGAACTCCATGGTAAACATAAAATAACAGTCAGAATTTGATGTTTGCCGTTTCTATTTCCAGAATATAGTTTATTTGTTATTTCTCCATGGAGTTTGAAAGCTTTTCTCGAAACCGTTTTAACTTAGAGATTCCACATAAAATATTCAAAAATTTAAATTTAATAAGGATAAACTCGATTAATCGCCAAAAAATTAAATTCGTCGTTTCTTAAAATGAGTTCTACTATCAGTAATAAAAAAATTTTAAAGATAAACTTGACCTAATTAAATAACATGTTTGTTTTCTTTTAGAGAAAAAAGCTGTCTACCTCCAATGTTTAATCATTGTACCTATTTAATCTCTAAAAGGAAAGTTTATGGCATCGCGGATAAAACTTCTTCAAAGCTCAACGAGCCACAAAGGAAACATTAAATCGAACCAGTATTTTAGCATTACCGAACGAAATAGCAAAGTTTTTAAAACCGCATCGTCTATTAGTGGTTTTTGTGGAACTTTCAAAGATGCGGTGGGCGATAAAAAAGTTTCTTAAATGAAAAGACATTGGTACAAGAGCTGCGGTTTGCGATCGTTCCTTGTGGCGATACAATTTTATGCTTCGGAGATTTTGTTTTATTTTTCGTGATCGATAAATAAAAAGGTTACGGTAAAATATCCTTTAGGATACAATGGCGAACACGTTTTTTCTTCACTAAAACTTTACAAACTACTACGTGGTCATTGGTCTCATTTGATACAGTGCACTTTATACAGAGTCATTCTTAATATGTTGACACGTTTTTAAGGCGATGATCAGACCATCAAACTGAACAACTTTTTCTATGGCATCAACATCGAAATCGCGAAAAAAAAATCAGCTGTCCCATACATTTGGATCGAGTAGGATTGCAATTTTGTATGGAAGAGCAGATTTTTTTTTCGCGACTTCGATGTTGGTGCCATAGAGAAAGTTATTCAGTTTGACAGTCTGATCATCCCCTTAAAAAAGCGTCAGCATATAAAGAAGGACCCTATAGGTAGCTTATCGAGGATATAAGTTTAGATTTTATTCTGAAGTCTCCTCATTTTTGAAACAAATAATAATTTAGGCATCACTATGCGTAGGTAAGCTGAAATCCTCATATCTGCAAACCTATCATGTTTGCAAAATGTTTACAAGGAGGTAGGTATGGTAATTTATCATAACAATAACATTAAAAGGAGTTGCGTTGCAAGATTGCTAGTAGTAGGCGTTCACGTATCGGGTTCTCTCCGGCTTGCACGGGGCTCCACTATTTTGTATTAGCTCAAAATAACGACATTAATTTATAAATACAAAAACTGATTTACAAATAGTTAGGTTAAGGAATTTTAGGGGACGTTCATTAATTACGTGAGGCGTTTAGGGATGGGAAGGGGTCGTGCCAAATCTCACGTGATTAAGTAAAAAAAAGGGTTAAATTATGTAAAACTTGTTCTTAGTCATTAAAAAATATTAAGCAAATTTAAACTCGTATACATATAATGTAGTCATCATCATCAGCCTGGCATCGTCCACTGATGAATATATGCTTCTTCCAAAATGCGCAACAAGAATTATAGTGATTATATGCAAATTGTATGTAGATATTACAGTGAATTAGACATAGCTGTATCAAAACAGACACTAATTACCAGCTACAGGCAAAATAAATCAATAGCAAATCTCTTACAACATTATTCGGAACATGATACTAAATTATTATGCAAATTAATGTAACCTCGCGGCTTTAAAGTCCAACCCCGCAGGCGTGGCCTAAACTTACGGTTGCGGTGATTTCATTAAACTACCTTAGATTGTACTACACACAAAGTCCCACGTATCAACCTATCTACGTGCTTATTACGTACGCATAAGGGTCCTGTCAGAAGACCTCTTATGTTAAATGAATTGTAAAGTGCGGCTAGCATACGTGTTTATGTTAATGTCTACTAAACGAGCGTTTTGTTTTAGAGAAGCAAGTCGTGTTCCATTAAAAGTAATGCGCTTAATAATTTTCTCTTTCTACCCTGTGCTGGAAGTAATTACCATATCGATAGAGAACCGATAGAGTTACGGAGCGAAGCCAGTCCGGCTAGGACAATGTTAGGCTATAAGTGGTTTTAGCTGAGGCACTAAGGGTAGGAAAACGTTAATCTGATTACTATTGGACTTCGTCTTGTCAATTGGTGTTGCTGGCTTTACAGCTATGTTACAGAACACATAGTATCAATTATTTTATTAAATAGACTATTAGTCTAGGAAAAATAAGGTTTGAGATTGCATTAAAGACACTTTAGTAAATTGTGTTTGAAATAATATTACTCTTAGTTTATAATACTTTTGTCAAGATTTCGTGGTTATATTGGCTCAGGAACCTGAGAAATACCTTAAAATCGATATAAATTTACAAAGGGCAAGCTTATTTCGAAAGATATTTCTTCCAGCATACTAGCAAAAGAGACAGTTAATTATCACAAGGCAAATTTAATGTGTACAAACAAACAGTAAATAATGTAATTTTGAGGTTATAATTTTTGAAGACTTACAAAATATTAAATATCTACTCAAATTTACGATATTAACCGGGGATTATTAATGTTATAAATAAAACGTATTGCATGAAGCCATCCTGTACAAAATCATCAGTTTTAAATTGATTGTTCATACTTAAATTTAATGTTTTGTAAATGTCTTAATTATTCAATAATACACAATAAAAAATCGGGGATTGTTGAGAATTTATGTTTTTCAGGTATTTATCTACTATATTCCAAATTATCACCAAAAGTGCAATTAATGCAACCTTCTCCATACAAAAATCCGTAGATTTCCCCGACTATATGTATTATTGTATACATAACTTTAGCTTAAGAATTTATATTGTAATAGTTATTAAGTCGTGTTATGTTGTAGAGTTTCTGGCTGCATCTTTTCTACAGTGACAACACGTTCCGACGCGGTGGTAGCTTTAAAAAAGATTTGACGTTTGATAAGTGTGCTGCAAGCTCCTATATTGAATAAATTATATTGACTTTGACTTTGACTTTGACATACCTAATGTACTATAGTGTATATGGCATAGCATGACAAGGTTCTGAGTGTACGGGGTGAAATTAATATCATTAGCATTCTTTTAAACTAAGAGTCTACCCATCAAATTGAACCACTTTTTTTATGGGAGTTAACCGACCGGACCAAAAAAAACCTGCTGTTTCATACTACACTACTACTACAATACAAATGTATGCAACAGCAGATTTTTTTTGCTCCGATCGGTTTGCTCCCATAGTAGTTTGATGGGTAGACTCTTAGTTTAAAAGGATGCTAATAATATAAATTTCACCCTGTAGTTAAAGTGCCTATTCATTGTGATGGAGATGACTTCATGCTGAATTTATCGTATACGAATCTGAAGAGTATAATCTGAAATTTATTGGTTAATTACCAACATTATTTATTTTGAGGCTGAATTTTCACCTGAGAAGGACCGGTGGTTCACATGTGACACATAATTACTTCAACATTTTTACAATTTGTGTCAAATTGTGATTTCCAGGTGTCAAAGTACACATTATAGTTTCGATCAGCTCTTATTAAAGGAGAGCTTTACAGTTTAAGGCAATTACATTAATGTTACGGTATTTCTAAGCTCACTGGGTTAAGGCAATCTTATTGAAATAGGATAGGATAGAATAGGATAGGACCTACACGTTGTCGAAGTGTAGGTATGTCCTTTTTATTGCCCGCCCACACATTGAGTAGTCTAACACCTAAATTGAATCTTCAAGCGCAGATTTAAGACCCATTATAATTTCTGAATGTTCTTAATAGTTTATAAATTAAGCTTAACGATTTTTATGTTGAGATAATAATCCGCAAAAGCTTAAGATTGTACCTGTATCACAATTTATTTACTTATGGCCGTTTTTTTACGACCAGCGGCTAAGCGAGATTAACTGCTGATGACGTTGCAAACCAGAAACTAGTTCAATTGGTCCTTTTTTCCGAAATAATCTTACAGACTGACAGATCTCTGTAATTAGCTGTTTTCTTAGACGATTTATATACGGACCCGCCTCGCCTTAGCATTTTCCCTCTGCCAACGTGCAAGATCAAAAAATCGAACGCATTTACATACAATTTTATAAAACGCGACAGCCTATAATGGCGGAACAATAATTTCGAACTTATGACGTTTGGGGTTCACACGACACTGTTTTTCATGATTTTTAACATTCAAAATTAGAATCTAAACGAATGGAATAAAATTCAAATTTGCGTATCTCGTGTTACCTCGCCCCTCGCAAAAAGTGGCAGAATTTTTGTGAGTAGAATTACACGCGTAACTTGTCCTCATATAAGTAGTCTAAGGCTGTTATCTAACAGGATGATAATAAATCAGGTGTTCTGTTTCAAAGTTGAAACCATCATAATGGAATTAATGGTTATTAAATAGTTATTATGCAAATTTTACTGTTCTTTAATATTGGGTATTTTGTATGATGTTACAGAAATGTACGAGTAACGTGATACTTTTGTGTTTTGTATACTTAATTGTATTTCCAAAACTTAAGATGCGAAATATTATTTTTATTTGAATACTTGGTCCCTGATATACAGCGGCATTTGTTAAGAGAAGTTTATTCCGAATGCGTAAATGAACGAAACCAAACCTGGTGATATTTTAATACTAATCAATTAAAGTCAATGAAATTTTTCAGAAACAATCTAGAAACAAATCTCTGTGCTCGTATGAAGTTTTTCGTTAAAATATACAGTTTTAGTGCTAGGATTAATTTAAGATTTGTATGGAAAATATCACCAGACTTCGTTTGTATGGAGCGCGCCAACAGTAATATACCCTTAAGCCCATATTTCATAGATGTTGTTTCACGGCATATACCTCTTCTTCTTATTGTGTGGGCAAGCCCTGGTGTCAGAGTTTTTTCAAACCGCCTTAGGGGGCGTCCATTAATTACGTGAGGTGATTTTTGTGATTTTTCGACCTCCCCTCCCCCCTTGGTGAGATTTCGTGAGATTTAGCTCGACCCCCTCCCCGCCCCCTCCAAATCTCACGTGATATTTTTCAAAATACGTATTTTTAGTGTAAATGCGTTAATCTGTGTTTGACTGTGTTAAAATTTAAAATTTTCAGTGTAGAAACATGTTTTACTTAATTAAACTTTTCTCTCAATTTTACTTTGTACCTTGCTGAAAAAAAATTACGTGATATTTACCGAGACCCCCCCTTTCCATTGGGTGAGATTTCGCACGACCCCCTCCTCCCCCTAAACACCTCACGCAATAAATGGACGCCCCCTTATGGCCTCTGACGTGGTTTTTACATGTAAAGACTACTACGACGAGATATAGTAGCCGGGACCAACAACTTAACGTGCCATCCGAAGTACGGAAGCATCTTTCTTTTCAGACAATCAGGTGATTCGGCCTGCAATGTTAGGATATGGAAACCACAAACTGGGAAAAAACTCGCAAAGTGACATATCACTAGGTATCCCCCGTGGGAAACGAACCCACGACTTGAATAACCCAGACTAGAACTATAATGCCAATGATAGTACTAACTTAAATTATTAATTTTAGTACGGGACTAATAAAAAAACGCGAAATAAACCAGTTGTTTCACATATTTTAGCTGAGTAGCCATTGTTAGTTTATATGGAAGCAATATTTGATATTGTTTTTTCCTCCATTCGATTTCGATATTGGTCCCGTAGTAAAAGTTGTTCAGTTTGATGATCTGAAACACCCCCTTAAGTATGTAACGCATTTAAGTTAACTCCTTTATTATATCAAGATAGTGTTCTACTTCTACTTAAACGAACTGTAAGTCCACTGTAATTTAAAATAGAAAATCTACCAACTAACGGAAATGCTAAAGTCTCTCATTAATTTCAACAGCAATTATTCTCATTTGCAAGCTGGGTAGTTTCACTACTACATTTTAATAAATAATCTCCTTTCACTAGATCAATTTAGAGCAGGTTTAATTTACCAGGTGCCTGTACCAGTTTATAGTGGCCACGCCCGTAATACCAGTGTATCTTGGTATTAAATACTATAGCTATTTGCACACGGTCTTCTGGTACCGTAGTTGGTTTAATTATTGGGTACTGGTACTGAAGCAGTGTTGTCTATGTTATTTTATTCTGAGATACCAATGCCAGCGTAATTATGAGAGGAAAATTTAATAATATTGTGCGTTGTGGTTTTGCTTTTTGCGTGTTAATGAACTTACTGGGCATTTAGGTTCATGTTTAAATTACTATTATAGATTGTTCCTTATTTTATGGGCTCTTCGAAAGTCATTTAGGTACCTAATTACCTTTGACTATTTATATGTGGACTGGTTACGCGTTTAGTTCTACTAACAAACATTTCTGCCACTTTTTGCGGGGGGCGAGGTAACATGAAATCCGCAACTTTGCATTATATTCCCCATAACTTTAGATTCTAATTTTGAATGTAAAAAACATGAAAAGTAGTCTCGTGTGAACCCCAAACGTTCTAAGTTCGAAGTTATTATTTCGCAATTATAGGCTGTCTCGTTTAGTGATAAGGTGTAAAATTGAATGTAAATGAACAAGATCAATTGTGCTTATACCGTGGCAGAGGGGAAATGCTACCGCAAGGCTAGTTCTTATAATAATTAGTCAAAGCTAATTACGGAAGATTTTTGCTAAAACTTCATATATTTATTGCAAGAGCTGGAGATGAAGAGGAGAGATTGCTTCTTTTTTTTTGTATACGCTTTAAGTATAATAGACTTAGGATACAGAAATGACAAATAATGTAGTCTTATCGCTAAGAAGTTGATTCTCGTAGGCAACCTTAAAACCCAAATTAATCTAGTCTACAATCACAGAACACGTATTTTAGTACTACCTATAATATCTGAGACCCAAAGTTTTGTTGGAACAAAACCCACCTGAGTTTACAAGAATAAAATACAATATACCTAAATACATTTTATTTTATGAATACAGAGGTGTCCATTTCTTAACTAATATAGATAACATACAAAGCGAAAAAACCTAAATTCTTGTAGTTACCGTTTGAACAGTAAATCTTTGTTGAAAACCACTAAGTTTGCGCACCTGTCCAGTGTATTGGTGAGGGTAAATTATCGTTTTTCCAGATACTATCGTGACTGGACAGTCATTGGACGGCTGCCTCATTACGTGTCCATCTGTTTGTTATAAAGAGAAGGATAGACTCTTGACGGTGGAAGACAAATGTGGATGACGTATAAATTCGATAGCAACACCAAAACTCTACTTGAAATTGAAACGCTTTGGGCTATTCGCGGCGTAACGTCATTGCATTTTGATGAATTTACAAGATTCGTAAAAAAGACGGTATGCAGATGGCGTAATTTAATTCGTGTTAAATTCGAAAAAAAAAACATTTTAAAAAGGCTGTTTCTTTTTAAAGGTTGGATAAATCCAATCATGATTCAATCTACAATTTTGGGCAAGCAGGTATCCAGAACTAGAAGGGGCTCTAGCCACAGTATGAGAAAGATTATCTAATACTACTACATATTCAAGCTTTGGATACCTCAAAATTATATTACAATTTACATTTATACCAAAACAATAAGAGCAAAAAGTACAAAGAGAAAATACGAGAAACTTGCAAAAAACTTACATGGAATTCAATACCGATTGCTTTCACAAGTACTAATGTGGACTTGGCACATAATGTCCGTATCACGCGCACATTTCATAGGTCGTTAGTATGCAAGTTAGGCAAGGCGGGGCAATGACACAATGCTTCTGGGCTTGCAGCCTGTAATGTACCAAACCCACCCATTTGATTATGTTGCCAAACATCGAGTCACTGCAGCATACTTATTAGTCGCAGACTAAACAGAAATTCATTAGATGGTACCGGTAACTATATTTTAAAAATTATTTAAATTTTGTCGAAGCCTGCGTTGTGGATTTTTTTTTTATTTCACTAGCATTGGCATTACATTGTTAGGTAGCTTTTATAGATATTAAAGTTTTAGATGATAAAGTAGCTTGTTTTTTTACGGATAAAAGCTGATAAAGTTGTTTGAATATTGATTAATAAATAAGTGATTAAATCAAAAAGTAAGCCTGAGGCCTTCCCTCAAGGTAGGGTGTGTATGGGCGTTAGTCTATCACGAG
Organism: Agonopterix alstromeriana; assembly: GCA_963924505.1. Classification (NCBI taxonomy): domain Eukaryota; kingdom Metazoa; phylum Arthropoda; class Insecta; order Lepidoptera; family Depressariidae; genus Agonopterix; species Agonopterix alstromeriana. Next base: position 14,126,053 of record OZ004669.1, read on the forward strand.
AGACAATGAAAATTCGTTTTCAAAGCATGCTGCAGGTTTCCCTGACGTCTTGAGATAATAAGTAATTATGTATGTTACAAATTTTCCAGAGGTCGAATCCACATAACTTTATGTACCTACCTAACTAAACAACCTTCATGTATTTCACAAAATAATTCCCACGTAACGAGTTCTGTCTTAGGCTAGTTAAGCAGAGCACGGTTATTGGCAACGACTCAATAAATTAACTTATTATCTAAATCATTTGTATCCTTTCACCTGGCTGCTAGTTACCGGACAATGACAGGCGCGCTGCGCGTGCGCACAGTGTAGTGGGTGTGTGTAGGCGATTGTCAGCAAGGCTGTGGTCGAAATGAAGGGATCGCTTTTTTTCTCAGAATAGTGAACAATCTGCTAGCAGACAGTAGTAAAATCTAGAGCTGGTAAAAGTTAGATGCAGTGTCTGTTTAGGGATAATTTGTTGTGAAAATTCCAATGAAGAAAGATAATTAATTAATTTACATTAACTAGGTATGTTAGCTGAAGGTTGAAAAGGCATAATTATCGTTAGGATAGAACATTTTCCTTTTAACAAGATTTTTAATTATTATTTTATTTCGGATCTTTTATCATTTTTGACATACTAGCGTCAATGAATAACTGATAATATACGTAAACGCAGCAAGAACCCGATAAAATGTTTAATTTTAAATAATCGCATAACTCTCAAAAAGATTTTCTGTTACATTTTTGGTAACTGCACACCTTTTCAATGTGGAGGGACAAATGATACATCTAATGTTTAAATTTTTCATGGATTTGATGCTTTCTATACATTATTATGCCTTCTAGTAAAAGAAAATATGCTTACTGCTTATCAATTTACTAACACAACTTGACAGTCTGCTTTGTTACCGCTTATAATCAGACCAGCTTTGCGAAAGAAAAGACAGCTTACCTACTTGGTATCAGGGCAGTGTAATTTAAAATACACCCTGTAGTTGCATCTTGACTAGTATATCTAATAGCACTATAGTCGTATAATAATACAGTGTCTTGTGCCTTACCTCGTGCGTGACCTGCTGCCACACCCGTTCGAGTGAACTACCGGGAACGATTGCCAATCTCGCGGCCTTTGTCTTGTCTAGATCTGACGTTAGATATGAAATAGGAGAACAAATTATGAAATTTGTTGTCGTATTTAGTCTAATATTGGTATTTAATGTTGCAATAAAGTCTTATAATACTTAGTTGTAGGTACTTAAGCGGTTTATGGGTTGAGATTTAAAAAGGCTATAGTGAAATAAGAAGTCAGGGAGGAGCATCGCATCGGCATACCTTGATATGTTATGCGTGTTGTGGTATATCTATAAACAATAAAGTCGTATACATAGATTAAAAGACACTTAAGACCAACAGAAAATAGTATTTTACTTGCTTTTTAACGCGGTTGGTAAAACAACTTACATGAAGATGCGCAAAATTTTTAAAAACTTACAAGTAGTTACCTATGTTAAAACGTGTTTTTTAAATATATGCCCTGTTTCATATTTAACACACAGTTCATTTTTATTTACATGGTAGTAACTAGTAGGAATTCTATCGACCTGACAACGATAAAAGAATTCGTGCTATGTATGAACAAGGAATTTATCTCGATGACTTATGAGATCGCTTTGCTAACGAAACATAATACGGTAAGAAGCTTAATAATGTAAATGCATTATCATTACAAAATGGCTAAATTAAGATACATTAGAAGCTTTCCTTATAAGTAAAGATAACATACAAGAAAGCTCGAGCTAGAATCTCAGTGTTAAGAGTCCTTTTACCGTTCAGTGGCGCCATCATCACAATATTAAAGATTTCTCTATAATGAAAACCCAAAATGGAATAGGGCTACTCTCCGACTTACTACAGGATGTAAGTAACAGCCTATAGGTACTGAAACGATGAACTCAGACCATCAATCTGAACAACTTTCACTATGGAGCCTACCTCACGAAACGCGGAAAAAAATCAGCTATCCCATACATTTTAGTCGGGTAGGTACAGCAGTTTTGTATGGGACAGCAGATTTTTTTTCGCGTTTCTTGAGGTAGGCTCCATATTGAAAGTTGTTCAGTTTGATGGTGTGAGTTAATCGTTTCAGTATTTGCTAAGCTGTCACTTACACCCTGTATAAAAGCCTAAAAGCTATTTTTATTGTACATTTTAGCTTCGATTTTTCGATTTCGAAATAAATGTAAAAGAGACAGTTTTTTACTTTTTTCAAATTTGTATGTTTAGACCTATAAAACCTAAAAAAACCTAAATAGTGTTGCATTTTGTAAGCTGGAGTAGCATATTTTAATGTATAGATAAATCTTAAATATTGTGATGAGGGCGCCACGATAGCCTTAAGCACAAACAAACACGAAACACGTGTGTCGTTAAACAAGTTCCAAATTACATAACCAGTTCCGTGCAAACGGAAACAAATTGTCAATCAGTAGCCAGCATATCTTGTACCATAAATACACGTCCAACGCTGTGTTTAACATGTCCCAAGCATTTCGTACTAAGGGCTGATTTAATTGCGGGACCGGACCGGTCCTGTCGCGGTACACTCCAAAGACACAACTGTTATTAAGTTCGCGGCAGTTGATTAGGGTACTTAAACGACTTGGAGTAGAGTTCGCCATAAACGATCCGATCGGTTGACGATGTGGAATTATACAGGGAGAAAAATTAAATGCGTTACATATCAAAGGGGGTGCTTCAGACCATCAAACTGAACAACTTTCACTATGGATCCAACATCGAGAGAAAAAATCTGCTGTTCCATAGTAAACGACAACGGCTACTCAACCCAACTGTATAGAACAGCTGGATTGCGATTTCAATGTTGGTCCCATAGTAAAAGTTGTTCAGTTTGATGGTCTGAAGCACCCCCTAAGATTTGTAACGTATAAATGTACACCCTGTTTATTTAAGAGGATATGTGAAAAAAATAGGATTCTTCAAAGCATCATATATCATGAAGTACTAACAGTAGGAGTATGATTTGCGGATATGTGTAAATTGAACATATAATTGAAGTTTTGATTAGAGCCAAAACACGATTAAGAGACATTTTCTCGATAGAAAAATAAGCCAAAGTAGCCTCCGTCTTTATCGATAAACGCTTGGAACTGCTAAACGGTGAATAGTTGAAACACGAGACTTGATTTAAAAAAAGAGATTGATATTTTATAAAGTTTGATTAGAGCAGAAATGAATTTACATTAATAGTACAATCGCAATCAAATAAAGTTTGTTTTACGCTTGCGTCGTTTCAGGCGCGCGCGCCGCCCTATCTCTTTCTCTCGCATCAGGCAGTAATATAAGCTATCACACGCCCATTTCGGTCCAATTATTTTTCGACATAGGCCCTTAAGGATGGGGCCTTTACTCTAGAAGCCAGACTGTCAAATAGCTGATCGCAACATGGATTAGTAATAAGCTTATTAAGCAATTAGCTCTCTAGGCTTACCTACTATTAAACAACTTTTCTGCTTGAACCACTTTTTCGTGATTATTATTTAATTTTCTATTTATTTCTAAATGTATCTACGATACTACCTACATACTTGGTCTGCGGTTACGGCGATGGACTTCTATCTGATTTGACGTTTAAGGGTATATTACTGTTGGCGCGCTCAATACAAATGAAGTCTGGTGATATTTTCAATACTAACCGATTAAACTCAATGAAATTTTGCAGAAACAATCTCGAAACAAATCTCTATGCTGTTATCGTCAGATTTTTCTTAAAATATACAGTTTTAAAGTTACAGTGTCTCAAAGATTTCCATACAAATCTTAAATTAATCCTAGCATTGAAACTGTATATTTTAACGAAAATCGGACACGATACAAGCATAGAGATTTGTTCCCAGATTGTTTCTGCAAAATTTCATTGAGTTCAATTGGTTAGTATTGAAATTATCACCAGACTTGAATTGTATGCAGCGTGCATTTACGCATTCGGAATAAACTTCTCTTCTGATTTATACGCGAGGTGATAATACCTAAGATATTGTTCGGTTTGACCGTCGTTACTCCCTAAGTCAGAAATAATTATTAATGTACTTAATTACTATAGCACACATGTGGAACTATTCAAACTTGAGTTAAATATATCATTAGACACTTGTTCGACTCCCACCCTAATAGAAAAATAATCTACAAAACAAATGGGAACTTCGTTTTAATTGAGTGTCGTTCCCAAACTAATGGGTGAGAGATCAATCGGCGCTCTTTGAAAGCTTAATTATGTTTATTCGAAACCATTAAGTCTTGAACCAGTTCTGTTTAATCGATCCGTTTCGTTAAATACATTGGAAAGTTCAAAGATACGAGAGCAATCCGAATAATTTATACCTTTTAGTAGAACTACCGTATTTGAGATGATGACATCTCATTTCGAAGGACATAAAATCTTTAATGTTTGTGACAATTACATTTGGTGGGGTATCATAAAATTGTCTCCATATTCTCCGTAATAAAATAATCTGAACTTGACGCAATTAACTTTCAAATTTATTATGCCACAAAACGAGATCAACTACCTACCTAATTGGAGACTTATAAATTTAAAAAGAAAGACGTCACAATCCGGTTTAGTAGGAAAACGAGCAGCCAATAATTTCCACATTAAAGGCTTGAAAGAGATGGTACATAATGGACGTAAAATTCCGCTTGTTGCGCCAGGGACAGAACAAATTAGGTTGGAACTCGGAACCCAATTACGAGAAGTGACTCTGCAGTAATAATCGATCAAAGGGGAGTCTCGCAGAGGGCCAGGTGCTCTGAAAGAAAACTGCCGAGACCCGCCACCGCGGAACGAATCGACCACGTCAATCACTCTAATTAATTATTTAAGACGTTTCAACGAAAATTCTTGCTTCTAACGGATCAGTTCTCACGAAAATGCTTTAGTATTTGATAGTGGTTCCAATGCAGTCATATCACGTTTTATATCCTAGGAGCAGCTTGAATATTCAATGATATTGATTTTGGATAAAGATACCCACATAGTTCTATACAATATAGCATCTCAATCTACTATTCTATGAATGTTGATGTACAGTATGTTAATAGGTGAAAACTTAAAGGTACAGAATCGATAACTACATATCGTCATACCCTGGCTGATCCTCACCGATACAGCATGTCCTCAGTCTTGCCAGCGACACCCTACTTCTGTCGAGCGCATGTACCTAGTTGTTTGACTTGCCATTGTGGTGAAGAGAATTTGCCAGTCACCAACACCAATGTCCTAATAATCAGAAGTTATATAAATGTATACCCCCAGCCGCTCTACGCCGGTTACTTTATCTTTCCCCTGGTCCGATTGAATGTGAAAGACGTTTTTCTAATCGAGCATGTTGCCCCACAAATTGACAGCATTATTATAAAGTCGTGCTCAAATAAAGGTGTCGAAAAAACATTTATAGCATTTTTAATATTTAAGTAACTTAATAAATAAATGTATAGTCTAATAGTACTCCACATTTTATAAGGAGTGTTTCGAATGCAATGAATACCAACTAATTCTTGTAAAGGTGTAAATGTTCTAGCTTCCTCCTTCCTCCTTCTAATGTACCATTCATATGTCTTCACCGGAGCTAGGGGCCTGGCTTGTCTCTAAGGTGTTAATTTATAGATCATCTTGTCTGTAAATGTTTTATGAGATCAGTGTTTATCGGAAAAGCGAACTCTGCAAGTAACCCGACGCAATATGGAAATTATAATAACAAAGATAGAGGTGTGGGTAACTTGACAAGGTCTAAGATCAAAAAATGGTAGAATGACAAATTGTTTTAATGGTTATAGTATCGCCATCTCACTTACAGAAAACAAGGCAATCCGGACAAAATATTTGGTAAGATTTTACAGGAGGTTGTGCATTGAGTTTTTATGAACATTTTGTCCCTACCAAAGCTTTGAGCAGTAACAAAAACATGTTATTAGTGCTCAAAGCTTGGTAGGGACATTCTTTGATAGATAGGTATGTTAGATAGATATAAATAGGTATGTTATAGGTATGGATATGTTATAGGTATGTTAGATAGATATAAATAGATTTGCAATGTGAATATGTGCCGCGTCTGCAAGGACGATAACCCTGCATTGTGCATTCCTTAGATGTGGTGTCGGCGGTTGTCCGAGGAGTCACGTAACAGAGGTTTAATGTATACATATCACTCAATGTGTCTGGTCCATTGTTGCTATATTTTTAGCTCATTTTCTTTTCATGAACAGTAACACAAATATGAATTGTATAATTTTTATCTTTATATTATAATTTTTATATTTATTTTATAATAGGAGATTGTGTCCACAGCGCTATACGCGCAGACCACTGAAATACGCACCGTGCCGCATTTTTGGAAACATAACATTAGCTTATATTGTACTGTTATTTAAGTGAGCTGTTCACGATAAAATAAAAACAAAACCACATGTTAAGCCCTATAGTGCTTTTAAAAACTTGATCTGATTCGGTTCATGAGTTCTGTTTGGTCCACAAACAAAAATAGGTACAACAATTCCAAAAAATATTTTAGTGCATTCATCATATACCCTTCACACTCTCATAATTTATTTTTTTTACTTTATTAGATTTAAAAGATTAGAGATTTTTATTTTAACTGAATTGATAAAACTTTAATAAAAGTTGCACTGTAAATAGAGCTTAACAACGAACGCAGAGACAGACAAGTACTAGTCATAATTTGAGTACAATTTCGTTAAGGTTTATACACGCGCCAGCGACCTTGAGTGAATGGGCGGAGCTTCGGTATCTTAGAAAACTGACAAGAAGTAAAATTTTGCTGTGGTACTTTTCTAAGGGCGAATAATAAAACACGTAAAATAAAAGTAATAAATTGTTTATTTCATAAACAAACGTAATTTACGTTTAAAAATTATTGTCAATAACATTTCTGACTGGGATTTACAACATTCAATAGCACGTAATTACAAATTCATGTCCTAATCTAATATCACAGACTTTAAATTAAATACAATATTTATTATTCTCTTAGTAGGTTATAATGATATGAACAATTAGGTATAATAAGATTTGTTAATAAGTATTTACAAGGCTTTAATGTATAAATAAATGTTTTATATCTAAAGTATCATTCTGATACCAGTCATTCATTATTAAGGGTCGGAGTAGATAATTTTTAGTACTTACTTACTGACGCTATTTTTTACCTACCTCAAAATATCATAAGAATATCCCAATATCGTCCATTGGCATATTGACATATTCATAAGATTGTTTTTTTTCTACAAAATTTGGTTCTAAATTACGGATAGTTACCGTAATATTCTACAAAAATGCTTTTCAATTTCTAAAACGTTGATCTACTTAAAAACTATCAATTCAGACCCCGTTCATCCTTCTTATCATTCAGTTTACATTTACTATCACAACCTATCCAGTGAACTCCTTTCATACAAGATTATACTTTCTATACATTTTTGTCAACAATTAATTTCTAGTTTTCTCATAAGAAATTATAACTTATTACAGATTATAAAAAATCATTTTGTCAAGCACATAAAGTTCAAAATCAGATAAAGTGCAGTTGAAATTAACCAGACACTATGATGAATCCTTCAAAGAATCTCCAGTCGAGCAGGTGTGCATCGATGTTATCTCGGGCAAAACTCAAAGTGGGGGAAGAGGAAACAATGTAGAGAGAGAAACCTGCAACAAAGAGCTAACTTGTAAAATTCGCTTCTATCTAGGAAGCTAACGGAAATTGTGTTTTCTGTTGATTTGAAAAGGAGAAGCAATTTGATTAGATTGAAATAAAAGACTGTCTACTACATTGATATCTTTTACAATGTGTGTTAATGAATAAACGCAAAACTATAAAGTAGTTTGTTTTGAATCGAGAGCAGAATCGAATTATTTATCATGGTTTCAACATAGATAATTTTTTCAAAATACTAAATAATTTTATTGTAAAATTTAAAATTTACTGAACTCGATCTCAACCCACCGCACAGGTACACTCACCCTACTTCCTACCAAAAGAAGATTCTTAAAATGTATACATGAGAACGTTAGCGCTTTCATTAATTGCTGAAATGATAACAAATCGTAATATTACTACGTACTATGTCTGAAAACTTAAAATGCGAATAACTTTAAATATTTTACTATTAAAATTATGACATTATTGATTCACTCTAATTATTTTAATCAGTTGGGGTGTATGAGGTTTTGCGCTTCTTCATTAACACGTTGTATAGAACGTCTACTATGATACATATGTTTATTGTATGGACACAAACTCATTCTTTTGAAAAGGTTCATGTTCATATTTAGGTCTGAAAACATAAAAACATGGAAGATCATTTTACACTGGTAGTAGTTTTATCGATATAGAAATAAAACTATCGGAGTTAGTGTTAGCCTGATAACTTTCCCGCCATCTACACGTTATTTCTGACGTTCATGATTTTATATAAATATTTATTTTTTTAAACAGAGGTGGGCTTTCCCCACTTCTATTTCAAAAACACTGTTAAAACACGTTTTTCTGAGTTTATTGAAAAATTTGTTCAACAAAAGGTTAATGAAAAATTGTAGACTCCCACTCCCAAAACACTAAAAAGAATAATTTTATGAAATTTACCTTGTAGGATCATATCTGGTGTCAAATCCCGGCACGTTGACGACGTTCCAGTCCAGGAGTTGCATCCTTGAGAAGCTGAAGGAAATCTGGTCACGGAAGGTCTCCGGTGGGATGAGCTTCATCGGCTCCAGATGTGAATGGAACTCTGGCACGGAGGTCAGATTCGTGTTCACTACGCTTTCTGTAAGGAACAGTACTGTTAGTTTGTTGGTTTTATAATCATTATACGGGGTGTGAGGAAATGTATCATTAACCTTTAAACCACACACTCTATTCATCGTACTGAACAACGTTCACCATGGGATGGGAGTAAAAGTTGTTCAGTTTGATGGATAGAGTATGTGGTTTAAAGGTTAATGATATTTTTCCTTACACCCTGTATAGGTTCCTTCTTAATATGCTGACAATTTTTTAAGGGGATGATCAGACGTCAACTAAATAACTTTCTCTATGGCACTAACATCGAAATCGCGAAAAAAACTGCTGTTCCATTAAAAACTGCAAACCTACTCGAGGCAAATGTATGGACAGCTGTTTTTTTTCGCGACTTCGACGTTCGTCCCATAGAGTTGTTGTTCAGTTTGATGGTATGGTCATCCCCTTTAAAAACTGTCAGCATATTAAGTCGGACCCTGTAAAAAGGTAAGCGCATATTACGACGCGTCGCATCGCAGCAGAAAATGCATACTTCGCATACTAAAGCGGGCTGGGTCGCATCAACAACGCATTGACAGATTTTAGTTTGACGTAATACTATAGACGTTTTTGCGCTTGGTATGGGACACAACGTCAGGCCACGTCGGGCTGCATCGGGGCCGAACGGGCCGCATCGCACAGACGGAAATCCGACACGTAAAAATACGATTCCCTCCGCCCCTATATAATATAAATCACTACATAGTATAAAACAAAGTCGATTTCTCTGTCCCTATGTCCCTTTGTATGCTTAAATCTTTGAAACTACGCAACGGATTTTGATGCGGTTTTTTAAATATATAGAGTGATTCAAGAGGAAGGTTTATATGTATAATAACATCCATTAAATAGTGGAGAAGTACTGTTATTTTTGAGGTTTCTAATGTGATGTCGTAAATAATTACATTTTTTCCGCTTACATTGCAAACGCAGGCTGAACCCTACGAGTTTTATCAAAATAATGTACTAAGTATTATACACATTGAAAAGGTCTACAGAAAAGTCCGTGATGGTATATGTCTATCTCTTATGGATAACCCACAATAACTTTTTTTTGTCATTTACTTTTTACGACAAATAATGGCTAATTTTCGAAGCGTTTTTAACCAATACAGGATTAATCCTTAACCAACTAAATACCTTGAATACATTGTTCATTTAATATAGATCTATATGGCCCTTTACACCGTATGATTTAAGTGAATATTTACGAAGATATTACAGATTTAAAAATTGCGGGACGTAGCGTTTGCGGCGGTACCGGCCGGCCGCCCGGTGCGGCAAGAGCGTGCATATTCCAAAGATAGCAGGAAATCTTCATGGTATAGGGAAAGGGGGATTGTTTTACTCCAAATTTAACGCGTGCAGGCCACGGGCAGTAATGAATAAATCAAAACTACTGAATCGATTTTAATCACATAGGCTATACCCGTTTATATACCACTATTTTATACCCCGTGCGAAGCCTGAGCGGGCCGCTATGGTTTTTATATACAACGTTCACAGTTTTTCTGTAGTGTATTCAGTATCAGCATTGCACCCGTGCGAAGCCGGGGCGGGTCGCTAGTTGTATATAAGAGATTCGGGCAGATTTTGCGATGCGGCCCGACCCGATGCCGCCCGTCGTCATACGCGCTTTCCTTTACCACAGATTACTTAATAGTTACTACCGTAATAGATAGTTCACTCAAACCGATTTTCGAATTACGAACATTGCGCTTCAGGAACGAACATTGCGCTTCAGGAACGAATAATAAATGCGCCTTATGTCAATGAGCGACGTTTCACCCCCTCGGTGGGGATCGACTGTCAAGAGTACCTGAGCGTGGAGTGAGACAGGCCTGCCTTTACACACATTTCCCCGCAATCCTATGTCAATATTGAAGATCTACT